>CP135565.1:2892406-2969225 GCA_032401905.1 Swietenia macrophylla
TAATTACTTCTTAATTCACACCATATTTAAACTAAAAAATATGCCAAAATATTAATAAAATAACACATGTAATAATTGAAAAGTAAGCTTACCTAATGTAAGTGTGTAATGACAAGTTTCTTCATTCAGATCTGCAATTCTTGTGTTGATAAAAATTGGAGAAAAATAATCTATGAAATTTAAAAAAGAAATAAGAAAGAGAGAAGTGAGAGAGATGAGAAAGAAGAAGATAAGTATAATTTGGCAATGAGCATTTTTGTTCAAAACTATTGTATTTGGCTGACTTAGTTAATAAAATATGAATTTGATTATTTTAATAAATTAACTTTTAAATATAGGCATTTTAAAAAAATTTTCAAATTACAAAGTGAAAGACACTTTCATGATTTTTATAGGTAAGATGTACAGAAGCCCACACCTCTCATGTGTATTCGGTTTTACCTAATAGAGCAATATAGTCAAATATTACTTGTGCCCTTCTATTAAATTTTATTTATTCATTGACTAACGGTGAAATATCATTTATGTCTTTCTATCTTCTTTTTATTTTCACTTTAACATTATATTTACAATTATTATTTCAAGATCTCCAAGTAGAATATTCGAGATTTTAATTATTTTAGTACAAAAAAATTATATTTATTTATCATATGTAAGTTTTTATTTTAATTTTTAGTATTTTATTAGCCAATAAAAATGTTAATTTGCTTGACTTCAGAAAATTACATAATAATTATATCTTATAAAAATATTAGTATGTTTTCTTTTGAGAATTCTATGGCCTTCACTCCATCAGCCATACGAGAACTACTTGAAAAAAATAATTTAGACAATAATTTATTAAGACATTTGTTGTTATTTTTAATTATATTTATATATTTTAAGTGTTCATAAATTTTACTTTGTTATAAAATTTTTTACCTAATCAATTGTTGTTGTTAGTCATATCTATATCAGCATCAATATTTTTCATAAATATTTTGTAAATGTCTTAAAATTCTCTATTATTTAGTTTTTTAAAATAAAAGTATCAGAAGTATTTATTTTTTAAAAATATTTTATTACAATATTAGAATCTTTATTATTTAGTTTTGTTTACATGCAACAAAATTAAATTTTTAAAAACAAAAGTATACGTATAATTTTAATATATGTTCATTGCAGTTACAAGACTTTGTAAAAAAGAATTTACTAAATACATATATTTTCCCATAAATCCTAGACATTTAAATAATATAATTGATGAAGTACTCAACTGCTTTTTATTTTCCTGTAATTAAAACATTGAATTTTGTAACAAAATATTACTAATTGTAAATGTGAAATTATAGCCTTCAATATTTAATTTGTATTGGGGTGGTAAATTATTATAAACTTTAAGTTGTTTTTGCATAACTCTTATTAACCGAGTGAACCAAAGAGTTGATAATTAGTTTAAGACAGCATAACGGATAAACAAAATAAAAACTAAGCAACTCAAAAAGAAAAGAAAAAAAAAAGTAACGGGACTGAATGTGTGGATCAAAAAAAACATAAAGAAAGGAGAGAGAAGGATAAGTCATTCATTTCGAGTTTGGAATCCAAGTGATCCCTTTCTTTTGTTTTTTCATTTCATTTTCCCTTTATATGCTTGGGATTTTATGGGTTATAGAATCTCGAGAGACAAACTTTTGATTTTGCTTTTATCCCTTCGTTCATTCTTCAAAGTTTTGTATTTTGTCCCCTTACTTTCTATTTGGCCTCATTCAAGAAAAGGAAATCTACTTAAATAATAAAAATAGTATTCTGTAAGTAGTTTCATAAATCAATACTGAGCATACAGATAAATTTTATGATTTAATCAATTAAGTAAGATTATTTGTGAAGTAACAGACAGATGAAATGTAGTCTTCTGTATGGGATTTAAGTGTTGGAGGCCACTAGCCGTGAAGGTATATCCTGATCTCAGCCTCAATTCGGTGCTTTGAAAAAGCCTCAAGTTATTCTGTTCTCTCATGTGACTAAAAAATGGTGACGAATAAAGTGGAGGCATCCTTCAAATATAAAAATCATTTCATTTATTGTATACACCTCTGCGGCTGAATGAAGAATAATGACAAATGAAGTCATGCATTAAATGTGATTATATATAGAACGATCGACCAATATTTTAATTTATAAAATCATATTGGTATGAAATCATAGATCTATGCAATATTCAAATTAGAAAATCAAGCAATAAAATAGATGAATAAGTTATTGCACGAAAGATAGTTGCAAGTCATAGCCGTAATGCAAACACTGGCTGGCTAGCTTTATTAATTGGTCGAATACCCTCCATGAATTTACCATTTTTTCTTCTTCTTTTCTTTCTTTTTTTTTTTTTAAAAAAAAAAACAATATGGTACATAGAAGCAATATTACAATGTTAGGTAAGAATAACAACACTTCATACATGATCATAAAAGGGAGAAAAAAGTTCTGCTTTAGGAAGATGAGATTACATAATCAAAACCCTAATTAGTGAGGCCCACATGTTTCCCTTCAAAGGCAAGCAAAATCTTCGCAACCTTGTGTTTGTTCTTTCGCAACTACATTTAACAACATATATATAGGAAGATAAACAATATTTAATATAAACAACACGCAAGAAGAAACACACTAACAACTAAAAAGTAGCAGTCTTTGCCTTATATGAATGATAATTGAAAGTTTCGATCATTATGATGATAATTTAAGGGGCTGGGCCATGAATGATAATTGAAAAGCGTTGATGTTTTATTCTTTAAGCAAAAATAATAATTTGTGGTTCAATTAAAGGGTTGGTGATATCTATCTGCCATGAACATGATTAGTTGGTAGACACCATCGAAGGCGATGAAGGTGTCCATATGTTGTGTGTCTTTATTACTATTTCCTGTTTTTGATAATTCAATTATAAAAGAAATGGCACATCCAATGGCGTGTGATTGAAAACATGTTAATCAAATATGGTTGTTAAAATTTTATGATTACGACAATCATTTTTAAGCACTTTCCGCTGCTTAATTATTATCTAATTTGTAGTATTCATAAATCTAATATGTAGTGAACATTTGTATGGTCTTTTTTTCGATTGAAACAAATTAACATACATTAAGTATTTGAAAATGTGGACACGTTGTTTGGAGATTTTGATGTTAGAAGGAAGGAAAGGAATATTTTGAAATGGTTGTGACCATATATATCAGATTCAAGTACAGAATAATGTTTTTCATTTTTAGTCAAGCTATCCCAATCACAAAATTCAAAAAATATTTTGTTTTTTTTTTCCTCTCTCCATACTTTCTCAATTAGTAAAATAAATATTAATCTTTACTTTCCCTTAATTAATATTAATAAGTATCAGATATTATTAATGTGTAATCAATCTTATGCTATACATTGAAATATTCTAATATATTGTTATTCCATGAATGTTCCTATATAGATCTGTACATAAGCATAAATTATAATAATTTAACGTTAAATTAGTAAAAACTACATATAAATTTATATTTTGTAGAATATCAATAAAATTGATTAATTTTTAAACCCTAAAATTAATTAGTAGGACTCGATATAAATATATTCCATGCATTTATACAGCACTCCATCTTGCGCGTATGCTTTATTTGTTTAAAGGCTTTGTCATGTTCACATTCTGGAATCAAACTCAGAAAGTTCGGTTGCCTTGCTTGGAAGAATCTTCCTAGAACTAACATTTAGATTCCACCCATGGAAATTCTCCTACGATTCTATATTTACGTCTTTTTTGGTAAAGAATGTTCCTTCGAAAAGCTTAACTTTATTCCCTATTTATCACTTTGATTCAAAGTATTCATCCTAAAAGCAAGTACTCTGTCTTGCGAATCTCTTACACGAAAGAAAACATAGCTAGCTAGACTTGCATATTACTTTTCATGTGAAAATACTAAATCAATCCCTAAATAATTTAGAAAATTGCTTGAGAATTTGGGGAGACCACTAGCACCGCCAAACTCCTCTATTTGTTCTATTTATAGAAATATTTCAAGGGCATCTATGTATTGCATTGGGGTCTAATAAGTCTATCATTGGAACATGAAATTAAGAAGAGTCGATCGAGGATAGATCAAAATTCATTGCACATCCATGTATACATGCTCCAAGTAATGCAACCCAACGCTTTAAGTAGTCTAAGTCCTTTCTAATTCAAATCAATGTCAATATCCAATGAATTAAGCAGCAGCAAACACAAATTATACTTGTCGATCATCTTCTTTAATATTATGCACATTTAATAGCAAGATTCTATCTAAACCACAGCACGAGCATTTGATATGATATATCTAGGCCTAGCTAGTTCTTAATTAAATTTAGAATGAGATGAAGTTGAAGGTAATAATATTGTATTACAGTATTGTTTATTAGTTGACTTTAAAATTGAATGACCAAATTGTATAATTAAAATCGCTCAAGGAATCTCCATTTTTCTGCAGTTTCTCAGGCATGACTAATAACTAGTCCCATCGTATTTTCTTAAAGATAAATCTAAGGACCTCCTTACAATCAATCAAAAATATATTACTTGGCAACGTATGAAAATACCATCGGTTCAGTCCTATCAATAAATTCACAGATAGTAAGTACCATGTCTTCTTGTTCTTGTAGACAATTATGAAGTTCCATTTAATTTTAAACAACAAACAGAAAAAGTAGCTGACATCGCTCAGGTCAGCCGGTAAAGAAATTTATCTCGTCAATAATATGAAATTTCAGAGTCAATTAACACGGTCGGTGAACATAGAGCCGTTTGTCATTTCACAGTTTTGTCCACACGATCATCAATCTACTTGGACCCACCTTGTTCTTCTTATTATCATCATCATCATCATCATCATTATTATTATTATACATGCTTCTTAGATCATAGGAGGTATACAATAAGATAAGGTTACAAGAAACGAGACCCATATTCCCTGAATTTTCCACCACCCATTTCACATTTTCTTTTAGCCTATTGTCACATTAATTCCCTTATATTATATAATATATATTCCCTATATGTGACCCAAAACACACGCCAAATTTGTTTTTCTTCTTTCTTCTATATATAACACAAACCCTCTATCTGAATTGCTCTTGCAAATTCTCCTCACCTCGATATTTTATCATATTCTTTTGATTTTGAAGCCAAACTGCAGCTAGTACACCAGCCATGTCCGAAAAAGACTGTGGACACAGCCACGAAGACGACAAGAAGCTCGTTCGTCTTATTCTCTACGCCGTTGTTGCCTTTGTCATTGCAGTTCTGCTCGTGATATTTCTGTTCTGGGTAATCACTAAGCCATCGAAGCCAAGCTTCGTTCTCCAGGATGCCACGCTTTACACATTCAACCTCTCGGATGGTTCAGCACCGAACGTTCTGACTACAAGCTTGCAAGTCACGATATCGTCGAGAAATCCCAACGACAGAATTGGAATTTACTACGAAAAAGTTGATATCCACGCGTCTTATAGAAACCAACAGATTACCCTACTCACATTGCTTCCAGTGACTTACCAGAGTCACAAAGATATCACAGTTTGGTCCCCATTTTTGTATGGAAATTCTGTGCCGGTGGCGCCATATGTTGCTGCAGCATTGAGCCAAGACCTGAATACTGGAACGGTGCTGGTGAATATTAAAGTTGACGGGAAAGTGAAATGGAAAGTTGGGACATGGATTTCAGGGAAATATCACTTGAATGTAAACTGTCCGGCATATATTACGTTCGGTGACAAGAGTAAAGGTATTGCTGCCGGAGATGCGATTAAGTATCAGTTTGTGCAGGGCTGCACCGTCGATGTTTGATGATGATGGTCGGGAAAATTTTCTTCGATAGTTAGTTTAATTTCTCTATCGATCAGTAGTTTTTCTTCTTTTTTTTATTTTGTCCCTCCATGTTTATTTTTATTTTGTTGGTTGCATGACTTACTTTATTATATCACTTCATTTGGCAAATATAATTTTCATAATGTTCTTTATAATCAACTATATGCATTTGCAAGGAGGTTTTTTTCGAATACACACAAGGAGCTGATTTTAAAAAGGTTTAAAGTGTTGAGCTTCTCCTCCTGATACAAGAGAGAGTCGATGGTATTAGAATAATTATGACAGGAACATATGTCATATATACATATAAATACACACACACGTGTGTGTGTGTGGATATATAAATGATAAAATATTAGTCAATTATTGAAAATAATGTGATGTAATGAGAAAGGAGCTAAGACATTCTGATACTTGAGAGTAGCATCTTGAAGGCAAGAATTGATTCGTTGTTTCGCTTGAATTTATCTTTGTTTGAATAAAATTACGAGATAACCCTTTAGATTTTGCAAAGCAATTGGATTCACAGGAAATACAAAATTGATTTTTCTATACATTAATTTCACATTCGTCCTAGATCGGTTGACAATGGTCTTCTGTCAGAGAGAAACGAAGCAACTTGTTCATATATCCGAGCCATAAATATTTTGTTAAATAGTGTGTTTGGATCCTGTTATGTAGAAATTGGATATTGAATACAACAAATCACATTCTGTATGATTAAATTAAAAACTAAAAATTTCCATTAGCTGCTTAATCATTTCTTTTAATGTCATCAACACAATTATGTTTGGCTTTTAAAATCACAGTTCAGAGACTGGCTCTCTATACCCTTCTTTTGAACAACTCTTTGCAATAAAAATGTAGAAAGAAATAGTAGGCACAACACCGAACGACAAACTCGTTGATTGAAGCAATATAAATGTGGTTGTAACTTTACTTGAGCTTCAAAAAAGAAGGGCTGCTTTGATTCTAAAGGAAGGATATTATCAAATATTCATCACCTACTTCTACTTTGCCACTCAAATGATTATTAGGGTTTGGTGAGGTTTATTGGAAACTTAATTGGTACACTTCCACCTCAATCTCGTCATTAAATCTGCACTGCATGTCTATTTTAATTCATCTAACATACTTACTTACGACCACACACAATAATTATTTCTACTCTCATTCAAACAAAAAAAAACACAAATTCAAAGATATTTATGACCTGCATATATAGAAATAACATAAACCTAAATATTAAAGCAGACATATGATTCACAGACATAACTTAAAAGAATATACTAGGCCTTTATTTTGCTCTTGGGCAGTTCTTGGCTGGTTCATGTGGTCGTATTCAAAATTAATGAAGGATCATGTTCATTAATTAAGCAGCTATATATTAAAATATTTATATAGCAAGTTATAACATTTAAATCCTGATTTATTTCATTGTCAGTAGCCGACTGGTGAGATTTAAGCCATTTCCTTAACCACTTTCAGTGAAAGAATCGCTTCGCGCCTTCGTACCACCAAAATAGTTCAAAAACACTCCTCCAATGACTGAAATAATGTGTTGAGTATAATTGATCCGATAATGAATAAAAAAAATTGGGCTGTCAGGATGAATAAAGGAAAATTTTTAAAATTAGTCATTTTTATTAATTAATTTATTTAACGAGTTTCTTTCATAATTTATTAATTAAATAAATTAAAAATAATAATTATAGACAAACAATATCCCTATAATCAAATTATAAACTTTCTTTTCTCTCTTTTCTTTCTCATCTCTCTCATTTGATATGTTAAATTTATCAAATATTTTCTAGCAAACTCAAATTATAAAAGTTAGTACTGCACACTTAACTTAAGTAAGTTTAATTTTTATGCCTCCTTTAGATTTTGATGATTATTTTAATAGATTTTTGTTCCAAAATATGCTGTTGTGATATTGTTTTGTTTTGATTTAATTTTGTTGTGTTTGCTATAATATTGTTGAAAACTTCTTGAAAGTTACCAAAAAATAAACAAAAATAATTTTATAAATTTGGTAGGCTATAAATTAATTAGAAAGAAGACAGAAACTTGTATAAAGGGTCGAAATTGAAAGAGGCCAATTTCGATAATAGTTTAAAAAAGTTTGGTAAATTTTATAATTTATAAAATATTTAAGCACCTATTTGTTATATTTTAAAAATTTTTTGTTAATTTTTAAATTCATAAAAATATTAGGGTTATTTTGAAATAATGTTTAAATTTTAATTTTTTTACATTATAAACGTTACAACGATGTTTTTGATATAGGAGTTGTTTTGATTTGAATGTTTTTGTTATTATTGGAGAATTTTGGTTAATTTTTATTAATTTTATTACAAAATTTTTATAAAACTCAATTTTGTTATGCAATTTAGTTCGTTATTGTGTTTACATTGATGTTATTTTCAATAAATATTGACTTTAGTTTAATTTAGTTGATTTTTGAATACTTTGCACTTTACTTCATATTGACCACATTTTCAAAATCTTACAATTTGATTTTTTTGAATATTAATGTGTTTACAATTTGGTTCTTTGAATATTAATATGTTTATGTCATAGATACTGTTGCCATGTCATTATCATTGTTTATTATAACAAATATTAGGAAATTTGACCGACTGAGAAGGGAAATATAACATAAAGTAAAAGTCCAACCAATATATGTGCCAAAAATTATTAAATACAAAGATATTTTTAAAACTTGGATTTGTAGTACTTGACAGATAAATCAAGTATAATATAAAATTAAAATAAGAGTAGTGTTTAGAGAGTATTCAGACTTAAGTTTTGAACTTTCACTTTCAACAAACATTATAAATGATATTGAGTTTAAGGTATTTTTGAGTATAAACAATGATCATCTTATTAGTACAAGGGGTTCTATTCTAATGTTGATCAATATGGACTGCATAGTTGATGAAGATCCTATCCATAAACATAGAGTGAAAGTGATTAATAGAAGAGGTAATCTACGGCTATTTGCTTATGATAAAAGCAACCAAGTTATGTCACCGATGATGATGCATCTAACAAGTCAACACAAAATAAATGCTTAACATTTCTCTTCCTTTAAGTACTAATCATTACTGCATTTTTCTCCACTTTAGTAGAATGAAAATGATGGTGGTGGATATTCTCTATATAGCAGTGAGCCATTTATTAAAAGAATGGATCAATGGAAAATTGATTATTCAATAACTAATATAAAATAAGACAACTGATGGAGGAGTTAGTGATCCTGTTAGTCCAATTCAAAGAAATAATAAAAATATTTGTGAATATAATATTCTGTCAAACTCAACCCATACAAACATGTTGCTTCCAATTACATTGTCATTTAACACAATGATGTTGATGCAATTTCAAGTTCTTTAGCCGATAATATATATGTTGGATATATATTAAGTAGTAAACAACGGTTACGTCATGATTTGATATGATGGAATTGAAAAAATATTTTTAGTTAAAATTTTGAAGTCAACAATATATCTGTTTAAGGTGAAACACACAACTGATAGATATAAGTGGTGAGTTCGGGTAGAAAAGACTGATCTAATTGTATATTTTTACATTACTCATTTGAATGCATTTTACAGTTGTTATACTGACCTATAAGAAGTGGATATCATGAAGCAAATAGTCAACTTATTGGATAAATAGTAAAGATAAGTTTATAAATTCTAGTAATATTATATTTTAGAGAGCATTTGAAAAAACATATAGAAGAAATAAGGAGTTCGCGTATCATATTGCAAGACTTGGTTTGCCTAAAAAGAAGCAAGATCAATAGTTGTTGGATATTTAAAAGAATCATTTGCAAAACTACTGTTGTATTATTATGTATTAAAAATCAAAAATTCAAATAAAAGCTTTTTAAGTTGTTTTAACTTTTGCGTTCCCTAATTTTGGCGTAGTTAACATGTTTTTCGCCTATTTCAACTAGGTACCATCACACAAATTAAAATGGATGACATCACAAATTTTAATTTATTTATTTGACTAATTATTGCTATTGATAGTACCTTTTTTAAGGAGACATATAGGAAAACTGTGTCGGTGGCTGCTGTTTTTAATATAAATGATCAAATTTATCCATTAATCATTAATTTTAAGAATTTTAAGAACCAATTTTAAGGATTTTAAGAACCAATATCTATTTTACATATTTATTTTAGTATATCTAACTAGTATTTGCTTCAAAATGCATCATGAGAATAGTTTTTCCTCGGATTTTGAGAAATACTTAAAGAGTAATCTTTATAGTTGGGGATTATGAAAACTCATTCTCATGATGCCACGGATAGGACATGTTCATACCAATCAATCTAAAAAATAATGAATGCCATTAATAGGAGAAGATGTTTTTTGAAGAGAGTGTTTTCATGGCAGCGAAGTTGGCCGTAATTGAGAGATGTGTTAAAATGTTATTGCTCCTTCTACTAATTTAATGTAACGTAATTAATACATGTATTGTAGACATATATACATATATGTATATATAATTTTCCATAATCTTAATTTTGGATGTTTTGTGAAATGTATTCCACAAATATCGACAAATGTGCGATGTATTATTAGAATTTTTAAATAGTATTTAATTACTATAATTACATAACTAAATCCCATCACATTATTATAATATGTCACATGAGGTACAATATTTAACAAAAGTAAATGGCTCGTCGTTTTAACTCATTGAACAACGCTTTAATGGGTGACTTCATCAAACAATTGGTAACATCTTTCATATCTTAGCGTGTTTCAATGACCTATTTTAATTGATTTTGTTAAAAATATTGCTGAATAACTTAAAAATGTCAAAATGTCATTCACCAAATTCATCAATAACTTAAAAATGTCACTATATCAAATCTCCAATCTACAAATCAATTGTCATTTTTTGCCTAAAAAATTGATTGCACTCATGTGTAAAGTCAAATGATTTATGAGTCCTAAATACTCAATGTATTTAAATAAAATTACCCCACAATCATTGTTTTTCTACAATTGACGAGGTATTCAATGGATGATCCATTTCTGTGATAGAGGTTTGTTACTATCCAATAAATCTAATCTCAAACTATATAATTTGGTTGGTTGTGCAACAACATGCACACTAGAATAATCGCGTGGTCTCCGAGTTTGCCTACCACGATAAATCATAAAGTCATAATTATTATTAGTGAACAGAATACGGGTAATCTAATATTTCAGTTAAATGGGATTGAAATTGATAAAAAAGTATATTGATAATGTTGGTTAGGTTGGAGTGATAAATTTGCAACTGTAATGGATATAATAATTAGGTTTGAGTGATAAGTTCTTGCAACTAATGCATTTAATTTAGAATAGTAAAAAACAACTATCATTTATTCATTTTGCATGACCTAATAGTATATTTTTTTTTATGTATGTACTCACCACCTTAACATAATTAACATGATAAAATTATTTAATTAATAAAAATATTATAATAAAAATATTATAAATATTTTTTGTAATATTAATTAAATAATATTTCTCTTCCTAAGATAGGATAGGAAGAAGAAGAAGATGATGAAGAAGAAGAAGGCCTTTTTGGAAAAATAGAGGTGAGCAATATGTACACTTGTGATTCTCGGAGGAAGCTAGGGGCAGCATTGGCTTTTGGGCTTCGGCTATTTTTGTAGGCAACAGGGAACGTCGTCCGCCATTAACGTGTTGAAGCCGTATCATGCTTCTCTGATTGCCTACTCATAAAGTCACACATGTTGTTTCATAAAATTAAACATAAGCAACCAAAATTGTACTGCTTGGCTTGGCTGATTGCACTGAAGCTGACAGCTCCTAAGGATAGAGAGCCACATACCCCACATTCTCCAACAAAATGCTTGATGCAGTTACAATTCTCATTCAGGCCTTTAAATAAAAACTACAGTGTGACTCTAACACCGTTGTTTCTATGTCCTTATAAACATGAAGAATTAGAATTTTAACTATGTTTAAGTACCCTTTTTTTTTTTTAATCTAAAGGAGTATTTTATTATATTTAATTAGGTCAATGTATAAGAACACAAAGATACATTACCATGAGGCAACATGTTGAAACAGCCGTCAAGAGATCAGACACAAAGACAAAAGTTCTACTGTTGGACAAATTTACGGGAAAAGGGGGAAAAAAACAAAGAGAAAAGAGAGAGGGAAATCAGGCAATTTTGAAGTTTCAAATTGTTATGGCCAGAAATTGATCCGGTAATCACTGTGCTTTTGCTCTCTTCCGAGCCAAAAAGCGCTCTTTAGCTGCAGTGACTGCATCTTCGCTTCTTTTATGATGGTCACGCTTCGGCTGATCTGCCGGTGGATTCTCAGCTGAAGGGTTTTCTTGCTCTAACTTGTCTGAAACTGGCCTGTCAGATGCTGGTTTTGAATCCAAGGACTCAACGCTTCTTCTAGGAATTGAAGCTTCAGCCTGATGCCCCTCTTTCATTTTGGAAGATTCAAAAGCTGAGTTTGAATGGGTAGATGAATGTTCTTTCTCCTGTGTGCCAGTAGTGCCCTGTTCTTCCTCTTTCTCCAGCTTCCTTGGTTCAACCTTCTTGTCTAAATTTTTGGATTCCTCTCTCGCGCCAAAGGCAACATTTTTTTGAAGGTTGAAATAAAAATCAGATAAGTCTGTCTTCTTGGTCACCTATAGAACAAGAAAAATGAATGAGAATCAAATTAGATATATGGCTCAGTTACAAAGTTTCGTTAGGAAGGACAGTTGATTTTTAAGACATAACAACTAACAAAGATATGAAATCAAATAATTGCCAACTAAAATCAAAAGCGGGAAAATATGTCAAAACATCTATTATGTTTATTTCTAATTTTTTATATCAATTAAATACAACTCAAACACACAGTAGTTCATTAATATAACAGGAAATAGACCCTAGTGATACCAGGTTTAGCCATCTCATTTTGTAATAATTTGATTGACTTGCAAAATTAAACATTTCCCAACAAAATGAACACTTCCTACTAATTCTTTGAAGGGATTGCTAACATAGCCTTTGTTGATCCTGCCAGACAACACAATCCCGCAATCTGCAGACAATTCCAAATCTCAACATAAGAATAATTACACTAATATGTCATCACAAATGAACATCTACATTCTCCCCCCATAGAGAAACATAAGCTTTCCTAGCATATATAGCACAAAAACTCGGCCATATGTGCTAGGATACCTGCAATCCACAGACTGAACACTCACTATTCTAACTTAGCTATCAGCAATTTCCATAACCATAAGCAAAGTCCTCAAATAAGGAGGCTTTTCTACACTGTTTAAAAAATCAAACAGTATACATTTATGTTCAATGCCTGACCACAAGATGCATGTATGCCTGATTTGATAAGCAATACAACAATGCACCAGATATGCTTTCATGCAATAACCAATGCAACAATAAATTATCAAAAACCAAAGAGTAATTCAGAGTAAATGCTAGTGATGTTTCAAGATTTTTATATCATAGCAATATATATATATATATATATATTTTAAAAAATTTCTTTTAAACACTACATAGAAGTAAATCAAACCCACCTCAAGATGCCTTAGTTATGCAATCAATTAACACTTTACATGGTACATTATCCACTAGAAATGTCTCCTAAGCCATGTCCAAGAAAAACAGCTCTGGCATATTCATGCCCAGTGTACAGAATACAGGCAATAATACTACATTTGAAAGCGTGTTGCTGGGTACAAGAAAAACTACAACGTACACAATGTACAAGGTGCTGTACCAGTATCCCCAGATACAAGATTGCTACCTTCTTTATATATGGAATAAGGACGCTGCTAACACCCCATACAATAGTATGAGATTGTTCCATCAGATTGTGCCAGAGCATCAAGGACTATACCCTAACCATAGAACTTGTATCAAGGCTATTGCCTTAAACTGTTCATAGGGATTAGTATCACCGTGCACAAGTTCCAGCACATATTGGATGCAAGAGTGCTATGCCAGTAGCAATACATAAACGGGTGCTAACTCATCCAATCTGGCACAAGGTGGCTGCAACTTCTATATGTTATAGGATCATTACCTCGGCACCATGGGTTGGACCCAGATTGCTGTACTTATATCAAGGGCATCATCTAAACCTTCCACGACTCACTGATATATTCACAACAATCCATAGCATAGTCTTATAAAATACATGGTAAAACGTTGATGCATCACAAATCGTTATTCATTTTCCTATGTTCTAATTCTTTTCATGGCACACATTTAGAACAAAGGCTTGAGGTATGTCTGCTTAAAAATAGACAAGTATTTGATGATCTCCATTCTTGCATTTCAACAATAATAGCTTTTTGATAAACCACGACTATCCCAACATTGTACATATGTGGGGCGAGTGAAAAGTAGTGTAGGGGACATGCATGCATGGAAAGCAGTCAAGGAGCAGGTATGAGGGTTAGTGGAAGGAGGTGGAAGTAGGAGCAGCAAGGATTTGGAGACTTGGTCCAATTCTGTTGGCATTCACATTCATGGATTAAGTCAAATATCTATTTAGTATTTGTTAGCTAGTATCTTGTTTATAGTTGTTTGAGGCTTCACATTAACAAGTTGTGCCCGTCAGTTTAGGAAAAATTGTTAGTTGTAGTGTATTTAATCTCTGCCAGAGGGATTAATAGAGCAAGCATATTTTATCCAAACTCTTGTGGTTCATTCTCACCTGAAGAGAATTCTATTTACTTTGCTATTATAGATAAGCTTTGATTGGGACCTATCAATTGGTATCAGAGCTGTGGCTACAATGGCATCTAACAAGGAAAGGACGAGAGCTTAGAGGCGGGGCTTGGAGGACTTCAAGAGGGCATAAACAGAATGGAAGTTGGGGTTGCTGACAAGTTACACCAGCTGGAAGAAATTGTTAACAGGTTGTCCAAAGTTTTATTCTCCAACAAGGAAGGATCCAGCAACAACCATAACAGCCGAGATGGTTACTCTCGTGTCAATAGAGAGGAAAACAGAGAAGACAAGATGGAAGTCAACAAATTTTTTCTTCCAAAATGCCTAAACTCGAGTTTCCGAGATATTATGGTGATGATCTGACCAAGTGGTTCAACCATGTGGAGCAATTCTTTGAGAGTTAAGGTACTGCTGAAACACAAAAGATATCCCTTGCATCATTCCATCTTAAGGATGAAGCCAACCAGCGGTGGCAGGGGCTGCGATGGGCTTACAAGGAGGAAGGTCGAACAATGACATGGTCAGTATTTGTGTAAGAACTACAGGCTCGATTTGGACCTACGGAATGCGACGATTTCAACAAAGCACTTTCACAACTTAGATGCATGGGTTCCTTGCAAGATTATCAGAAAGAATTTGAAAGGTTGGGCAATAGAGTAGATGGATGACGCAAAAAGCCTTGGCAGGGACTTTCATGGGAGGTCTCAACCCTGAAATTGCAGAAGGCATCAGAATGTTCAAACCAAAATCACTAAAAGAGGCCATTAGCCTTGCACGCCTGAGAGAAGAACAACTCCTATGCCAATGGCAGTTTACTGAGCCATCTCAATTTAACCAACCACATCTAGATTCTCCTATTCCATCCAGACCCAATGCAGCACCTCCAGTAAAGCGTCTATCTTGGGAAGAAATGAAAAAGAGACGTGCTCTAGGTTTGTGTTTCAATTGCAATGATAGATTCACTGTAGGTCACAAATGTCGGGGACCACACACATTATTACCCAAAGAATGTTCCAGTGAAAGCAATATTAAACTTGAGGAGGTCACAAGTGATATGGCTGCAGCAGAGATTTCAAAACATTGACCTTGAAGACAAGGTTCCAGTAAAAGAGGGGAATATTGATAAACCATGACTATCCCAACATTGTAGGTACGTGGGTTGAGTGGAAGGTAGTGTAGGGGACATGCATGCATGGAAAACAGTCAACGAGTAGGTACGTGGGTTAGTGGAAGGAGATGGAAGTAAGAGCAGCAAGGATTTGGAGATTTGGTCCAGTTCCGTTGGCATTCACATGCATGGATTAAGTCAAATATATATTTAGTATTTGTTAGCTAGTATCTTGTATATGGTTGTTTGAGTCTTCACGTTAACAAGTTGTGCCCGTAAGTTTAGGAAAAATTGTTCGTTATTGTGTATTTAAACTCTACCAGAGGGATTGATAAAGCAAGCATATTTTATCCAAACGGTTGTGGTTCATTCTCACCCAAAGAGAATTCTATTTACTTTGCAATTATGGATAAGCTTTGACTGGGACCTATAACTTTTCCACACACTAGTCCACTGCTTCTACTGGTCCATAGTTTAGTATTGTTAGACCACTATAAAATCAGCTCACACTTGCACCCAATCCACTACATAGCTTGGGCTGTGTAATTCCCCAGTCTTCCTTTGCACTAACCAATTTTATTCAAATATTTGGATCCTCTCCAAAAACCATATGTACTATTTTCAATTTCACGAATAATCTGAATCATGATTCCATCATACATAACTCTCTTCACAAACACCCGTCACCAATGAAGAAAAACCATAAAGCAAAAGATAACACAATAGGTCTGTCTTGGAAGGAACCGACACAGATATCAGATAAGAAATTTGACCACATGCTGGAAGTCTCACATCTACTACATGCCTATTATCAGCCATTAGACTGACAGAAATTTTAACAACAAATCAACTGAGTATTTCTATTACACTAGCATCAATAAACTAGGGTTAGCATCCAACAAAGAAGAAAAATTCTGACCAGAATTTTTCTCTTTTTTTTTTTTTTTGGTGCAATAATTTACAGACTTGTATATCCATTCAGACAACATGCACATTAATAGTCAAACAAAATTAACACATTAATAGTCCTCATAACAGAATGTAAATGACAACACTTCCATATCCTTGGTTCAGAAAATAACTGCATCATTTTAATTTCAAACATGAGAAAGCCATCTACAGTAAGAAAGTATTTCAAAAGTCCCATCATGAAATGCCCAAAAAGACTGTCTTAAACCTCCATCAAATTGTGATCTGGAGATATGGAAGAACAAAACAACAGATAATGCATCTTTGGGCACGATAACAATAAGTCACTACACTGTTCCCACATCTTTTACATGCCTAAAGCTCAAGGTAAGAGATATGGAAGGAAATACTAAATAAAAAAGTGTGTGCGCTGTTGAAAACTAAAGTTAAACTTATATACTTCACGTGCATTAGGAGATGAGGTGCAAACAATGCTAAATTGAAGACAAATTCACTGAACAGGTAAAACTGTTCAGACAAATCTAAACAGTAACAAAATTAAAAGAGAGAGGATCACAAACTCCAAGGAAAAGTTAGACATACATCATCTCTTTCATCTCGAAGATCGCGTAATGCTTGTTGTTTCTCCCACATTTGCTGTTCTGCAAGTTTCTTCTTGTAGGCACTTGTAACAAATTTGTCCTTGTCTGCAAAAAGGTGGTCTTCCTTGCTTCTCTCTTTAGCAAGATTTCTCTCATAAATTATATCATGCTCTCGCTTTCGCTCTTCAGCTTTTTGAATCAGCTTTTGAATATATTTTGGCTGCAACAAGAATCCAGCATTCCAATAGTTATAATCAGCTATCACATGTAAACTATTAGCTAGTAGTAGAATTTCAAAATAGCTCTTTATCTTACTAGCACAAAAATCAAAGAAAAACGAAAAAAATATTCACAAAAACTGAACAAGGGAAAAAAATGAAGATATGTGTAATCGAAAGAGCACTTGATCAATCAATTATAGAATTCTTTATCACCCAGAAATCCATTGGTGTCTACACTAGGTGCAAACAGGACTACTGCCAGGCCCTAAAACCTAGTACTCGGGAACACATTATATCACTAGGTGGCCCCAATTAATCATTCAATCAATGACAAAATGTCTTTTAACCATTTAACTCTGTGCTCCATAACAAGTTTCTACAGCCATTCTACCACAAAGTGGAGATGCCTAATTGATATTGAGTTATTAGTATCAAAATATACCTGTGTATCCGCACGAGCCTGCACTTTACTATGAAAAATTTTCTCCTTCATCTCGTCATAAACTCCATCATAATCAAACACGGATGGATCCTCTTGCAAAGCTTTCTTTTGCTGCTCCTCAATCTTTAAAATGACAAACACAGAAAAGTTAAACTTAATGAATAAACAAAACAAATAAACATACCAAAGAAATTGCAGAGAATTGTACCTCTTTGCGAGCTTTGTTCTTGCTAGCCTGGCGCGAGATTTCACTCTCCACATCATCGTCGTCGTCCTCAAGACTGAAGCCCATAGGCGGTGGCAGCGGAGGTTTTGATGGCAGTTTCTTTTGTTGTGATGTCTTACCCCTAAGTTGCAGGCCGTACTTGCTCATGTTTCTTCAATTATAAGCTGCCATTGAACCAAACAATAATCACGACTATGAATCATAGAAAATTTCAGATAACTTATAGGAATCGAATGTAGAATAAAATCGTAAATAAAAAATAAATGTTAGAAAATTACGAGAAGAGCAGGAAAATTGATTGCACGTGAGTCGCATCAGCAGCTCAAGCGGACAGTTCAAAAATCTGATTTAGGGTTTTATCGAAGAGATTTCAGCGCGTACTCCAAACGGACCTGCTATATTCTGGTTCTGGCTTGAAGTGTCTACGATACTGCAAATAAGGCATAAGCTGTGAAAATTGCAGAATGGTCCGGAAAACGATGTCGTCTTTGACCTTTTGCTTTTGACAGAAGTTATTAAAACGCGCCTTCGTTTCTGGACATTTTCGGCCTTGGGTTTTTTTTTTTTTGATGTTTTGAATGGTGTTTTTTTTTTTTTTTAAGACAAAATTTTTAAAATAGTTTTATTTTAAATAAGATTTTTAAAAAATAATTTTATTTTTAAAGTCTATTTATATAAATAATCAACCGTAAAAAATCCATATCAAAGTAGTTAATTTCATAATATTTAAATAATTTTATTCTTAATAACCATATTTACCACTAATTTTTAAATTCAATATTTAATCAAAGATTAAATAAAGAGTGATTTATTTAATTATTTATTAAAACTATATTATCAATTAAATATTAATTAAAATTAATTATATAACTTATTCATTAAATAGTAATTAAAAATTAATTGTGTAAATTATCCATTAAATATTAATTAAAAATTAATTATACAAATTATTAGTTAAATATTAAAATTTATAATATAATATTATTACAACACTAATTAAAATAATAATATAATTAATAATTAATTATATTACTTAATTTATTTTAATATATAATAGTAATTAATAATATAAATAAAACCAACGGCCACCCACAATGGGCAATTGTGGTAATTTGTCGCAATTAGGGCAAAATTATTGCAATCGTGACGATTCAATTTGGCATGGGCTGTGATGATATTTATTTAATTAATTAAATATTAATTAAATACTAACAAATAATTAATTATATAAATTATCTAAATCATTAGTTACATATTAACTAAATATTAAGACTTATAATAATCAATAGTTACAAATTTTCATTTATATTCAAAATTTGAAGTAATTTAATTAATATAAATAATATAATATTAACTAAAATATATCTAATATAATAGTAATAATTAATTAATATTATATTATTTATTAATATGATATAAAATATTAATAATTAAATATATTTGTATATATAACAATTAATTAATAATAATTAAAATATATCAAATAATTAATAAAAAAATAAATATATAATTAATATATAAAATAGTTTATAAAATAAAAATAGTTGGTTAATAAGTTTTTTGTTAATATTTATAGCAATTGCTTTAATTTGCAGCAATTATCATGTACTTTTGTACTTGCTATAATTAAATATATTTAAGAAGAGTATGAAAATTTTTGTTCAAGGTGCTATAATAATAGAACACTCATGATAGTAGTTATTGAGGATATTGGTTCAATTAGAGACTTAATTTTCTAGGTCACTCTAAAAGAGATGTGCTCTATCATTATATTACTATCATTAGAACATGTTCCGATAAGTTAATTGAGAAATCAAAGCATCTCTTTTGCAAAAAAGGGGGGGAGTAATTTAAAGATGTTCACAATATAAACAACATGAGTACAATCGTGCGACACCCATGATCCAACATACTATGAACCAAATAAGTAATTATTATGTTTTCCACCACCTGTCTGGGGTTTAGTCTTGAGATTTGAGTATGACAAACTTGTTTACGAATCAATAAATTTGATTTTATTCAAATATTTAATATTTGCAACTACTTACAATACTCTTTAAACAAATTAGATAGATAAGGGCCAAAAATTTAATAATTAAGTCGATCGAGTATATTAGTAAATGTTGATTTGAAGAAGTTGGATGATGTCTTTTTATATGATCAATATAAGAACTTCTGCGATATGGACCTTTGTTGTATACATGTCTATGTACTCTCTTAAGTAAGTGTCATAGGCATCTAATTAACAACTATGTCAGCTACTATATTGGCAATACTATATAAACTTTTAAACTATACGAAACATTAATTATAGTCAATAACATAAGTAATTTTTTTTTTTAAAAAAAACAAATATAATTGTTACTATTATTTGATAGTTTACCAAGTATGTATAAAATAAATAATAAATATCTAACTCTTATCAAGCTATAACATAAGTTGATCATAACAATCGCATCACTTATACAGGCATCATCCACTGTCAATACTGTAATCTGTGATTTAAAATTTATTTATTTTTGTTATAAGAAAGCTCACATGACAAATTCTTATTTCTGCTCGGCTGAAAAGGTGGTTAAAGCTAATGTTTAGTTTTAATTGTTTCTTAAAGTGCTAGGAAGAAAACAGAGCATAAATAAAAATGAAATGATAATATTTAGTAAGGATTAAGAGAGAAAGAACAAGGGATAGATGTAAAAAGGATATGACAGAATGAGAGGAAGAATGAGAATATAAAGAGAGAATTTCTTCGGTTTTTAGTAAGGCAGAGTAAAGAAAAGATATAGGAGGGATTCTATGTTCTATGTACTTGTTCTAGGTTCCTTCTCTAAATAATATTGCAATAGTCTTATTTCTTGAAAACTCTCTATTTTTCTTTTGTTTCTTGCTTGTATTATTTTTTTCTTTTGTTTCTTGCTTGTATTATTTTTTGTGTTGCTTTGGTTGTAACATGAGAGTTGCCAATTTCTAAAGTAAGTGTTAAATATTCAAAAATTGATCATGCACACTAGATATTTGTAAAATAATTTTTATAGGTTGAGTTCTCAAAAAACTCTACAAATACAACCACTAACACAAACTATTATTTAAAGTATGATTACCTAAATAGAAGACGGACACATTTGTGTATAAAGAATATCCGTTTTAAAAATGTCAATCTTACGTTTTATGCATAAAATATCTTGTTGTAGACCACAAATATAATGCATAAACTCTTACCTTATTTATTGGACATATATAGCCAAAGCATTAAATTAAGCCCATACGTCAGGCTTTAAACTCATCGAACAACAAAGTATGCAACTATAATGCAAAGAAATAATAAGAAGAAGATATTAAAGAATAATAAGGTGTTAATGCAAGAGAATAATAAGGTGACGGTGCAGGAAAATAATAGGGAGAAGATGTGGAAGAATAATAAAGTGGCAATGTAGAAGAATAATAAGATAGTGGTGTAGAAAAATAATGGGAAAATGGTGAAAGAGAATAATAAGGTAGAGTAGAAGAATAACGTAGTGGTAGTATAGAAAAACAATGAGGCGATGATTATACAACATGCTATCCATAATAATAATTTATTGGTACGATCAAATATATATTATAAATTAACTACCTAATATAAAGTCTGCTAATTTTGATGGGCTTTGGTTCTAATATAGAATGCATACGAGGTAATTATGCCAAAGTTGTTATAATAAGATTTTTATAGGCACATGTGGTGGAAAAATATTTAGACTTTTAAAGATTAGAAATAGAAATAATGGCTTACCATAGATGATGAAAAAATATGTGTATATATGGACTTTTTATAAATAAAATTCTTCAAAATCTTCCAGTGTAAGATTCATAGAATCTTGTTACTAATTTTTTTAGCAAATTTATTTTGCAAGTTGAGTTCAGATTCATACAACTATACTGGAAATGTAGTAGGAAAATTAATAAGATTGTACACAAAAAATATTGACTTACAACTTAAGTTTAATATTGTATAATAATTTGACTTAAATACTTAAAATACAATAGAAAAACTAAAAAGATTATAATTTTTCTTAAATTTTTTAACAGTCATATCTACCATTGATGTATTTTTCTTATATTTGCTAAATTGCATCGAGATTGCTTATTGTAAAGAACAAAAAGTAAACTGAAATATAATAGAGTCCTATAAATACTGATTGAACTACTAAAAATTCTTTAACTTATTCAATAACTATTAATTTACATGATGTCTTCTAACCTTATTGAAGAGGGGTCTCTCAAGCATGTACAAAAAAAATATTTATACTATATTTATATCAACTATGATAGAGAAATTAAGCTCGTCATATACCATATAAGACCCCAGCCCATTTCTTCAAACAGTCTTAAGTCTATTTTGTTTTGTTTTAAATCCAAAATAAAGAAAAAAATTTTGAGCCCAATTTTGTTTTTTAACCTATGTCCCTAAATATATAAATAAATAGATAAGCATGAAGAAATCTAAAAGTTGAAAGAAGAGCACAAAAGCTTCGAAAAGAAAGAGAAGGAAAAGAGAGAGAGAGAGAGAGAGAGAGAGAGAGAGAAGGAAGAAGAAAAAAGAGAAAAAAAAAAAAAAGGGGGGGGGGGAGAAGAAGGAGAAAGATAGGGAAAATAGAGATAAGAAAAGAAAATTAATTAATTAATTTCAAAACTATTATCACATTTTACAATTGTAACAAATTGTTGCCATCATGACTATGCAACCGCATATTTTTCTTTTGTAAATAACTCGGTTAATAAATAATAAACTTAAATTTTGTAAGCTTGAATAAATAAATAACTTACCTTTATATTGGTGTTATATTTGATTTGAGGATAAAATTAAAAAAAAAATAGATTTAAAAGTAAAAGTAAAAATGAAAGTAAGAGAAAAAGCAAAAAATTTATTTTGGTTTGATTCGCTATTAAGAATAAAATTGTTCAAATTTTGTACAGTTAACTACTCTAGAAAGAATTTTTTTAGAGGTAGTTATATTAATAAAAGTTTTCAAAATAATATTATTTTTAAAATTTTTTATTTTTTTGACTCTCCTGTAAAGGTGTCAAACGGACTTAATTGGCCCGGGCCTGCTAAAATATGTTGAGACCCAGCACACCCATGAGCCCAAGCTCATTTGGATCGTGACAAGCCGGCCTTAATATATTAAACCAAAAATTTTTATTAATAAAATATATAAAACCCACGCGAATTTGAACGGTTTAACTCTTAACCCAGCTTTAATCCGTCACAAACTCAGATTGAATTGTGCTTCACTGTTCAGATGCCGGTCCAACTTGACTCATTTAACACCTCTACTCTCGTAAAAACTTATGATCATAAAAAAATATATTTTCAAAATTAACTAAAATTGTAAATAAAAATTTACCATGTTATTCTTAAGTTATAAAACAATAAATAAAAAGAATCAAAATTTAAGGGATATTTTTTTTGGAGAATTTAAAAAAAAAAAAAAAAGAGAGAGATAAAAAACAAGGAGAGGAAGAAATGTAAGAATGAAAGCCAATTAGGCTTTTCTTTTTTCTCTCAATGTCATGTAGGCTTTTGTTTATTGTCTTAATTTGTAATTTTCTTAAATCTAATAACTTGGTCAATTCGTCGGGCACTTTTAAGTGCAGAAATATTATATTAAATTCTAAATACAGCTTGCTGGAAAAATACACAACAGTAAACCAATTAACAGGGGAAAAAAAAAATGATCTGTGATGCCCTGTTTTCTTTAAATGGTTCGTAAAGGGGTTAGCCTTGTTAACACCAAGTCTTTTCGGCAAATCAGTGTGGATGAACATGTAAAATACTATGTGGCTATCTTGACTCCTCGCTAGGAGTATTCCCCACCAAAAGTAAGTCCCATTTGTAGCTCTCGTCGTCGATCCTTCTCCACTCTTCTGGCAAGCACTTCCGTTTCTTTAACTCGCCTGTTACAAGCGCCGTTACGGTACGTTTAATGAATATTTTCACTTTTCTCCTCTGAACCGTAATACATATGCTTCGATTTTCCTTTTCTATTGTTTATGAACGAAGTGTGTTTGATTTACTGGCCGTAAGATCCAGTTGTATTGTATATCACGGTTTATCTCTGGCTGTCGATTTATTTTCTGAGTAAATGCTGGGGAGGATAGGGTTTATGAGTTTAACGGAAAGCTAGGATCATTAGAATTTGCAGTATGATAATATCTTGATTGGTTTTTCTTCAAGTTAATGGGTTTTCAAATATTACCTTGTTTAGTCTTTGTTCCTTTTTCGTTTCTGAACTCCAATTCTTTGAATTGAATTGGAAGTTTTACAGTGATTAGTGTTTCAACTGAAACTGTTATGGTTACTTGCCTTTGCCAATTCCTTAAAGGTTGAAGTAGAAAGATTATATCAATGGAGTGGATTCTGCATAATGTTTTTCCTCGTCCCTTGTGTATTTAGCTAAATGCTTAAATTTTTGAAGTCCTGGTTCATATGACATTCTAATTGAACAGTATGGGCCTTTGATAATATGTGTTTCCGATAGGCTTCTATTATATCATTTCCTGGGGCCCTGCATATCTTAGCAGTTCTAATTTTTGTCATGGAGTTTGTAGCCAACGAATCAAATTTTCTTGAAGTCTTTTTCAATTGGTTTCTGGACATGAACATGGGCATCTTCAATAATTAATTGTACATGTTGACAAGGGATAGTATTTTGACTTGAATTTGGGGTGTAAAAATTATGATGAAACCAAGAGTTGCGATAGTAGACCATTGTCCATCACTATGTTTTTATCTGTACATGTAAATCAAATATTGAACGGTTATGTTTTAAAATTTATCCTCTAATCCTTCTTCACAATAAACGAAAGTAGCATCTTTGATGGCTTTTCTGAGCAAAAGTGATGTTGGGAACCACAACTATTTTGTCTTTAACTGTTCACATGCATGTTAGCAGGGAATGATTGCCTATAATATGAATGTGCCCTTCATTTGTTTTCATGGTGTGTTCCTCGGTACTGTAAATTCTATAACTGAGCTTTTTTTTTATCGTTTTTTCAGAATGATGAGTCCTTAATCCAATTTTTCAGTTTTGGTAAAACTGCCATTTGCCAATTCAAGCGTGTTTTCAAATCTAATCGTACTTTATGCAATTATTATGCCTAGGAATACTTTTTTGATTAGCCTTATTATGTAAATTCCAGCAAATGGGTAATTGCTTCTGCTGATACTTCAATTTGTTAGCAATATTTTTTAGCATTCAAAATCCTGCATGCTAAAATAACGGTGTTTAGTAGCGTACTTTTGCTGGGTATCAAAGCAAAAGGTTGTCTACTCTGAGCATGCATACATATTCAGTCCTTTATTTTATTCTTTTAGGTTTTCAACCTTATCTCTGCATGAAAAAGCTCGTTAAAAAAGTGGGCTGCTGGTTGCTGCAAACAACATCATAAGTTTCTTGTAAGTAATCATAAAATCTGAACCATTATCAGCAGATCCCACAGTCTCTGGTTCTGCGTCCACACACTAATTTCCGCAATCCCTAAAGGCAGCTATGATCTTAGTAGCAGCACACCAATCATCTTCTACTTCCACGGAGGTGGATTTGCATTCTTTTCCATGCAGAAGTATGCTTGCTAACATGCATCTCATGTAGTCAAACAGTTATTTTCCCCCCTTTTTGGAACTACAGATTTTAAGGAAATCTTGGGCAATTTTTATTTTATGAGATTTTTTCTTTTGCCAGATATCCTAAAGCCTAATGCTTGTACTAGTTTTGACGCTTTTGCCAAATCTCAATGCTTGTATTGTAGTTCTCAGGGGCATTTGAATGATTGAATCCCTGCTACCACTGAGTTGCTTGGCTTATTAACATGATGCTTGTTTAGGCAGAGCTTGGCTAGCAGCTTCTGGTCATGTTGAGAGGTTCTTGTCATCTGAGCATGTTTTACATGTAACTCAAAAGAGTGTGGTTGATGTAAATGGTTATCAAGCAAGCTTTTTGCATTCACACAATTGCGTCGGATTAAACTTGTGGTGGATGCAGCAATAGCAAATAAACTTTGGTTGGAAACGAAAGTTTATTTATTTGGATATAAATCATATAGTGTATTATTCTCTTGTCCATCGCTGATCACTAGCTGTTATAGCTGACTGCTTTTATTTTTGAAACTGACTAGGTAGCATGGGAAACACGGGAAACAAGCCTGTGATTGTGAAAGAAGAAAGAGAAGAAGTCTTTTTGAAAATTGTACCTCCATTGGACCGTGTTTATCTCCGGTGGCTTGCTCGGGATCTTGAGAGGATACATGGATTTACATCAAGAAACCCACCTGCGGTAAAACCACCAGATCATTATATTGAGTACATGCGCATGAACGGATGGTTGGATGTGAACTTGGACGATCCTGACCTAGCTCATCTGTTCAAGTAGATCATTATGTAATTAACTTATCCTAAACTCTGGAATTGCAAATCTCAGTTGTTAATGCATCCTTGTAATGAAAATCAAAGTCCAATCTACTTGTAGTCTAGGACAACCCAGATGTGTTTAATATGTTTTCCATATCGTTTTTGAACACAGAAACAGAATCCTGTCGACTGACAACACTATGCATCTGGTGTGAGTGTTTCCAAGCCAAAAAGAAGACTCTGCATATTCCATATGCCTTTCAAAATCAGCGTGATGTTTGAGGCTGTCTCTTAACCAAGAATACGGGGTCCTTTCTCCAAACAATCATACGCGGGGCGGTGATGATGTGGTCTATTATCCAAATTTTGGTAACGCGTGAATGCATTCACATGCGACAATATGAGGTCAACTTCTTCGAAGATTTGGAATAATTTTCAATCTATTTCTGTTGTTTTAGTCACGGATGAAGATTCTTGGATAATTATAATTAATTTAATTGTGGTTGATTGATGTGTCTTTGATTAATCCATGTGTGATGCTCCTAATCTTCGGTCGTTAGTGGAATCAATTTCTTCAATCCATTTGAAAGACATTAAATCTTGTGATATCTTGTTGACTATTTTAAGATACTTTTATTACCTTGTTTAGATGTTAATATTCTTACTTGTTTATTAATTTTTTTTCTCAAACAAAATAACTAGTTAAGTTAGTGTTTTTTAATATATTATTATGTAATAAATCCAATTGATAAATAACATTGTTAGGATTGTTGTACTTTTATTATTATTTTCTTATAATACTCTTTTTTTTTTTTAATTTAACAATTAATTTTTAATAATAATTCACCCACTCTTATTAATAAAAATGTATTGCAAACACAATCCTTTGTATACCAATAAAATAAGCTCAATCAACAATAAAATCATGATTTGAATTTGTCATTTGTCATGACATCTCAAATTTATCATGACCACCAAAATATTAATTTTATCAATAATAAGCAAATAAAAAAATCAAATCAAGAAGTAATTAATTTTTTTAAAAAAGAAAAAAGCAAAAGAAATAAAATGATATTGTAAGAAAACCTATAATTCTATTACAATTCTTGAATTAATTTTTCAATATTTGCATGCCTTTACTTAAAGAATATATATAGATTTTCTTTTTAAAAATCTCTAGGTATAGAATGTGTTGTCTAGCGAGTGGTGAGTGGTAGGAGTGGGTTGGGTCGGGGGTAGGGTAGGGTAGGGTTTTTGGGCTGGTGCGTTAATGCGCGCTAAATAATCGCCACTTTGTCGCCCAAATAAAAGGCACGAATCGCCGATTCGAACCCTCTTTATCTATCTACTTTTTTTTCTCACTCTCAATTTTCTTTTTAAATATTGATACATTCTCAATAATTTACTGATATTTATAAATTAAAATTATACCGGAAGATTACACGAATACCACTCAATTTTTTTTTTTTTTGTTTTAAAGTTCGGATACACTAATGAGATGTCTGCATCAATAGGACCGTGAAAACTACTTCCACAGTGAGAGTAGGGATGATTACCCACGAAATTGTAAATAATTACCGGCACATGGTAGGATTTAGAAAGGAAACGCCTTCCCACTAGACTAGTATTGGGCTCAAGTCGCTTCTCCCTCACAATTTGCTCTCTAGTTTTGCCGACATTTGACCAATTTACACATTGATATTCTTCTGACTGACATTCTTGTTAATAACATTAGAGTATTGAACCATCACAAATTTATATATATTCATATCTTTTCTTGGTGTACTTAATGCAATGCAACACGAGTTCATATTTTACCTCTAAACGAATATTTCACTACCAAACTACTATATTATTCTGTTAATCTAACCTCTTTTACTGTAAAATTGACTTCATGCCTGGCCTCTTTTTTTTTTTTACAAAAGGGACCATAAAAGGTACAATTTGTACAATTTTTTTATTATTATTTTCTTACAAGACATAACCTATTTGTTCGTACAGGTATTACTGCTATTTTTTGAAGACATGTTGCAAAGAGACAAGTGGTCAATTGTAAAATAATTTGTTGTCAGCGTGTTTTTCTTTCAAATAAATGATTCTGGTTTAGAAATGAACTTAGTTACATCAGTATCTTAATTTAAATTTAAAAAAAAAAGAGGTTTAATTTTCATTTCAAAATTTGAAAAACATTTATCATCTTAACTATAAGGGAGGTTTCTAATTAATTTAGAAAAACTCAATATTTATCAAAAATAAAAATTTTACATTAAATTATTCGAATTTTTTTTAATGTTTTAATCAAGATATGACTTAATGTTGAAAATGTTTCCTAAGTTTCAAAATTAACTTTCTATACCCTTATTATTACCAAATAATATGTCAATTTGGATGTAAAATGGTAATACTACGGTGAAACGAATATTTTTATCTTTTTTTTAATTAATGAAAAAAAAATATTAATTTTCTTCTTTGCCTTTTTTTTTTTTCATTTCGTATTTTTTATATTTTATATTTTTATTTTTCTATTAGTCATCTTTTTTCTTACTCTTCTCGTATCTTCTAATTTCTCTTTCTCTCCATTTCTCAAATTATATCTTTTCTTTTATTTTTTTCTTCAAAATTCACATAAAAAAATAAGAATCTACGTAATAACAATAGTTAATTAAAATAAAATACGTTAAAGCAATACAAATTCTATAATCACAAGCATAAATATTGTTTCTGAAAATACCAAATTGAGCAAACAAAATCAAATGCTGTCAGAATTTATTTTTTTTAAAAAAATAACTTAGACAGAAGTCAACAACCAAGTTCTATATTGATTTTTTTTTTAGTTACTTCACATTTTATTCTAAGATAAATTATTATTATTATTATTTGATAATTGATGTGAGAGGATTCAAACTTTTTAGTTTTTGCTTTCACAGAAAGAGCTCATATCATCCAACTTATTCTTTTAAGGACAACAAGTTGGATATAAATTGGTACTCAAAATACTTAAAACTAATAATTAAAAATTAAAAAATATTGATAATAAAATTCTAACCCTTATACATAGGAGGCTTAGCCTCAAACTCCATTATGAGGTCATGCCAAAAAGTCACCACTAATGGTTGAAGATAAGGAGAGTACAAGCACATAACTAGTATTGTTTAGTATCATCAGGTAGCACCTAACTTACCAGGCACAGTGCACTCTCTATTGTCCAATTTTGGTGGTTGATTGATTGATACTAAACTAGAATAACTTTTATGTCATTTGTTGTTGTGGTATGAAAATACTAACAATTAAATATTAAGAAAAAGAAGGGTGAATCTTGTTAAAAATTAGTATTACTGCAATCCTTTTAGTTTTGCTTTTTAAAATATATTAAAATCGTAACAATTTCAATCAAATTTTTTTTTTCAAAAAATAAAGGCAATAAATGAAAAAGAAAAAGAAATTAGAGAATGAAAAAGATGAAACATTGGGTAAAAAAAAAAGAATAAAAAATTATGAATGTATTTATTTAAATATTATTTTATCGTTAAATTTTATTGAAACAAGGGCTACGAAGATAAATTTCAAAACTAAAGAATACTATTAATATTAAGGCACACTTGGGGGGTATCAAGGACAATATTGATGATTATTAAAAATGGCTTTGCTTTCTCAGAAGGTCAATTTAACGTTCGCGGCGCTAAACTGTATACAAATTTAACCAGGTATAAAACGGTTATAACACAAACCCCGTTCATTTTCCAACCTGGAAAATAATAATTTTATTTTATGAATTAATTTATAATCGCTTCCCTCCACATCAATATCCGAACCAAATTCCCTCCTTCCCCTACTCTTTCCCTCGTTTTCTGCTCACTTTCTCTCTCTTTCTATCTCCCGCTTCTTTTATTTTCCTTTTACCCAAACAGCAGATCTCTCTCAATTCCCCCTCCAATTCCACCAACCCATCCCGATGATTACTTTCACTTCGTCACCTCTCTAATTCATCTTGATCCGCTTTCTCTTCATAATTCCTAAACCCTTAAAAAACACACAATTAAATAAAAATAATAAAATCTCCATTTTTCTTGAATATTTGTGCATGTCGAATTCGCAAACGCCACAGGATAGCTCCTCGCAACAGTCGTTTAAACGGCAGCTGCCCTTTTCGTCTATGAAGCCGCCTTTTTCAGCTCCCGGTGATTATCATCGCCTCGCCGCCGAGCCACGCCGCCGATCCGATCAAGAAATTGAGGCCATCGTTGTCAAATCTCCGGTAAGTTTGTCTTACAAAGTTGTTTTCTTTTTCTTTGAGTTTCGATTTTTTGGGTTTTTATTCATTGTTTTTCGTTTTAAGTCGTGGGTTGTTGCCTTTTCTTTATAGTGAAATTGTGACTTACTGGTTTGTAATATATTTTCGAAGATCTGCTTGTTTAGTGATTTAAATTATGGTTCTTGAATGTCGGTTGGGTGAGATTAGTGATAAAATTTAGTTCTTGGGTTCAGATTTGTTGAAATTTTGGAGCTGGCGGCTAATTATTTTATGTTTTTTTTTTTTAAACTGGCAGTGAGTTTATGTCCATTTGATAAGAATTTCTGTTGGGTTTTGCTTATTTTGTAGAGTTTCAGAGTTGGTCGTTTACTCTCTTTACTAAGTTTTGTTTCATTTACGGCTTTAGTCAGTTTATATAATTAGTATGTTAAGAGGAAGCTTATTTGAGCTGTGGTCTTTAGCATATGAATTAGGTGATTGGTTATGTTTCTTTGGTTTGGTTTATATGTGAATCATTGTACGAATTTGGATCAATCTTGATCTGTGTCTGGTGTTGAGGTTTTCTGACCATCAAATATAGTCAGGATTTGCCAAAGGAACAGCCAATGTCCTCATGAAATTACAAGTTTTTATCTTTTGTTTGTCTGATTGCTTGTTTCTTTTGTTTCATATATCTAAGCTAGCTTGATGTTGTGAATTTGGCTGCAGCATCCCCACTTTTCTGTTAATCTCTTTTGTCTTTACGATGGAGTGGGATTTAGCAGTTGTTTGTCCGAACCCTCATGAGTGTCAGCAAGTGGGTTGAAGTGACCATGGGTGGAAACTTAAGGGAAGAAAGAAAATTTTGTATCTTGAAATGGGAAGGTAGCAAATAGCAAAAGCACAGCTGCTGCTATTACTTATTGCCATACTGACAGATAAAATTTATCTTGTTTTGAGCTTAGTAATATTTCTCCATCTTTTTATTTACCACTTGTAATTGTTTAAGGGAAACATAAAACACATAAGAAACCAGGAGCGTGGGTAAGCTTAAAATATAAAGCGGCATGCTGTTATAAACAGTTTGTATCTCTTTGCCACTAATGATGAGGGATGAGTTTAAAATGAGGTAGTTGTTGCCATACTTGTAGTTGTCTTTCATGTTTAATCCTCCTTGCTCTTCTGACCATTTTAGCTCCTGCTTTTTCTCTCTCTCTATGATTTTAAATAGTTGTCAATTTGTCACTCCATCGTTTTGAAAGTTTACTTTGATTGACTGGATACTCATAGATAATCTTCCTCTACTAAAGAAAAGGCCTATCAATTTTACATTTCTGTTTAAAGTTTACTTTAAACATGGGTGTTGGATATGTAATGACATAGTTAAATGTACTACAATCAACTTTATTATGCATTATCATATGGATTCTTAAAAATCACAAACAACTTAATTATGAAACTTTCCAAATATCTCATGGAGATGTGCATATAAGTTTGACACAGATATGTACTACCATGTTGTACAACAATGCAGAGAGAGAAAGGTGTACTTATTTGGAGTAGTTCATTGAGGATAAAATTAAGACTCTGATTTTTAACTGTCTTTATGCTGCGCAAGAGATGTGGCTCCCATAACCCTCTAAGTTGCTGAGACTTAAAAGGTGTTAAGCATGCATCTTATTTATTTATTTTTGTTTCCCTTCTCAGTTTATATGGAAAGCTTAAAGATTGTGTAACTCAATGATATCTTACTCGATGATTTGGGTTATGCTAACAGTTATTACAGTTCTTGTGTTTTATTTAAACTAACCCACGAGATTGTCTTTTTCATGTTTTTTGCTGGGAATATGTTTTGGATTTCACAGTGGATTTATCTGATACAATAGGGAGAAAATCATTTTTCCTCTCTAGTTTCATGCCCCAACTGCTTTCAGTTGGGCTGGTTTTATGTTCTAGTCTACTTGAGTATGAAAAAAGGCTATTACCCAGAGTTGCTTGTGCTCAAGTGAAGTCCTGCAATTGGAAAGCAACTTAGATGTGTGTTTTATACAATTCTTTTAACTTGATATTCATGCTCTTTATTTCTTGTATAATTATATGCTAAAATTTATTTTCGCCTGTGGCTTCTTTGTTTCCAAAACTAAATGGTGTATCTTAGCAATTAAAGCGGAAGAATGACCTAGCAGATCATGAAGTTGAATCTAGTGAGAGGGCTACTGGTCCTGGATACAATGAAATAGTTAACAGCCCTCTCCAGACACCCATATCAGCAAAAGGGGGTAAGGCACAAAAAACATCAAGGCTTATGAAGAATAATAAATCTGGACCTCAGATTTCTGCTTCTAACTTTGGTGAGTGCTACTGTTTAAAATTACTGTAGTAAATTCTATTTCTATAAATAATTATCTCCTTCAACAGTAGGCTGATATAAACTGAAAATGAGTTGGTGCAATTACAGTTGTTTTTATTTGCAGAAACAAATCTATTTCTTTTGTGAATTTGATGAGAAAGATTTTGTCTATTGGCAGGTTCTCCTGGCAATAATCTCACGCCAACTGGTCCTTGCCGTTATGACAGCTCTCTTGGTAATTGTTGATTGGCTAAGCAATTTGTTTATTCTTCCTTGTTATATTTTCAAATGAAATGTGGTTATTCTAAAAGCTGACCTTCATACCTTGTGAAATAGAGGAATTATTTTACAATGTCCTTCAATTCTAATTCAGGACTCCTAACAAAGAAGTTCATCAATTTGATCAAACATGCCGAAGATGGTATTCTTGATCTGAATAAGGCTGCTGACACTTTAGAGGTGACTGTTTTACTTGTTAGATAATCCTGCCCAATATCTAAACTTCCAGTTACTTGAAGATTCTCCTTTACCACAGGTGCAAAAGAGGCGCATATATGACATAACAAATGTCTTAGAAGGTATTGGTCTTATAGAAAAGAAGCTCAAGAACAGAATTCAGTGGAAGTAAGTATGGACATATTTCTTGATTCTTTACACTTTGATGTTATTCATGATTGTTTTACTGTTGTTTCTGAATCTTCATTGACTTGTACTTCTTCAATGTTAGGGGGCTTGATGTCTCAAGGCCAGGGGAGGCTGATGAAAATGCTTCGAGTTTGCAGGTATACATTGTGGCTTGCACTGTCTTCAATATCTTATCTTTTGCTACATGGGCCCATAAATTGTCTTAACATTCTTATATTTCGCATTATCTTCAGTACTTTTCTTTTAGTTTTTTCATAAAACCACAATATAACCACTATTGCTACCACTATTGCCATTAAGACATAAAACCATAACAATGAAAATAACGGAATTAATACATATTGTAGATTTCAATGCATATAACTTTGTTTAAGTTATTGTTAAATAGTTTGTTTTTAATTCTTTTTATCTCTTGATTTCAATCTATTATCATCCAATATGTATAATTTAGCTTTAGAAATTTCCACTGTTAAATTTTCAGTTTTCAGTTCAACTCTTAGTTTTATTTGATAGTGCCTTTGCATTTGCTGAGTTCTTTGAAATGTTTTTGAGATTATTCCTTTATTTCTTGGTTTTAATTTTCTTTTTGGTAGTTGTCGACATCTATCTTATAAAAATATATGTTATTGTGCAGACATAAACTCAATATTGCCTGCTGTGCCAACTGATTAGAGTAGGCAACAAGAATTTTTCCCCATTGTTCCAAACTTCTATCCTATCTTCTGTTGTAGTTTATGCATTCTCACGACGACTTTGATCTGTATTTCGGGCTCTTCATTTATCTTATTTATTTGCTGCCGATAATTTTAATATTAATGATGAGCGGAACCGTTGAAAGCATTTGTGCACATTCAAGCCCAAATAGATAGGATGAGACTTTCACTATTTGCATTTGGTTGGTTATATTGATAAGGACAGATCATTAAGAGTTCCCATGGCCCCTTAGCAGAAAATTAACAAACATATAGTTAGGGAATATAAAATTGGGCTTAATCTACTCTTGTTATCTGACAGGCAGAAGTTGAGAGCCTTACCATGGAAGAGTGCAGACTGGATGAACAAATAAGGTTATGTAGTTATTTCTGTTTGATTGCCTCTTGTTTGCATTGCTTATTGCAACCATTAACTTGTACTGACATTTCCAAATAAATTGCAGAGGAATGCAAGAAAGGTTGAGGGACCTAAGTGAAGATGAAAATAATCAAACGTGATTTTCTTCTCCTTTCACCCATTACAAATTATTAGTGATTCATATTGTCTGGCATTTTAATCGATTGACCAATGATTTAATTTTTGTATGATCCCAGGTGGCTTTTTGTCACTGAAGACGACATCAAGAACCTACCCTGCTTCCAGGTTAGTTTTTTCTTTACCAAGCTACCATTTATGGTATATACTTCATGGTTATCTGATCACCATATGTCCTGAAAACAAAATCTCTTATTTGTAATTAACTGGGTATGGTTTTTTTGCTTTGTGTAGAATGAAACCTTGATTGCAATAAAAGCTCCACATGGCACCACTCTTGAAGTCCCTGATCCTGATGAGGTAAATCCAAGAGCATGAAAGACTCCCAGAAAGTTTTTTGGCTTTTGTATATGCAGATTCTTAATTTCACCCATTATTTTCTAGGCTGTTGACTATCCTCAGAGAAGATACAGAATAGTTCTCAGAAGCACAATGGGTCCAATAGATGTTTATCTTGTCAGGTACAGTTTCTTCTTGTTTGTTGCTAAAAGTAACCACTTAAATTGGTGTTCTGATGCCTCTCATTGTGTCTTCATCCCTGTCATTCTAGTCAATTTGAGGAAAAATTTGAGGAGATACAAGGTGCTGAGGCACCTCAAAACTTGCCATCAAATTCAGGCTTTAATGAGGACCCAGCAGCAATGACAGAGGAGAGCAGGGGGAAGGAGGTTCAAATGGAAGAGCAAGATGCTCAAACAGTGCGCACAGACCCTAACTCCTCACAGGACTTTGTGAGTGGGATCATGAAGATTGTTCCCTCAGAAGTTGATGTAAGTTTATGTTCTTATTTGGGTTCAGTATCATTGCTTTTAGGAAAGATGGAATCTTTTCGGTTACAGGCAATTGTCTTTAAAAGCACAAGCTATTGGCTAATTTTTCCAGATATCTGAAACTTGTATGTGCTAAAAATGAGTTTAAAGAATGTGTTGTTTTTTAAATGAGAATTACATTACTTCAGTGCCGAGGGCTTTGGCTTAAAGGTCAAGGGACGGGTGGGGTTTGGGTAGTTCCCGGTTGAAATCTCAATGATAAAATAAAATGGACAAAGACTTTACTTTTCAAAAGAATAAAAATCATTCTTTGTTAAATAGTTAATGCGATTGGGTTGGAAACTTTAAGATTGTTGATGCTCTATTGATAGAAAGAAAGAGTTGCTTACCGCAAGCGTTTATTGTTTCTGGTTTCCCGTGCAGAGCGATGCTGATTACTGGCTTTTGTCAGATGTTGGAGTTAGCATTACAGATATATGGCGGACAGAACGTATCCTAACAATGTTTCAAATGTCATTTTGTTTTCTTTCAGACTATAATATTCTTGAGCAATAAATACTGAAATTTCCTAACTCTACAAATAGCCGTGGTTGAATGGAATGATTTGGGTACACTTCATGATGATTATGCCTTGCCTCCTGTTAGCATGCCACAGCCCCAAACTCCACCACCTAGTGCCACAGATGCACCATCTGCTGCAACTAATACCGGAAGTTGAAATGCAATTTGTTGATAATTCGAAGTAAAGATACATTGTCTGGTCTAGAACCCGTGATATCCACCTATGGTTCAGTTTGATGCGCCTGAGGTGCAGCTGGGGGTTCCTAGTGGCGAATTGAATGTTCCTGAAGTCTCTTTTAAGGAGCTAAACGATAGAAAGGATGTATCTGCCTTGTACAGTCAATCGAGTAATACATATGATCGATGTGATCTTAGTAAATAATGTTTCTAAATTTCAGTTAAAGCCTTGTATATTACAGCATTCCTTTGCTTTGTTCTAGTGGACCAGTTCTGGCACATCTGGGTACGTTGACTGGCAATTAATAGATAGGATTATATAGTATCATGTAATGGCAAAGGTTCAATCGGATTGTAACTTCATCAAATGATCTGAACCTTTCCTATTGCTTTTCCGATGTTGTGCCAGATTTGATAGGCCAAGAGCGGTATGATTACTGTGTTGTTTGTATTGATAACGGAAGCAAATGAGACTAGACAGGGATGATCATGTTGAGTTTGTACAAGCGTGGGTGCCATATCTACTTGATTTTAGTCTAAAGACTGTTGCACTCTCGATTGATTCCAACGCCAAAACGGTGGCGGAAAGAATCAAATCGAAAATGGTGTAAACTTACAGCTATCCCAAGTTTCCAACCACGTGGCACTGCTAAATTGTTATGCATCCCCATTGGTGGTTAAACAAAATTGTCAATGATACAGAAAACTTTTGAATCTTAGCAGCAGTGAAATGGTGAACGAAGCAAAGCAAAGGATGTAGAATACACAAAAGTTTGTGTCATACACATGAAGCATCTGTGTACTAAGCAAGAGTTGAGACAAAGTAAATCTTCTTTTTCAACTTTCTTTCCAATCCACGTAGCAACAACAGGAGTAAGAGCTACTGAGGGAGGAAACCTTATTGGAGATGCAGCCTTGTGTGCAGCATGTGCCAAAGCATATGTTCCGACCTTTTCCCTAGTCGCATCAGTTGAGATTCCAACCTATTACGCACCAAAAATTGGAGTTCTTGCCATCCAACAAAGAAGCCTAGCAGAGTTGTCGCCATGTTCTTTTTAGCAAACCAAATGTTTTCTGTCTGTTTCACCGTAAATATGCATATGCACAATTTTCAGTTATAAGAAATGTAACATCACAAACATAACCTCTGGAAAATTTGAAACGTGAGAGGCGTAGAGTTTTATCCCAAAAGTTTTTTAAGGGTATTTTCAAATGTATAATATTAAAAAATTTTAATTTTTATTATTAGAAAAATTTACTAAGTACTTATGGATACATGTGTTCCTATTTTTACAACTCTTTTAAAGACTATTTTAAGTATTTTTAAAGTCGTTTCAAGTAATATTTATTGCACTTTTTAAAATTTTCATATATTTTAAATTTTTATTGAGTGTTTCAAGTATTATTTATTATTCGTCTTATGTATTTCGATTTTTTTTTTTGTTTTAAGTTTTACAAAGATGGTTTTAAGTTTTATAATAAATTTTTTTTGGGTTGTAATATTACCCTTAAAAAACTTAGCCAACCCTATTATTAGGAGATAAAACAGATAATTATTTTATATATTTGTCATGTTCTGTATTTTCAGTGAGTGAGATTCGCATGTAAAAAAGAAAAATATACAATACATATAAAAATAATATATCGGCATTTTATATAAAAAAATTATATAGAAATTTATATTATTAGTATTACTTTAAATTAATAGTTAAAATTATTTTTTAATAAATATTTATTTTCACATATTATAATTTTTAGTTCTTAACAATTATGAAAATAATCAATAATTTTTAAGTAGAAGTAAGTGAATATAAAGCTCGGTATTAGTCTTTTAAATAAAAGTTTGGATTTATTATATTGCTCCAAGTGTATATTCTAAAGTTAGGAAAAAAAAAATACTATAGTTAAATATTGTATGTTAAGAGCAATAAAGAAATTAACTACTAAACCAAAATTTCAATGACTTTATTGCCCTTATAGATTAATAAAATTTGTAATATAGTAATTTTATAACACGACTTTTAATAGAAAACAATAACACAAATGAATTCGAACATACAACAATTTTATTTTTTAAAAAAATTATTTCAATTTTTTTACTAAAAGAGAAAATATATCCTAAAATATATTGGGAAATTTTTAAAATTAATAACTTCTAAAAATTAATTTATCAAAATAACTTCTTTTATATTTCATTAACCAAACAAGTCAAACATAATAATTGTGGACAAAAATGCCTCAATAACCAAAATTATAACATTCTTTCTTTTTTCACTTTTCTCTCTCATCTCTTTCGTTTGTTCTGTTAAATTTATTAAATATTTTTGGCCAACTCAAATTTTAAAGTTGGCATTGCACACTTTTTAAGTTAGGTGAGTTCAATTTTTACTTGTACCATATATATTTTGATGATTATTTCGATATATTTTTACCCACAAAATGTGGTGTTGTTATGATTTTATTTTATCTTGATTTATTTTTATTGTGTTAGGGACAATATTGTACAAATTGAAAGTTACTAAAAGGTAAATTTGGTAGGCCAAAAAATTTTGGAAGAAGAAAGAATCAGAAGAAATCGGCGAAGAAATCAGAAAAGAGGGCTCGGAATGGCCAATCTCAAGTTTGTATTAGGACTTATTTGTAATATTTTAAAAAATGTTGATAAATTTTATAATTTTAAAAAATATTTAGGGACATATTTGTCATATTTCAAAACCTTACTATTTTTTGTAATTTATAAAAATATTAGGTTTACTTTAAAATAATGTTTAAACTTTATTTATTCTTTTTGCATTATAGTTTATTATAGTGGTGCTTTTGATGTTTGTTTATTTTATCCTAATTTAAATATTTTTGTTATTATTTGAGAATTTTGATCTTTTTTTGTTAAATTTATAATAAAATTGTTATAAAACTTAGTTTTGTTATATAATTTAGTTTATTATTGTACTTGGGTCGAAGTTGTTTTCGATGAATATTGAATTTAGTTTAATTGTGTTAATTTTTAAAAACTTTGTATTTTAGTCCATATTGATTACATTTTTAAATTCCTACATTTCAATTTTTTAAATATTAATATATTTATATTTATAAATTAATACTACTATTGTGTGGTATTATATGTTAGATATAGTTATCATTATCATAATTATTATTTATTACGATAGATATTGAAAAATAGTACAAAATAGGGAGGAGTAGATAACCATGAAGTCAAGGTTCAATCAATTCATGTATTCGAAAATATTAAATATAAATATTTTATGAGTTTAGTTTATAATAATATTTTATAAATAAATAGAGTAGAATATAAAATTAGAATAAAAGTGATATTTTGAGAAGTTCGAATTCAAGTTTTGAACCTTCGTTTTGAACAGACATTAGAAATGATATTGAGTTTAAAACCATTTACGTAATGATTGTTTTATTGGCGTGTGAGGTCATATTTTGATATTGATTAACATGTACTGCATAATTAATAAAAATCCTATCCATAAATCTAGCATGAAAGTTAATAATAGAAGTGATAATTTACTTATTTGATAGAAACAGTCAAGTTATTTCAATCAATAATGGATTTGATAGGTCAACACGAATTAACTCTCCCATTAGATTGTAACTTTGTCTGCAATTAATTTACCCACTTAAGCAAATTATGCCTTTAAACCAACCCCACCCTCCATCATTAAACAACAGGAAGACAATTTTTTTTTTCCCCTCTACCGAGCATAACAACGTAAACAAATAAAAGGCAAAAGTCGAATACATGCGATTACATTATGTTAGCATAACTTGTGTCCCATATTTAGTAATTAGTACAAAATATTAAGATGTGAAGAAATAATTTCATATTGGATTCTTAGGTATTGTGTTACAATTTTTTCAACCTTTCAATATATATTTTTTATTTTTAAAGATTATTAATTACAGTACTTTTACAAATAAATTATAACTAATACATACAATATTTATTCCAGTAAAATAACATTTCAAATAATAAAATATTAAATTTTTTGATAATAATATATTTTTCGGCAACATTCTCTCAAGTACAATAAAATCGTATTAAAATAAAACGAAATAAAAAATATCAACATATACAACGCTTAATTAGGTAAAATAGTACTTTTTTCAAATATAAAATATCAAAAAATTTCAACACTTCTTCGTCAAACACTATATGTAAACTCAAAAATATACTAAAAGGATGATAAAGTCCTACATGAAACAACTTAAAAATAAATTCACCTAAATGTGTAATGCCAACTTTTAATATTCCAATCTACAAGTTGTATTTTGCCGAAAATTGGTTGAAAAATATTTGCAAAATAAGAGATAGAAGGAGGATGAGAACGAATAGGAAGAAAAAAGAATTATGTTTGATTTGGCTGTACGGACATTTTGGTATTCAATTATATTATATTTGACTTATTGAATGAACGAAATATGAGAAAAAAAAATTATTTTGATAAATTACTTTTAAATATGATTAATTTTGAAAATTTTTCAAATATATTTTGCAAAAGTTATTGTGACACGTTGAATCTTTTTCCAAAAGCAAAGGTCAGGAAGAGAGGGCAAGTAGGACACTAAAATACTCACTGATGAGATGGAAGCAAACGGTGACACATTTGCTGCGTCAGCTATCTCTTCGTGTGAACTCTTAATAAGAATAATAATAATAATAAAATCAAGATTAAAATAAAAAATTTTATGATTTCTAGTTGCTAATTATAAATAATTCAAGTTCACCCTTGCTATGACAAGGAAAAAAGAAAAAGTGATAATGATGAACGATTTGCTTCCATCTCATCAATAAATATGTAATCAATTAACCAATACTTACAAACGATAATTATTGTTGGAATAATCAATGCACAGTAGTGGGATGACTGGTGATCATCAATCAATTAAAATAATAATAATATATATATATATATATATTTTTAAAATTTATAAATTTATTATTAAGGGCGGTGATCAGTGTCATATAAGTCGTAAATGATGTGATGTCAACCACCAAAACGCATGGATTTGACCTTTCAATTATTACCTATTTTGATAGAGCAAGTAGGGATATTGTCAATATTAGTAGGGGCCATTAAGGATATTTTTACCACCTTTGAAGCTCAGCTATATATGGTGGTCTGTCGAATGTCATTATTAATCTTCAAAACATTCACACTCATCGCTCCTTGATGATATTCTAAAAGGTGTTCCAATTCCAATCATTCGATAATATGTTTATAATTAATAAACACTCATTTATTAGATAATATGTATTTTTAATCATTATAAAAAAAATTTACTTATTGTATTTATTTAACCTTAAAAGTACAAATTAGTAATAAATAATTATTTTTATAATAATAATAATAATAATAATAATAACAATAAGTATTTATTAATGTATTTCAATTATGCCAATATGTACAATCTTTTCATCGCGGTAACTTAAAGACTTCGTGACTTACCAAACCCATATAAGACTGAAGAAAGACGAATCGTGCCGTCTGGTTTATGTACAGAATCTACATCGAGTAATATTTAATTTTAAACGACAAGATTGGATTCAAAATCAAACGTAAATATGCATATCTATCCATATCAATAATGTACAGGTAATTTAATTTTTCTTTCAGGACTGGAGTGAGTTGATTTTTACTTCCTCGATCGCCACTCGAAAGTGATCAGAATTGAAGTTTCTTTAATTACCCATTTCATTGTAGACTTGATATGATACCAACATGCCATGAAACCAATTGTCTAAATATTTGAGGGAACTAAAAATAAAAAAAAAAAAAGAATAAAAAGGTCAAAATCGAGTTGGTTTCACATTTATGCATGGACCACAAATTCGATTAGGCGATCGATGACGGTCAGTTAATGCTTTTGGCTGGTGGGTTCGGTGCATTTTAAGTCATTTAAAAAATCCAAGCAGGAACATATCTTATTCTATGGATCATTGAATGAATTCTACATACTTGAGTCACGTTAGTCTATTATATTACATTTGTACTTGAGAATTATATCTGGAGTCAATAGTTGAATCGTAGACTCAAAAAACTTTTGAGAAGGTACAAGTAACATACAACATGATAATAATAGCCAATAAGAAAAATAATCTTGGTGGGTTTATTTTACATAAATGATCATTTTTAATTATAATCACTAATCTCAAATGTTGTTTAAGGTCCCCTGATAAAACGCCAAAGGCAGACCCTTTGAATTACACCTCTTGCTTAATAGAAGTTTCCCCTCAACAACATCATAGAAAATGACTGTTACCCAGAAATGCCTTCTCATTCAAATCCGTCTGACGCCAGTGATGGGTTTTGATTTCTGATTAGGACTCTTACCAGATAAACCTTCTGCTTAACAATATTATGCCCTAATAAAACTCTTTGAATTACACCTTTGCAACACAACACAACACAACGCAACGCAACGCAATACTTTTCTGTCTTCCATCAATGTCTGCCAACAACAACAACAAGAATCTCCTCAAAATCATATGCAAAGCCAATGTTGTCTGTGGCTGCGGCAAGCCAAAACTTTCTGATGTATATGAACCACCGCCAAAGCCTAAAAAGATCCCCATTTCTAGCAATCGTAGGCCTCGTCATTCATCTTCTTCGAGTTCTGGTGAGAAAAAAAATTGTGCAATTTCAGCAGTAATGGACAATGAAGATTACACTTCCACTACACTCTCCTTAAACGCTGACACCTCTACTCAGAATTCTGAATCTGAAACTGATAATCCGAAAACCATGAAAGTTCTCAGTCAATGCCCTAAAATCGTGGACAGTATCGCGGTTGTGAAGGACTCAAACGACCCATATCAAGATTTTCGACATTCCATTTCTCAAATGATCATGGAGAAAGAAATCTACACAAAAGATGATCTTAAAGAGCTTCTCAACTGTTTCCTCGAGCTGAATTCTCCTTGTCACCATGATATTATCCTTCAAGCTTTCACAGAGATCTGGAATGATGCCATTTTCAGGAGATCGACCAACTCACAAAAACTCTGCTGTGTTCATGACGGAGGAGACGATAAGATCCGTCACATGAATCCCAGGCTAAGCTAGCTAGATGTGGCACGTGGTAGGTGGGCATATGAAGGCATTCATTTCGCATGTGGGAAGCGACATGCGGTTGGTCAAGATCAGAGAGCTAAATGGGGCTCGCTTTCTATGCGGTGCAGATAGAAAGAAACTTGTTACCGTTTGCAAATTGGACTGTAATACTAATTGTTGAGAAGCAAAGGGTTTTTAATTTTGTGTTTAATGTCAACGGATTTGGATGTGTGATTTGTATATTTTGTTGCAAACGTATTTGTGACCATTCCTATTATACAATATCCAGGATTGTCATTTATTACAACTGTACAGTTTTAATATCAGTAGTTGCTATAGCTGTAATCTCAATAAATGTCTGCAATAGCTTTGTAGGCTAGGTTTCGTCTATAAATGTATGCTAAATTGCTTGAATAACTTTCCTATTTAGCTACTTTATGAACTGGACTAGTATAGAATATCTATTGAAATTTTAACATTAGAATCAAGGAGGGATTTAATTTAATTTAAACAATATATTTTTTTTTTATTTTTAAAAAAGAAAACTTTATGAGTGTCTTGTAATCAAAATTTTGTAGCAAAATCAATTTGATGGAGATGTAGTGGATTAAAATGTATTTGAGTCCAGGAGTAGTAGAGTTTATGATTTGAGCAACTAAAGGTATGTTTATTTTTAAGAACCAAAAGGAATAAGAAAATGAAATAAGAAAATAAAAGAGATAAGAAATGAAAAGAATGATTTTTTTTTATTTGGTTGCACAATGAAATCATTAACAAAAAGGAATTTATTATTTTGTAAAAAAATTTATTGATATGTATTAATAGATTAAAAATTTTAATTATTTCTTGCTTTTAGTTTTAGCTGTAATTGTATTTTATTAAAAATAATTATTATAATAAATATTTAATTAATATATTTAATATTCTTAAATATAAATATTTGTTATATTAATTAATTATTTTTATTTGAATAAAAATTATTATTTTTATTAAAGTATTTCATGCATTTTGTAACTAAAAAATTAAGTTAACTTTAATTTTTAGTTTTAAATATAAAATATAATTACATCAATATTTATTTTTTTATATAATTAAAATAAATAATCAAATAAATATAACTAGTTATATAAATTACGATAATAATAAGGTTATAAAATAAAATTATAAATTAATGTGTGTGTAATATGAAAATTATTACTTATTATAATTATGACAAAAACAATGATAATTATAATTTATAAGATGATATTGAATTTTTATAATAAAAATAAATATTAATATTGATAAACTAACTTGTAAATAAAAGAAAATAAATTAAAAATATTACTACGTTAATAATTTTTAAAATAATTAATTAATTAAAAATAATTAAATGAAATTAATTAAAAAAATATAATACAATAAATAAATAAGGAATAAAATTAAAAATTCAATCATTTTTTTAGGAGAGAAATATGATTTCTCATCCTTANAATTATTTAAAAATAATTAAATGAAATTAATTAAAAAAATATAATACAATAAATAAATAAGGAATAAAATTAAAAATTCAATCATTTTTTTAGGAGAGAAATATGATTTCTCATCCTTAAAAAAGGAATAATTATTCTCCTACTTAGGGAAATAATAAGAATTTCTACCTTTACTGTTTCAAATGAAAAAAGGAATTCTCATCCATTTAATGATTTATTTTCTTTTCCCTATAAATTTCAAAAAACCAACACACCTAAGAGTTATCCTTTCTCTACATAAAATGAGTTCATATACTAATTATACTTCTTGAAATTTGTTAGATTAATTAATTAATTTAATTAATGTTATGCTGTTTATTGATTAATGCATGGTTTTCAACCCAAATAATTATCATGCAAAATTGAAAGTTAAATGGTATGAAAATACGCACGTCATTAAAGTAGAAGTATGATGACCCATATATAATGGATCTCAATTTTATATGAAAACTGATTTTTTTTTTTATAATTTTGATAATCAATAATTTCACATGTTAAACATATCTAGAGTCTATATAGATGTGTAGAAGTCAAAACAATAATAAAAAAAAATTAAAAAAGTGAAAATAGATAAACATATCTCCAGCCATTGACGTGTAGTGCTTTTTTGTATAACCTAAAACTTCAAAAACTTAGCAATTTTTTTTAGATGATGCATTCTATAAAATGCCAAGTTTGGGGACCCCATACACAGTTTTGTGCATATAGAAATATATACCTAATGTTTTTCCATCAAAAATGAAATTGAAGAAGTAAAATGTGAGAAGTGAGCAGATTTAATGCAAGTACATGTGTGGATTTTATGCACATTATACGGATTAGTTACATATATAGATCTATTAGTAGTTGTTACATTTTCGCAGTTGGTTCTTATATTGCATTTGCAATAACTCCCAAAATCCATGACTTCTTTTACTTAAGTCAAGAAATGAAATATATAAATCATTATGATAAGTCCACTAAGAACGAGTACTATCTTTTATGTATTACAATGTATTTTATATTTTTAGTGTTATTTTAATTTAATAAATAAATTTTATGTTTATTCTCGGTCTAACAATGATTGTTATTTTTAAAATAAATGTGTTCACCAAGACAAGAAAACAACACAAGAATAGGAGTTTCATTACAAATGATGAAAATTCATGCAATAAAATCACATGATAAAACAAATTTTATTCGTATTGCATTTTCCTTAAAACTCACTAATGGCATGCCTTTTGTCAAAGGATCAATAATCATTATTTTATGATTATATATTCATTGACCATTTTGTTCTCCTTAACATGTTTTTCTATGGCAAAATACTTGATGTTGATGTGTTTACTTCAATTATTACTTTTATTATTTTTAACCCAAAAAATCATAACTAAATTGTTACGATATATTCTCATAGCTTAGAAAATACAGTACACAAGTTTTAATATGAAATTTTTTAACCATAAACTATGTAAAATGGCATCAAAATAAGAAACAAACTTAACCTTCATGATATAAGTAGTAGATAAAGTCCACTTTACATTCCTCTAAGACATGACTTTGCTAGCAAACATAAAAGGTATCTAGATGTTGAATTTCTTGAATCAACACATTTAGCAAAGTCTAAATTCAAGCAACCAAGTATCTTTAGGTTGTTTATTCCTTTATACATAAGAATGTAACCTTTGGTCTTTTTAATGTACCTTATTACTTTCTTTACAGCTCTTTAGTGGTCAATTCTTAAGTTATTCTAATGTATTCTAGACATTTCAACAACAAATGCAATGTTAGGTCTTGTACAAATTTAAGCATTCATTAAGGCTTTTTACAGTAAAAATATGTGGAATGTTTTGCATTTGTCCCTTTTCAAGCTCATTTTTCTTGCACTAATTTAAATTGAACCTCTCACCCTACATAATTGGTTTTACACTCATTCATCTTAAATTTCTATAAAACTTTAGTGATATATGTTTCTTGAGATAGAATCAAAATATTTTGAAATCTATCCCTATGTTTAGCATAAGATGTTTCACCCATATCCTTCATATTTAAAATCTTATAAAGAAATTATTTCACCTTATATAGTAAACCTTTACCATTAGTTTAAGTAGTATATCATCTCCATATAGAACAAAGAAACATATTTTACTCACATTAACCTTGTGATATATGCATTGATTTATGATATTCTCTACCTATTTTGACAATTACTCTTAAGGAAATTTTTTTTAGTGGCTTCTTTAAAGCTTTACCTCTTTAGTAAGAATACGGCTTTTATGGGATTTTTTTTAGTGGTTTTTTTAGAGATTCACACTTTTGGTAAGAATGTGACCTCTAAATGATTTTCCTTGGCGTTTCCTTTAAAGACCTCTTTGGCTATTTTACTTCTATTAAATTTTTGATATATTCATTGATCCATAATACTTTCTATATACTTCGATTATTAATCTCATGAATATTTTCTAGCAGCTCTTTTAAAGATGTGCCTCTTTTGTAAGAATATGACCCTTTGAGATATTTCTTAGCAGTTCTTTTAAATGTTTACTTTTCTAGCAAGAATGTGATATCTTAAGGGTTTTCCAAGCTATTCATTTAGAGATTTGCCTTTTTGACAAAAATATATCCCTTAGAGATAATCCTTGATAGTTCATTTAAAAATTTTTTATTTTAGCATGAATATGAGCTCTTAAGGGTTTTTCCGGATAGTTTTATTAAAGACCTCTTGCCTCTTTGGTAAGGATAAAACCTTTAAGGAAGAATCTTCATCAACCCTTATTTGTTCCATTTGAAATCTCTTGCCTCTTTAGAAATAGTAAAACTTTCTATTTGCCTTCGACCTTTGGTAATTCTTTTGAATATTCGGTCTTCTTCTAAAGGCAATTTTTGTCGAGGAGTGCTTCTTGATAAGGAAAAAATTACAATTAAGGACAAATATTTTAGTTAGTCACTATATCAATGGAATCCGCTAATATGGGTGCTAATGGTCTTTTTTTCGCCCATAATTTTTCTTATAAATCTTATAGTTGCAATTTTTAGAGAGCCACACTATTTTAAACTTTAAACTTTTTAAAATATAGAACTGCAGTAGCATTTGATGCTTATACTTTCTCATTTTTCACAACAGTTTGATTATGCCTTTTCTTAGTATAATGATAATGTCATGTAGCAAGTGTCATGTGAGCACATAGCATTATCAAGGCTATTATTTATTTGAATGGTTCTAATTTTGTTTAACTTATTGCATAAATAGGATTATTCTTTTCATTTTCCACCTTTGCTCATTAAACTACTTTTTATAACAAGAGAAAAAGTAATTATAGAGGAAAAGTGTTCTTTGATATTAAAAACCTTTAGTCAAAGTGTATTTCTTTGTTGTTTTTATTTGCATTTTTGGTTATTGTTTTTGTTGCTTCACTAACATCCACTTCTAAACTGGTAATTTTATTATTTAGTTTTCTTTAAATATGTTCTTTTTTCAATTCATTTTCTTTTCCTTTGCCATGGTGTTACTTTTTGTTTACTTATGATAATTTTCGAAGTCGTTTTCAGCCTTAAATGCTTTAGCTTTTGTGCATTCCTAATCGTGGCTAAATTTGTTATAGACTTTATCTAGTTATAAAGTGTTATTCTTCTCATTATTTTTTGACTTTAAAATATATTGTCTCACCTCAGTTGGTTAGTTTACTTCCTTATGTTAGAATGTCGAGTGTCGAATTAGATTCTCAAAATATGTCTAAGAAGTTTAATGGTCTTCAAATATTTGACCTTGACATTGGGTCTTCTTATACATTATTATGTAAAAGTTGGCTCAATTGTCTTAGAAAGAAAGAGATAAAAGGGTGAAAATCCCTATTAGAAATCCTTCTATTCTTAGAATAATAGAAGATATTAGGAGACCATTATTAAAACTTGTTAAGTACATCAAACTCAGTGATTTCAAAAACGACGGTAAAGACTCTGATGACTCTAAAGAAGCCTAGAAGAGAATGAGGATACTTTCCTTTGTACAAGATTTATACAAAAGGCGAAGCTTTTGCTAATGTTCTTGAGGAGAATTTGTCTCATCTTACAATTTATTACATTCATAAGACTAATAGCTAGTATGAGATGGATTGTTATCGTCCCTCTATCACTCATTCAAACAAAAGGCATTTAGCAAAATCTACTAAATACTCGATGAAATTTATTTTTGAATATTTTGTGAAAGCGAATTGATGCAAACTCTCATAATATCAATCTTAAAATTCAGTAGTTTGAATTAAAATTCAAACCTTAAAAAATTAAATTTTAGATTAAAAAACTATGACTTAATGATTAAAGGAACCAAAAACCAATGATAAATATCTTGATATAGTGATTTACTAATCACGAGTTAAAAATATAAGACAAAAATTTGAATGCTACAAGGGAGATCTCTTGATAATTTCGCAAAATCTCTAAAGAATAAAAAAAAAGAACAGTTCTCACAATTTTAATTGAATAAAATATAATTTCTCTTTAATTACAATATGTTTAAGTCCCTTTATATAATGCTTGCAATTAAAATTTAAACAATTAGGATTAAAAGTCATAACCTAAAACAAGTAGGAATAAAAAATATAATATATAATTATGAAGAATAAAAGTCCTAAAATAAATATTTCTCAATAATTGAAGAAAACATCTATATTCTAAACCTAAAGCACATTGTAAACAAATACTTTGTTAATTTGATTGACTATTATTGAATTGCTATGAAGATTAATCATCTATACTATCAACCTTGCACAAAAGGTAATTAGACTCATATGTTGTAATTCAATTTAATAACAAGAGCAAGGTTATTTACACTGTAAAAAGCAATTTGAATACCTTCATTTTAATAAAATTTTGCATTAGCAAATTAGTTAAAATGTAATTTACTATTGAAAAGAACTAAAATATGTAGATAAAATATTATATCTATAATAATGTATATTGTCATTATTAAAAACAATTAATATTTATTTTCTCGTAAGATAGCTAATATTATTTTTTTCATCTCAAAATGGTTTAGGTGAGGCATCTATAGCATAGATAATAATTTTAGTTTTCTCCAAAATACTATATAATTATAAATTTATTAATCCTTAATTAAGCCACCATCAAAAATAAAAAATTGAAATTTGCTATTGTCGTATCCATTAACAAAAGATAACAAGATGTTGCAGAGTAGAAAATCATTGTACATATATAATAACTATTGAGAAATTCTAATAATAATAAAAAGAATTATTATTTTTTGTGTGCGTGTATTCTTTATTTATCTTGTTAAATTATTTTATTCTTGATTTAAAACAAATAAATTTATATTATATATCTCTTCCTCATTTACAATTAATTTTTTCATTATTTTGATACGATCTAATTTAACCAAAAAAATTTCTTTAATTACTATTCCTTATTCAAGAGAATTTTTTTTTTTTTTTGTGTAGGTTTTGATAATTTTATTTTTTTTAATTTTCTTAAGGGTTTCTTATTTTAGCTAATAAGATAGTAAATTTTTAATTATATATATATATATATATTTATAACTTTTAAGACCCAACTATTATAAATAACAATTTTATTATTTTTTATTAACTTATTTGGAAATTATTTCCTTGTAGATTCATGATAATACTGCACACAATTTACTGTACGTTCACTATTCTAATAGTGAGCACCAACTTTAAAATCACAATAATTAAAATATTTGACAAATATTAAATTTAAATAAAAAATATTTAAGTTTTAGCAAATATTTAACATTTATTGTTTTTCTTCTAAACTAACTATAATTTCAAAAGATAAATAATTAATATTTAATAAGTGATTTTGGCTTACTATAGTAAATTTATTTTTTTAGAATATTTTATTTTTCTAAATCATTAAACTTATGATTTTTTGGCCCACCTTGTTTAAATTTATTAAAATATTCAGTTAAAAAGAGAATAATAAGTTAGGAGAAAAATCTCCTATAAAACAAGAAAGAGGAAATACTCTTAAATATATTTGTAAATAGGTAAGCCTAAGCGTCCTTGTACAGACTCCAAGCATTCTTGTACAAACATTTCTTAGCAGTCGCCATTGGAATGTCCCACCAAATAAAAGAATTAAAAACACAATCTCAAATTGACAGAAAAATCAGCAATAGAGTTTTCATTTCGATAACTATGCCGTTATTGAAAATTCATAATTTTAAGCAATAAGTAAATAATTTAATCACTTGTTGTGGATTCATCATGGAAGATTAAAAGAAAAACTAAAAAGGTAAGATATTGTTGCTGTAGAATTACTTTCAAGGCAAACAAATCGCCATTCCTTTTTAGCAGCAAAATTAATAGAATTTAGAATATCATAAATTTTTCATAAATATTAGCCTGCCGTGAATTAAAATTTTTAAAAATTACACCACAAGAAGAGGTGTTGGGATTATAATGCAAACATTAAATAGCTAATTTACTAATAATTAAGGGGAGTTAAGAGTTAATCTTGTTATTTGTAACCCTACGTAAAATAAGTTTAGAAAAATCAAGAGCTATGAGGCATTGTAGAAAATATTAATAGCAGTTCTAATCTATTACTATAAAAAAGGACAATATGCAGTTAATAAAATTAGTACTTTTTAAGAATTTGCTAAAGTTATTATTTTAAAGACTTTTCTAAATTTTCTACTTTAAAAAGTTTTAGTTTCAACCTTATTTGGGATAAAATTATCTCTAAAATTTTGAATACAGTAAATTGTAAAAAAATTTTATTTGCTTCAATTAGGATTAGAGTCTAAGAAATCTTGTGCACTATTATATCTATTGGTTTATCAAACGTACTAAGTGCCTTTATGCATTTGATGTACTAAATTCTAAATTCTTTCATCAAAAAGTTCATGGTGGTATATTTTAATGATACACTAATCTATAGTCCATCCAAATAATCCCATTTAGAGTATTTAAGGAAAGTATTGAAGATTTTACAAAGAGAAAAGCTTTATGCTAATGTGAAAAGTGCAAATTTTTCACTAATTCTTTGTTGTTTTGGCATATGTTGTTAGCGGGGAAGAAGTAAAAGTTAATGAGAGCAAAGTTAAGTCAACAACAAGCTGGCCAACACCAAAAATAGTGGAAGAACTTCGTAGTTTTCATGGTTTTGCCTCATTTTACAAACATTTTATCAAAAATTTCAACATTATAATTGCTCCTATAACAAATTGCACGAAGAAAGGAAGGTTTGAATGGACCAAAAAAAAAAAAAAATACAAGAAAGCTTTCTAAAGATTAAAAAAATGCTCAGTTCAACACTTGTCTTAACACTTCTAAACTTTGATAAGGTATTTGAAGTGCAATGTGATACTTTAGGAGTTAGAATTAAGGTTATTCAAAGGCAAGAAAGCAAACTAGTGTCATTTTATAAAAAAAAAAAAACTGATTGACACAAGAAGAAGGTACAATAGTTATGATCAAGAGTTTTATGCCATTGTTCAAATTCTTAAGATTGGGAGCATTATTTGATACAAAATGAATTTGTTTTATACTTAGAATATGAAACCTTAAGGCATCTAAACAACTAGAAGAAGTTAAATAAGAGACATGCAAGATCAGTTTCTTGTTGCAGGGACTTACATTTGTGATTAAACATAAATCTAAAGCAAGTAACAAGGCAACTGACGCATATAGCCAGAGAACTTTGATGTTGATTGACCAATATGATTGTTACTGTTGACCATTTTGATTCCTTTGAAGACCTATACTTTTATCAACCCTTTCTTTGACTCAATTTGGAGTGCTTGTGTGGGTGGGCAGCAAGGAAAATATTTTCTACATAATTTCTTATTCAAGGAAAATCAACTTCGTGCTCCAGATTGCTCTCTGAGGGAAATGATCATTCAAGACATGCATGTTGGCGGCTTGGCTGGACATTTTGGTCAAGACAAGACATACGTCTTGGTAGAACGAAAATTTTTCTGGTCTAGAATGCAATGGAACATATATAGATTTGTTAAAAGATTCAAATATGTCAAGAATCTAAAGGAAAGGTGTAAATACTAGTTTCTATACACCTCTGCTAGATCAGACATAACTTTGGGAAGATGTAAGCATAGATTTTATAGTGGGGTTGCCTAGAAGTTAGTGAGGAATGGATTTCATATTTGCGATGCTTGTCAAATTCTCAAAAATGGCTCGTTTTATCTATTGCAAAAGGATTAAGGATGCTTTAAATATAAAAAATTTGTATATTCAAAAGTTCAAGCGCTTACATAAACTTTCATAGTTTTTCTCACATTTTTGGAGAACTTTGTAGAAGAAATTTGAAACTAAGTTATAGAATAGTATATCTCATGTTCCTTAAAGGGATGGACAAACAAAAATTGTTGATAGAAGCTTGGACAATCTTTGAGATGCCTTGTTGGCATAAATACTAAACAAACGGGAACTTATTGTGGCACAAGCAGAATTTGTTTACAATTATTCTAAAAATCATACCACAAAAAAATTCTTTTGAATTTATCTATGGGAAACAATCTATGCATTTGTAGGATTTTGTTTCTTTACCAAGTACAAGAAGCTTACAGACTAGAGCAGACGTACACAAAGCTTTGAAGAAGGAAACCTGGTGATGGTTTATCTATTCAAAGGAAAGATTTCCAACCTGCACCTTTTCCAAGCTAATTAAAAAAAAGATTGGGCGGTATAAAATCATAAAAAGAAATTGGAGAAAATTCATGCTTACGGTGTTAAACTTGATAGAACACATAGTTATTGATTCTATATTCAATGTCTCAAATTTGTATCCATAATATGGCGAGGGAATAGGAGAAGTCAGTGGACAACACGAAACTTGTGGGCGAGTTTCTTTTAAGGAGGAGGGGATAATGCAAACATTAAATAGCTAATTTAATAATATTTAATGAGAATTAGGAATATTTGGTTTCTAAAATTTGCTAAAACTACTGATATAAGGATTTTTTTTTCTAAATTTTCTAAAAGGGCTATCAATTTAATTTTAATCTAAGAATGATTGGGAGAAGTGAGAAAATTGTATTAAATTCTTGTTTAGTAATAAACTTCCTAAAAGTTTCATATTTGTTAGTTATGGACTAACCTTATCATGAAACCATTATATAATAAAAATAAGGAAAATAATAACTTAACAGATGGGCTAGAATTCCCTCGATCTTTAACAAACTGAATCAACTTCATTTGCCATTTTAATTGTCAATGGGATGACTAACATTTTTTTTTATTGCCATTAAATGAGTAAGTAAATTTTCATTTATATAAGAGGCCCGTTCTTTTATTATCAAGAGCTTTACTTGTTAATTAGGAAATAATTAATAGAAAAGAATTTCTTAAAATTTCTTATTAATCTACAAAATTACATTTTAAAAAAAAAATTAATAAAAAAAATCCCAGAAATTCAGTTCGCTTCTAAACCATATAACACGCCGGCATGTTTCTCCGCCCCATCATTCATAAAGTACACATTCCTAATCTTTTGAAATGCATGCCACGTCAGCAAGCTATCCGAACCAGCCTGGTGGCACTTCCCAACCGCTCGGTTCACATCCAACGTACGAGCTACTCGGTCCAGCCCGCCATACAAGCTCTTACAAAACCGCATCATGTGTTTGACGTCATAAATATTATTTCCGAAAAATACCCTCAGAATCGTCAAAAACTCGTCTAAGCCATTGGGCAAGCTCCGGCGAGTGAGGATCTTAACCAAGTACCCGAAATCATACGCGCTGTGAAACGTCACCCAACTCACCGTGTCATTGCAGACGAGTCCCGACGACATCATCAACTCCGCGAACAGAACGGAGTCAACACCCTCCTCTCTGTTGCGATCAAAATCAATTCCCTGCTGTCTCAGCAGCTCAATTGAGTCAGACGCGTGGGCGTCACTCGAGACGTCAAAGTCCCGGAAGTTAAATTCCCATATAAACTGGTTACCGGTACCCAAATCCGGCAAATTACCGGAAGAATCAGAGAGAGTTAGGCCCACCTGGATCAAATGCAACGCGTCAACGTTGGATTTCAAAAACTTGTAGTGATCGGACGGTTTGCGTTGACGGTAGTAAGGTTTTGCGGGGTCCACATCGGGTCGGTAAATAATACCGGGAAATTCGGTGTCCATAGAAATGAAGGGGTATTGATCGATGATTTCGCTGATCAATTCAAACTCATATTCCAAGTTAGACGCCCAGACTTCGCGTATGACAATAGGTTTCGATTTCGAATTTGAATCCAAGTCAGAAGAAAAATCTTCAATCGACATCATGAGGAATTATCGGAAATCAGCTTTGACTAAGATCTGAACCGAAGAGTAGTGAGAGAAAATTGCTTTTTTTTTTCTTTATTGCAGGAGATGTGTTTATGTGAATTTCTGAAAGAAATATAAAGAGAGGAAGATGTTGTAGGTGGAGGAGATGTTGCGGGGAAGGAGGGAGAAAAATAGGGACGTGGTGGCTGTAGCATGACTGTGTTCAGTGTAAGGATAGTCAGAGTCCACGCGTTGTGGTTTTGACCGAGGGGAAGTTACTCATCAGGACCTGGTCATTTCAATTATAATTACTATTTTTCATTGTTTGTTTAATTTCGTTAACTCTTAAGATTAAGTACAAGGGATTGGACATGTTTAAATCATTTAATATTTTAATAATTGGTAATGGCGTCTAGCTAATTCAAGCTGGTAGTCAAGTTGGCGTTGGCGACAGAAGAAGGAACATGCAACGAAGACTGGTAAATTAATTTTTAATAATAAAATAAAAGTCGCTTTCCCTTGTGACTTTGTGCTTTCCGTTGCACGTTTATAAGCCATTGAATATTTAATTGTCTGGGATTAATTCTCATCCCAGGCTTAATTTTCCAACTAAAGAAGCACGTGAGGAATTCATTAGATATCATTTGTCTGTAAAGTTTCAAGTAAGAAAAATACGATAATGAGATCATATAAAATTTGTAACTTTAACGATCTAATTGTTAAAGCATTGAACTCAAATAAAAAAAGAATGAAATTTTTTTTTTTTAAAAAAAAAATTGAGAGCAAATAATAATTTAGGTATGAGCTAAGTCGAAAAAATATTTAAGGAAGTAAGGAGAAATGGTAATAATAAAATTATAATATATTTTTGTGAGTGCTAATTTTAATTATAGACAAAGGCTTGTCTATAATGCCTTGTAGATTTGAAGTTAGGATTGCTAGAAATACACGTACAGATGGCATGCCAATAATGAATTGGTGGAGAGAGAATTGTATACTAATTATCTTACTTATGGTTGGTTCACATAATTGTAGTTTACATTTACTTATATCTTATAAAGAACTTGTCTTTGGTAGTTTGTAGAATGAATTCAGAAAAGTTTAATTCATAAATAAATCAACTATTTTAGTCATCCATCCATTCACAAAATAGCATTCCATATGCATCCATTTTAGTAAACTAACACTATAAATAAAGCTTCTTAAAACATCAACCCATTCTAGTAAACAAAAATTTCAATAAGCATGGCAACACAAAGAGAAAACTCATCTCTGTCAACTTGCACCTTCATACCATGTGCACAACACAAATAGAATTTTTCAAAATATGTAAATAATAGTAACACTCCAACATGTTATCATGTCACAACAAGGTTATTAGTAGAGCATCTAACATGAAATAACAAGCCAAGGTAGGCCAAGATTGAAATTTGGCATGCTCACATTTGAAATTCACTTTCCAGTTTGCAAAAATAAGTAGATTATGATGAGATAGCATTAACAAGTACCATACTCCATGTATATGTGCAAGGACTTTGTTTTGCTATTTTTTTCTTTTAAAAAATTTTGTGCATAGATGACGTGCATTTAGCTAACCAGAACACAATAAAGTAAGTCCCCGTGAGTCAAGTGAGAAAACAATTCAGACAATACCAGCATCAACTTACACGCTAACGCACAATTATATAATAAAGTGGACATGATTAACTTACCGCACACATTATTGAAAGAAATGAAAAAGTTTGGTTTTAAAAACAAATTATTTGCAGAAATCAACATATAATATAACTATAAAGCCTCGAAGATTTCTCAATTTTAAATGAAACGGAGAACCCATTTATAGAGAGAAAGAGAGGAATACCTGATGCACACTTGGATCCAGGAGTTGATTGATGAACATAAAAAAAATGAAGAGTTGTTAAAGCATCTATAATAAGTTAGCATAACCTGTAAAACAATTATCACATGCAGGAATTAAAGAAACACGCTACATAAAAATGAAATAACTTCCAAGTATATATTAAGAACTTTGTTTTTGGTTTATGTATTTTCCTCAAACAAAATAAAGTGAATGTGCTGCCATTACATGCCCATCAGCATCCATGAGTATTATTTTAGTTTTAAGATCCCGATGCACGATTCTCCACTTGTGAAGATGTGAAACTGCATATGCTATCTCAACAGTATAAGATCTTGCTTGCTACTCAGTTCTCAAGGCATACCCAAAAACCAAAATCAAGCTAGAAAGTAGAAGTAATACACGTTCTCCGCACATCGACATCGAAACGCACAAATTAGAACCCAAAACGGCACGGCATACATCCATTTTCACTCACTAATCAAAACAAAGAGAAATGGTAAAAAAAACAAATAGCACCATGTCAGAATAGTAAAATGCTAGAAAAAGAAAGAAAGATGTTTCTATTTGGTTGCATTTTTGACAAAAGATGATATATATATATATATATATATATATATATATATTTCAATCACTTCACCACTTGTAGCAATGCATTAATCTCCCGTAATCTAACACTCACGAAAAAAAGAAAGAACTTTCCTGGAAAAACCAACTGTTTTGAGAAATCTCTGACTTAGGGTATTATTGAGTTTTTAATACCTTAGTGTTCTCAACATAAGCAAAAACTTTGTAGCATGCTTCCATCTGCAGATGTGGGTTCCGCAAAACAACACCCGACCAATTACAAAGCTATTAATATGTTAAAGATATATAAACAAGAGAAATAATACAATAATACAATTGAAAATCACATGCATTTGCAAAACCTTAACTAATTTATCGTTCTCAAACCATAACTACATCAAAAACACTAATCTCAACAAACCCCCACTTCCATACCAAATCAAAACACAATAATTTCGCACAAAATAAAGCAAAAACCAATAAATTAAGGAACCCAAAAACATATCCATGAATCGTGCACCAAAGAATCTTAGCTGGAATGGAAGTGAATGGGTCCATGACAAGGTTCATCCTCGTTCATAAGAAACTCATATTCTCCTTACACCTAAAAAAGACAACCTTGTGCCCATTCAACAGCTCCTTGGCCAAAATGAAGGCAAGACGGTCAAGCACATGAAGCAGTACATCGACCACCACTCTTTTCGTGCAGATCCCTAAATCTGATATCATTTTTCCAAGATGGGTTTCCTGTCAACCAATTATATGAACCATAGTTGGATGTGTTCTTCGTTAGAACAACAAAATAGAAAGAAAATTGCATATGACTTTTGCTTTGTTGTTTGAAATTGAAACATTTAGGTATTTTGACTTAGGGTAACTTTGAGTTTAGAAATCGATTATGCCCAAAATTGGCTAAGTGTGGAAGGGAAAACATAGAGCCAAAAAAAGTACTTCATAAAATGGCACCTTTTTCTTTAAATTTCAATATTTGAATGTTCTAAATAAATAAAAATAAATAAATGTGTCAAACTTTATAATTTTAATATATGAAAATGATGTTATCTTACTGTCTAAAACAATAATGTAAGATAAGATTGATATTACTTACGAAGTATTAGAAAAAGCTAATACTTCTTAAGAAGTGTCAGTGTCAGCAAATACTAATGTTTATAAGTTAAAAGTGAAAAAAAAAACCTTTAAAAAAGTGATTTATTGACTCTTTCTCAAAAAGCGTCAGAAACTTTATACCACTAAATGCAATATTTTTAGCACTGTCCTTCATGGGTTAAAATTCTTAAATTCTATTATCATATTTTGATGTTTTAGCAATATTGAATGTATAAACACTCATTACTTCTTTGATATCCAAGATAATCTCTCTTTTTTTTTTCTTTTTTTTTTCTGAATTAGATCATAATTCTTAGTTACAATTATTATATTCTTAGTGATAGACTAATTATTATTTCTTGCTTATGTAATAGGTTAAAGATAATGTAACAGAAGAATACCAATGTTATAAGGGAAGCTTTTGCATCTTCTATTTAAGTAATATTATCAATTAATTAATTATTTCATAAATTCATTGAATTTGTATTTTTTTAATGTAGTTTTTCTACTATCACTTTTTAATATTTACTGATTCATGCTTTATATATTTTCCTAATTTTAGCGAACACAATAATGCAAATGATTAGGTACATGCTTTAGCAAATATTCTTTTGGTAATGAAATGACAAATAAATTTAAATGTTTCATTCTCTTAATTGGCATTACTTTGATTTGAAAGATATACTTTCTTAATTTTAGTCATAGGGTAAAGTAGCTAGCGGAAGGATACAAGCTTTTACAAATAAGTTTCAAGTGACAAAGAAGAAAATAAATACGATGTTTATTTTATAATTAAACATCACTTTATAGTTGTAAAATCATTAAATTATTTTAGGATAATGGAATATGTGGAGGGATATATTTTGTAAATGTTCAAGTAAGGAAAATAAATTATCTTTAAATGCGTAAATTCATTGCACTAGATAATATGATAGTTTTTAGAGATATAAATTTTTCCACATCTTTTTTTTTTTTTTTAAAGTTAAGCAAGTGATCGAAAACTTAATTAAATTATATTTATTTAAACTATAATGATTATGATGTTGTTGCATTACTTTCATTTTATACCATATTTGTTTTCGGATTATGGCTTTATGATTTTGAAGAGGTTTTTAAAGCACAGTTCAAAACTAACTGTGATTAGTGTAGTTTTTAATGTCCTTATCTATATGCTTGCTAAAGATTAAAGATATATACTTGATTGTTAGGTTTGAATTGTTATTTTTGATATTAGAGTTAGCTTGTGATTTGATATGTGAATATATATGATATGTGAATATTTTATTATGTCTGTGATATGTTTGTTCCCTCTTCCCCCTATTTCCACGAGGATATAAAGACCGGGGAAAGGTGAAAATATCACATTTTACATTGTTAGTAGGTGAATATGGGCTCATATATAATATCATGAAAAAATATTAAATAAATATGCAGATATTAAAAAAAAAGTAGAAATTTATTGATTTTTAGAGGGACTAAATTGTAAAAAAATTTAGGTCAAATTGTATCGATTTTTGAATATTATACAAATTTTAAATTGTATAATTTTTAAAAATTTGGGTCAAATTATATAATTTTAAAAAGATTTGGGTCATTTTATAATTTTTAAAAAATTTCCTATAAATACCCTTATATTTCTAAAAATTTTAAATTTATCTCACTTTTTTCTCTCCTTTTTATTTCGGCCACTGTTATGACAAATTGCTTTTCGACCTCTAATCGACACCATTTTCGAACCACACACTCTTTTCGATATTGCCGTTCTACTATTATAAGCATTACCTCAATCTAATTTTTGATGAGCCGTTAAATTCCATTTAAAGTTTTTAAAATTTTTAACTCAATTTTTCGGTCAATCCCAACCTCTTATTGAAAAATTGAGCATATTTGTAAACTAATTCAATGAGTAGAATAAACTAATTAGAAAGTTCGGACCTAAAAGTTATTAGATTGTTGTTGAAAAAGTTGTTAGAGTTATAATTTTTCAATTAGATCATTGGCAAACAGTACATCAGATAGAAAATTAGACCTTGCCATTAGATTCAGGACATCAAAATTTATTATGCACATGAGGAACCACTACTTGAATTATTAGATTTCAAGTTACTGGCATCATTGACCGGCATTAGTAGGTGAGCTGATTGATCAACGGTCAACTCTCAATCAATTCTCATGTTTTAGGCCTTCTAGATATCATTTTCAATCTTATAGATATCCACTGGACTCGTTTCTATAAGAAAAATTCAACCATAAGTTCAAAATTATCAAATAATTTTTTAAACTTAAATGCAAGTAAATCAAGACGATTAAAGTAGGGATTCTGTCACTTACTTAGTTGTTCATTTTTTTATAAAATATAAACTAGATATAATAATATATATTTTTACATATTTATAATGATTATGACTTAAAAATAAATTTTTAAGCGTTTAAAAATTTAATTATGTATTTTTATAATAAATTATTTAGGTGGCACGTCTTGTAGTTATGGCGTACCAAACTTGTATTGATTGATACTATTAAATATTTTATTTAAATATTATTTACATGGTATGAAAACATATAAAATGTGTAGCTTTAATGAATAGTATGCATAATGAATTTTATTGATTTCTTGCCATATTACCCAAATATTTATTGAATGGGCTATATTATTTATTTATTGTTACTATAGTGATTAGGCTTTGAGTTAGTATATAATGTGTCTATATATATATGTTGAATATTTCTATAACTATAGCGTGTAGCCTATGGTAGTCCTTTGAGGCTCGTAGGTGAGTAGAAATTGAGTGACATAGGAGTAACAAATGGATGTAAATGCACTCCTTCATTATATTTTGTATTGATATGATTCAGATAAAATAGATAATGTTTATTTTTGTCGTATGTATATGTATATGTGTATAATTGTATAAAATATAAATTTTAAATTTTAGCATCATTAATAATTTTATTGAAATTGGATATATGAAATTTTTTTCCTTAAATTAACTATGAGAATTTTGGGTAAAACTAGTTTAAGTAAGTGATATTAATTTCTATTAAGTATTGTAATTTTGCTCACCATTTCTTTTTCCCCACTTTGAGTATTTTTAGTGTGTTAGAGATATCGAGCAGCAAGTAATATGTTTGGATTCTAATAGATAAAACAAGTGAGTTTCAGTTACTAGTTAGTCGATATATTTTATTGACTTGTATTTAAATTATCAAATTTTAAATTATGTGATGATGCATGATTTATATAGACTACTAAAATTTTAAATTATTTATTTATTCTTTTTAAATAAAGTAAAAATTCGTATAATTGTATATGATTTTATTAAATTTATTATTATTATTATTATTTAAATATATTTTAAGATCCTATGACAATTTTTGACTTTTTGACTTTTGAATTTTGACTTCTTTATTTGAATTTGAATTTTTTTAATTTAGTAGTCATTAATCCTTATTTGGGGCGTGACAATTTATTATATAGGTTAGGTTTTCCTAATTAAATAGATAAATTTTGAGTTGCAAAGTTTAATAATAAATTCATGATGAATTGTGTATTTAAAATGGATAATATCTACTTTGTTATTATATCTAAGCTATTACATTACCAACTTATATTATATTAGGAATATACCAAATTAACTTAATTGTATAGTTGAATTTCTCTTATACTAACAAATTTTTTCTTATGGGCATTAGTTAAGTAGATAACAATTATAGTTAATCTAGTTTCATATTGATAGTCTTGTTAACTTTTTATTGATCATTTAATAGTCTAAAGAAAATGCTAAAAATTCACAAGTAAATGCTAATGTTGTAAAGGAAGCTCTTGCATCATCTTCTCAAGTAATTTTGTTAATCAAGCATTTGCAAATAATTCTTATTTTGTTTAATAAAATTATTTTTAATTTTTTCCTTTGATTATGTTGTAGGTGCAAGTTGATGTCACCTTCCACTGTGACTTTATTGAAAATGCTAGATGTAAATTATTGCATTGGTACAACATAGGTGAGGTAGTTATAAAAGCTGAAATTTCATCTATTGATCCTCAATGGCCTGTTCATTATATGATTTTTGATTAAAATTATAAAAAAATTTGGATGAAAAAGATAAGATCAAATTTAAAGGGTATCAATTTATATCAATTAACTAGTGAATTGTGAGTCCATGAAGATGCTATAGAAACTATTGTTGCATGGCCATCAAAAAATATAAACTTTCACTAATAAATTTTGTAATTGTGATTTGACTTACTTTTTGTGAAACAACAATACATATTATCATTCCATGCTCAATTTTTGTATTTGTGAGTCCTTTAAGATGCTGTACTTAGCATTAGTCTTGTCTATTTTTGATAAATTTTGTGGTTGTTAAAGTATTCAACAATTACATTGTATGTAGATTATTTTACAAAGACTAAATTATCAAACCATGACTTGCCAACAACCTTATTTACCACCTACAAGTAATAGTGTTAGAAAGATAATTTCAAATGAAGCATAGACACATAAATTCTAAATTGGTGCTATGTTACAGTGGTAAAAATCTACGATGCACATTGGTAGCAGTGGCTTAGTGAATCTCAATAATGCGCAATTGCACGTGAAAGATTATACAAATTAAAAAAATATTCATGATATAGATTACGTATTATATGTAATAATTTTAACAACTTATTCAATGTAATTGTAAATTATAATGATTTTTTACAACTGTTTAATTGATTGTAGGTAAAGTGCTTTACCACGTACAATGATGGTGATATAACGACTCATTTGTTATAAGATATGTGAGCATTGTATCACCATCTTATCCCTACTTGATTTTTCAATATAAAATTGATGTTTTTAAATCTCGACCACAATCTCACTACTGGCAAAATTCTCCATGGGTTTGGGGCTTTGTGGAACCCACCCCCAGCGGGGGAGAATTTATGTGAATTTATGAAAAATTGGGAGGGGAATGAAGAGAAATTAATCTCTAATTTACTATTGGAATGAGGACTGGTTTAGGTCTCTCCGCCCTGTCTCCGTCTCATTCACCATTAAAATATAATATAATTATTTTATAATTTATTAATTAAATTCTATATACTTAAGTATAATTTTATATTATACTTTTTAAAATCTATATTAAATTAAATATAATTGATAATAAAAAATTATGGGGTTAATTAATATTATAAAAATAAAATATATAAATAAAAATTAAAAAATTAAAATTTATTCATTCGTAAACTCACTAACTATAATTCTCTCCTCCGTGGCCTGTACAATTTTTCAAATTATCAATTTTAAAACAATTAAGGGTTTTGACTATTAAACAATGGAATAACACTTTCTAGGTTTTTCCTCCCTAGTTTCTATCAATTTTTGCAAATTAAATTCCTCTTAAATCCCTTTGATTGTCTAATTCCATAAATTAAATTTTTATTATTAAAATCAAGTCAAAGTTAATGCTCTAAACTTTATACAAAATTTCCTTTCATTTTTTTCCTTTTGCCATTTCCATAAATTGAATTCCAAATTAAAAAGTCAATTTTCAAATTCAATTGACTTTTCGATTGTCGTAAAATTAAAGAGTAAGTTTATGTTATAATTTTATTTACTTGAACATATTTAAATTATTTTATTCACATGTATTGATTTGTTTGCAATATCACTAATAGTCAGTATATTAAGTAGATCATTGTTTAAAGGAATCTGTTTTATCTAGAACTTTGGACTTTAATATATTGACTTGGTGAAAAGTAATCTTATTCAAATATCTTTCTTTACATATTATTGCAAAAAATATTTTAACTATTTTTATTTTTACATTTATATCTGAATCTACTTTTATTAGTAGTAGAAGATTTATTAGTCCACATTGCAATAGATTACATTCCAAGACATCCATTTCATGTATGCTTAAAATTGGTGGTGCGTTAAAATTAAAGGTATAAAATTATTAATTGCACATTTAATTAAATTTTAGTTAATTTTAATTTTATCTAATATTAATAAACTAACTCTTTTGTAAGTTTGTTTTTATTATTAGGTTCGGATTTAAGTTCAAAGTCTTTTACAAAAATTAAATATCATACATATTGTGAAGATACAAAGGGAATAAATTTAAAATATTATCTTAATTTTAATCATTTGTGACTATTCGTAAAATTTTGTCTTTAATATTATAGTAGTGAAGTATCAAACTTATATGCTTTGGATACAAGCAATTAGAGAAGACAGAAAAAAAATAATAGTATTGTGTTATTATATGACATTAAAATTTGAGACATTTATTATTTTAATATATTGTTATGGATATTAATTATTGAATAATATTATATGATTATTGTGATTTTTATTTAAAGATGTTATTTTAATATCTTATAATAATTATTTTTATTTAAATAATATTATAATATGTTTATGATATTTTTTAAAATTAATAAAATTGTTAAAAATAATTTATAAAATAATATAAAACAAAAAAACTTATCTGGGTCGAGGAACCCATTCCTCGTATGGGATTGTCCATTCCTACCACATTAAATTTATCGGAAAATGGAGTGAGAAATAAAGATTAAAATACAAAACCAGACGGAGAATGGAGTATGCTTCTGTGTCCCCACCTCATACTCCATTTTCTACGAAGTTCCCTTGCCATTCCTAGTCACTACAAGACTGAGTTGTAGGAATGACAAAAACTAGACGAAAGCTATATTCACTGCAAATACTTAAATACCAAATTCTTCCCGAACCCACTCTGATTTTAATATGGATAAAACACCAACAAATATCAAATCCTTTCAAAATCCAATTGTGAGTTTGACATAGATAAATATCACCAAATTCACGCTACAGAAATTTAATACCAATTTTTTTTTTTTTCCAAACCACCGGAAAATAACAATTATTTAATCATTAATAAACTCCTGTAACGTATATTCGATCATTATTATACGGGATGTAAAATAAAACTCGATATTTACCATGCTTGGCACTTGAAATTGGTACTTATATCCCTACCGTTTGTACTTGTAAATAGGTTTGCGCGAAAATTGCATGACTTTGCATATTGCTTTCAAAAAGTAAAGAAAGTAATAGAATGAATGTGCTTAAACCGCACTGGTCAAGATCAGAAGCCAACATTTTTGGAGAGAAATGCATCATCTTCATAGCTTGCTAAGCTAATAGTTAATGCAATAAGAAGAGGAAACAAAAAGCATGAAATAATACAAGATTGGCACTGATATAGAAGAGAGAGACACAGAATTTAAAACTACAATCAAAATCTTTATATAATTTCTTAACAAGATGGATTATTCATGTTTTCAATTAGTGCTTAGAAATTAACAACTCACTAAAACCATTTGATTAACCATCAAATATCATCCACACCTTCTCTCTATTCCGATAGTCATGGCCGGAAGTTAAATCAGGGGTAACTTGTATATCTGGTGGTTCAGGCAAAATCAAATAACATGTTATGATGCTTTGAATAGTTGAATGCCTTGGGTAGATTACTTTATCCATCACAGCTTCACATGCAAACACACACTTGTTGGGATAGGTGGCTTTTTTTTTAATAAAAATTATATTTTAATAATTAAGAGTATTATAGTATATGTTTTGTTTTAAATAAGTTTTTATTTTGGTGGTTAAATAATAGTCTCATGGGATTTATTTATTTAAACTAAAATTTGATTTTTTTTTTAAAAAAGTAAATACTAATTTTAAAAAAATATTATTAATTACTATATATAAAAAATAGGGATTATTATAAAAAAATTTAGACAATACATAATTTATAATGTAATCTTTAATAATAAAGAATTTTTTTAAAAAAAATTAATAAAAGTTTTAGTATTAATTTTAAGTTTATTTAAATAAAATATTAATATTTAATGTAAATAAGTTTTATTGAAAAAATTAGAGGGTAGAACAAATTTTATTGAGAAAAACGGATAAATATACTGAAATTAGTTTCTGGCTGTCTGACTTCCAATGAAAGATTCTGATTTCTGACTATTTTTTGTATTCATAGCGGGAGAGAGGAACCTTGTTCTAGTTTTTCCTAGCTAGCTACTGGACCAGTCCTGAATTATACATGCTGCGTGTACAAGATGGTGCAATTAATACTCCTTCACGAATCACGAGCAAGAATCTGTGACCACAAAATAAGTTACAATGAATATGAAATTAAGATGGCAGTAATCGATAATTTCATTGGTTGAAAAACACTGTAGTAATGTTTTGTGTTGTCTATTTAATCTCAATGGACGTGCATGCTGCATATTATCAATGGAGGAAAGAGAAGCCAATACCGTAGCAATTCCTGCAACAAAGATGACAGCCTACACATATTAAATACATATTAAATATATATAACATCAACGGAACAAAAGCAAAAATGGAAATTGATTGATCAGCTATAGTCTTCTGCAGTCCTGACTTGAGTTTTCAATGTGTTTTGTGACTCTTTAATTCAGAAAATAAAAGAAATGAAAATGCATGCGTGTAAATAATTAATTATGGGGTGACAAGTAAGTATCAATCGGTGTCGATCAATGTTGATTAGTTATAGGTGTAATTATTCTAACAATATAGATAACTGTTTCAAAAGAAAGGATGACATTAGAAACAAAGACATGAAAAATGATTGTATTGTGTGAATTATGACAACTTTGCACCGACAAGTAGTTGAGGAAGTTGATTCAAGTGTCTTACGTATTGATATCAGCCTGTCCATGCATCCATACAATTAAAAGCGGTCCATATATATGAACCTCTCGTGGAGCTAGCCAGAGTATCAAATTTCAAAATGTTATTTGATATCTCACGTATAGATTGACATTAATATCTTTTTGTAGCTATCACGAAAGCTAGTTTTAACTATTGTTTTTAATATTTTCATAACAATTGTTAATTTTTCAAATATTGCATGAACCAAAAATTTAAATTATAACCCAATGTCACAATATTAGTGTTAAATAAACATAATACTTTGAGAGATGTAATTAATTGTTATGTAAATCAATGAATAATGCTAATTGCATTCGCCAGATTAGGCCACCGCAACAGACACTGCTCTTTCTCTGGAACATTTTCTAAGGAAACTCTAAGATAACTCATAGATGAGCACTCTATAGGACATGCGTATTTGTTAATTATTTCCAACCGGATTGAAACAAATCCAAGACCAAGTTTTTATATTCTAATTGTAATGTTTGTCATCACTTATAATTATAATAATAACAGTAATGTTATATATACAAATTTTATGTACAAATTTATTTATATAAACTGATATAATACTATTATATTATTGACATGTATATTCTATATTTTCAAAAAATAAGTAAATCGATTAAAAGAAAAATAAATTTTATAGAACATATGAAAATAGTATACTTTTATATGTCAATTTGTACACAAATGTTTCTTAATATTATTCTAATAATATAACACTCCATAATATGAATCACAATATAGTTGCATTGAAGTAGAAATTATTTCAATGTTGAATAAACCACCCTTTAATCCAAGATTTTGTACACAAAACTATCCTCAGCTGTAGCAGTAAGCGTCGGTTTCTTCATGCCTCTAAAAAGAAATATACTTTCACTCAATATCTACACCTTTTAGATAATCCTCGTCGATATATTATTAGTAAAATTTTCTTATGCAGAATCAAATATCCTCTTGTACTTGTGATAAAAATAAAGGGCAGAAAAAAAAAATAGCAACCAATGGCCTCGTCTAAGTTGGCTACTAATGCTAGTATGGCTCTGAATTGACTGATATAATTAAGGCCTGAAAGTTTGACTAGTAAATGATATTAATTTTGATTACTAACTTGGCATAAAAACATTTGGGTCATGTTGTTTGATAAATATTTTGAACCTTTCTTCTGCACCCTTGAATCACTGAACTCAATTTTGTTACAAACAAAAATGGAATCGAACACCCCGAATATCAGAAAAGTTAGCTCAACTACCTTCAGTGCATGCATTAATAACAATGCAATGAGCTCAGAGATTGGTCCCATGTATGAGTTGTGACCGCTGTGAATTAAATCGGCTGCTGCTCTGTAGTTAATTGACTATTACCAGTGCGAAGCCAGAAATGTTGGGGGGCAAATTTAAAATATAATATGATTCACATATCTAAATTCATAGGAAAAAATATCTTGTAAATCGACTTTTTTTTTCAAATAAATCCCAATTATTTTTTCAAAGTACACTGACAAAATCAAAACTAAGTTTTATATATTATATTACAAGGTAGATTACTAATAAAAAATTATACAATTTAAAATATTCACAAAAAGTTGTTTGTGAAAAATTATAATTCTTTTGCTTTAAAAAGAGATGAAAAGTTTTGAGTTATAGAAAGAACTACTTTTAGAGTTTAAAATTTATAATAATAGAAGATAAAAAGTTAAACAAAAAGATTAAAAATAGAAGTTAAATGAGAAAGATAAATTGATTGATTTTGACTCTCTATGTATGTGGATAGCAAAGTTGCACGTATTTGGCTGCATTAACTGTATAATATCATAAAACTGGATCTAAATTTTTTTAACATAGAAATGTGAATACATATGATTGATTTTGACTCTGTATGTACGTATACAAACAAGTTACAAGTGCATGCATGTGACACATTTATGCATGCATTGATTTTTGTTTTTTACATTGTTTTTCACTTATGAGTCGTAGGTTAGTTGTTGTTGTTATTATTATTGTTGTTGTTGTTATTATTATCCAAATCTAAACAAATGCCCAGGACTGAGGCAGTTCTGCAATTGACGCCAGCAAACCAAGAGCATAGAAAAACAGTATGAATGGTGTTCGTTGTCGAAAGACTAAATCAGATAACAAAAGAAAATAGAATAATCAGTTATCTATGTTCGGTTGCAAATAAGTAAGACAGATGTCGACGACGAAGAGAAAACAAAGTGTTAGGATTTGACCATAAAGAAATCGTTGGGAAAAACTAAACCTGATGGTTATAACTTTCTAAACACGTAGAAGTTTCTTTGATTTTTTATAGGCACCCAAACTGTCAAAGAAGAAGAAATAGAAACAATATTACGTCAACTAATATTCCAGCGCAAAAAGAAAAAGAAAACTACAGAAAAGGTTAGAGAGAAAAAAACAAAAAAAAAAAAAAAGAGGCATGGCCTAGTTTTAGCTAGCGCTATTAAGAACAAGAGCACGAACAAGAACCGCCCAAGCTCCTCCTTATTTGCTTGTCTTCTTGTTGTTGTTCTCTTCGCTAAGAACATCAAGCAAGATGGTGCTTTTACATTTGGGACACTTTGGATCGACATCAGACAGCATCACATACATAAGACATCGAGGACATCCCGCTAGCACCATTGAGGTTACTTCTAGGCTACTTGTGTAATGCATATCTGTATCTTCGGGCTCCGACGATACGCATGAGCTTTCAGGTGACATCTCCCATGAAGAAGCTGACCCATTTGGCGATTGAACTGGCTGGCTAGCCCTAGGAGGTGATAGGTTCAGCTTCAATTCAAGCTTTGGACTGTCAGTTCTTCGACTCATTTTCAGCTTTACAAAACAAAAACCTCTATTAGTTCACCTGCAGTGATCATGTATGAATAAGCAGATGAAGTATTATATTAACAGTAATCAATGAAACCGACAATATGAAATTGAATTAGTATAACATGATCAAGAGAAAATAAAATATTACAATTTACCTGAAAGTCTAAGAGTTTTTTCCAATCTAATTGCAGAGGAGATTTTTTATATATTTGTAGTCAGAGCAATACGGGTAGTTGAAGAAGATGTGGGAAGATAAAAATATGCTGTGTTTTCATGCTGGTTTTGAACCTCTTGAGGCAAATATATAGTGATTCTGGGATGAGCAAGAAAGAGAGGTTTCTTTAATTAATTGTTAATTAATTACGGCGTAGGAGTGGAGGGTAAGGAGAGGTTAAACAGAGAAAGAGGCGGTGAATTTAATAGGGAAAAATATTTTTAAAAAAAAGCCGGAAAGGCTAGAAGAAAATTGCGGCTTTGGTGCCTGAAAATATATTAATTATGGGATTTTATTTTCATTTTTTTTTCCAAGTTGGGAGAAAAATTATTGTATATACTATATACCTTTATTCGTGGCTGAAAGAGTTGGTTTGTGAGTTGTAGACATAATTATTTCGCATATTCAAAATAATTAAAGTTTTAATTAATTAGTTTGACTCACTTATATACATATTGAATCACTTAGTTTATATTCTATATCTAGGCTCTGAAGAAATCAATTAAAAGTTATTAAAATACTTCTAGAAAACAGAAACTATATATCATCCAGCTTTAATTTTTATTAGGTGACAGTGGTTTGCCTTGTTTGTAGGAAAGATTAAAAAAAAAAAGGCTTAATTAATTTGTCATAATTACTCTTTTTTATTACTGTCATTATAAGTGTAGTTGGAAGGTGAATATTTTTCTCAATGGAGAACCTAATATAGAGGGCAAAAACTAATAAAATTTAAAAGGATAAATATGGGAGGTAAGCAGTGGTTAAATAATAATTATCTTTTGATGGCATTTCATCGTATATGTATTATTCACCTTGTTATTAATGAAGTACAATGACTACATACCTATATTTTTAGACAACTGAAATTCAACCAACTTATTAAAGTTTAAGGAGGAGGTTTTTCTTTCATTGCTTCTTTAATATTGTGGTACGGCTTCGTCCATGTACACAAATCAACCACAACCGTCGTTTAAAAGCTGATGAAGTTAAAAATATAATCAAATTGAATGTCGATAGTGATATTGTATAAAGAAAACTGATACTAAGCAGTCAGAATCACATTAAAAGATAACCAGTGCAGTTGAATATGCACGAAATAGAAGGGATTCTGAGTTATCTTGGTGGTGGTATTATTAATTAAAAATGAAAATCAAAATGTGTAATTAATGGATGGTAAGCAATTTTTAGGTAGTGACATGACTCGAAATAAATTAAGTAAAGTAATTCAAATGTAGGAGGATCATATGGCTATGCATGCCACTATTTTGATGATCAGTCAAGGTTACTGTTGAGGGTGCGTTATATTTGGCTAAGCTTATGGTTACGCCAATAAATCCAATTTTCTAATGATTAATTACCTATTTAATTTGTGTTGTTAAACTGCAATATACAGTCGGTATGAGTGTGATGCGATGTCTAAAATATTAATGCAATTTATAAAAAAAAGTTGAAAGTCTTCTAATTTAAATTCTTAAATGAAGACACAAATTTTCATCTTCTTATCTATACAATTTATGGATTAAAATTTTAAATTTGAAATCAGAGAGTAGCATTTAATGCTGTAAATTAATTTATAAATTTTATTTGCTCTCATATTGTATAAGATATATATCTCAAAATTTTAAGTTAATTATCTCTACTCTTTATAAAAGTAGTTTCAGAAAAAAAAAAAATTAATTTTTTAAAATTTTTATAAATACGCCATTGATCTATATATATCCATATTTTCTAATCCAAGGCCTAAGGGAAAAAAAATATTTTTTTTATTTTAATTTTTGATAGACCAGTATTATCTCTCAATCTATCTTTGGTAATATATAAATTTATGATTGATAGTTATTCAATAGAAAATTAAAAATAATTACATATTAATTGTATAGTATCATTAATAGATGTTTAATTATTAAAAATAAAAAAAAAATATATCAAGTTGTGAATGAAAAGTGAGCTACATTAATGCTGAAAGGATGCAACATATATTAATTAATACTAACGGTGCACCCTATTTATATAGTTTATGAGTTTAGTTACAATGCATTTAATTTTTTTTTTTAACTTTTATATTAATTGTATTAAATTTTATTTAATTATTTTAATTTTTATATTTTATATTTTTTATTGTTTATTTTAAATTTTATATTTTATTTTTAAAAATGTAAAATATATATTAACAAAGTCCCAACTCTATGTACATGTTAACAGGTAATTGTGAGCTCAAAACTGGAGATCCAGCTGGCTGTGGCTGTGGCTCCCTTACATATTAATCTGAGAGGTAAGCATCCAAGATGGTGTCCTCAAGTCCTCGAATATGTAAGCATCAGAGGGCAGTGTTTTTGAGTCCTCGAATATGTAAGAATCGGAGGGTGGTGTTCTGGAATTCTAGAACCTGTGTGCACAATGGTGTGTATGTGTTGAGAGTTTCTAGTTTCCTTTCAAAATCCTCTGGAATCAATAGACTAAATAAGAAATAAAGAAATATAAAAATAAAAATATTAATTGTATAATACAAATATTTATGTGAAAAACTTTTATACTAAAAAAAAATCACGGTCACCAAGTATTACGAGAGAAAAATTTTATTACATGAAAAATTGTTACAGTAATAATTTTAGTAATTTTCTCTCACATCTAAAATCACAATTACACTCAAATATTATTATTTCACTATTTCTATCGATAAAATTTATCTATTTCAAATATTAATACTTTATTTCAATAAATATGAGATTAATATTAAATTTTAATAAATTCGTTCTCCTTATAAATGGTATTTTTAATGTTCTGTGTAGTTTTCTTTTACAATGACCTCCAACCTATACAGTGATTAATAACATATTTATGCTAAGATTAATATTCTATTTTCTTATGCAAATTGAATTTCACTTTAAATAAATCAATCCTACAAGAATACTACCTATCCATTAAAACAAAAAATTTTTGTAAAATAAAAAAAATTACTAACAAGAAAAATAGATCTTTGTTAAAAATTACTAATACCTCTAATTACTTTAAATAAAAATTTTTGTTGAAAAAAGAGCCATTTTCCAACACTATACTTAGATGCTAAGACCTATGATAAGTCATCGAGTTAATAGCTATTAAAAAGATAACAAGAATGGGTTTGGATATGAAAGAAAAAATTGACTTCATACTCCTTTCCATACCCATCTTGTAATATATTAAACATGTTCATATTCTACTTTAATAGAGTAAGTATTAACAGATGCCTCTACTCATGAAAAAAATTATCATTTTTAATTAGAAAATAAAGATCTAAAATCTATATGAGTTTAATAAAGAACATCTCCTTTGATTAGTAATTAATAAAAAAAATTAATGACATAGGCCTATTTAATATTAGTGAATCTATATGAGTTGTTTTAAAATTCTTTTAAAAGATTTTTTCTTTATTTATCTCATTTAAATATATTAAATTAAGAGAATTCTTATCTCACTAGTTACCTCCAAAAATAATCCTATTTATCTCTCTTTTTTCATTAATTTTTTGGTGTCAATTAAAATATATTTTTTTTCTAAATTTTCTAACGTCTAGTAAAATATGCTATGATTGCCTTTTTCATTAATTCAAAAATTTTATGAATTTACTAATAAAACAAGATAAATTAATATTTAAAAAATGTATAAGTTAATAATAATTGGAAGTTAAAGATTTAAAAGTAATAGATTATGTGTATAATATTTTGGATTAAAATGTGTTTAAGAAAAATTAAAATATGTGTAGATTTAATTAAATATATTTTTTGGTCTATTTATGTAACTTAACTATTATAACACCACTAATTTTTTAAAATGTTAGCAAAAGTTTCCTCTTGTAAAATTGACATATCTCAAAATTTAAAATATGCATGTTAAATTTTAAGTACTCCCAAGTAAATTTTCAGTTCCAACTACTCTAGCTTAGCATCAGTATACAATATTTGATATTCTAATGTCTATCCATTAACTTAAAAACAATGCACTTAATTTCTCATATTTACATAAATACAAAATACAATAAAAATCTTCTAGTTGAAAATTTTTTAATCAATATCAACCATCTTATTTCTAGTCTCATCCAAAGCTTAAAAAGTAGAGATGAGTTAATACTTAATAAATATTTATATGTAATAGTAATTTTTAATAAAATAAAATACAATATAAAAAATCAAACATAATAAGATATTCAATGGAGTAAAATTCGGAGAAATAATGAGAAATTGTTACAAAAACAAATATCATTTATTTCATGCTGGTTTTTAGAGTATTATTTTTAAAAACTGTAAATCATAATTGGCCAATGTACATTTGGTATATTATTTACAAGATTGTCATTCAAATTTTATATTTACAGACTTTCACCGAGTATAGAAATCATGTTTAAAGTCCTTAATGCGTAACCAATTATAACTAAAATAAATTCACATTCAATAAATGTCTTAATTAATAAAAATAATATAAAATTTAAAATTTTTTAATGAAATTATAAAAATTAATTTAGTTAATTTTAAATAAGTATTTTAAATATTTTTTTTGTTAAAACAAAATACATGCTATTAAAATTTTATTAGTAAATTTACGTAGATAAAACTCTCGTATAAAATATATTTAAATTTAATTTAACAATTAATTAACTAGATCAACATTTATATGTTTAGAAAATTCATACATATTATGCCCTTGGTTCTACCATTTCTTTCCAATTTATCAAGCTTGCTACACATGCATTTCAACACACGAATTTCATAAATTGCAATGCTCCCTTCCCGCCACCTTGAATTCCACTTTACAATTCCATGCAAAATAAACATTAAAAAAATTTCCACTCTCTACAAATCCAAAATCAAAAGCAAACTCCACTATTTAAAGGCAATATAAAATGCATATTCAATCTTAGAAAATGGATTCATTGCAAAATTTAAATTATAAAAAAATTATTTTTATATTATAAAATAATAATATAAAAATAATTCAATGCAATGTCTACAGTATAATTATAATAATATAAAAATACTAATAGTAAAAATAATATTAACACAAAGCTATAATATCATAATTGTGGTTAAAATTGAAAAAACAAATAAAATGAAATTTAAAAACATTTTGGAAGGGTTACAATGGGAAAAATCATTCAATATAAAATAACAAACTGTTCTTTTATATAATAAAATGTCAAGAACAAAATCACTATTTGAATTGCACCATGATAATAAATTATGATTTAATTTGAGGCAATGAATAAAATTGAGATGATTACGATTGGTGTCAACACATAATTTGTTTCATTTCAAAATTGTCTGTGAAAATCCATGTCCTTGAACTGTTGATAACGTTCTCGGATTACTTAACTATTTAGTGGATACAGACGGCTGTACTTTTATTTTGGTAATTTTTAATCAAGGTGACCCTCTGTGTGTGTGTGTTTTTTTTTTCAAAAAATAATAACAATAATAAAATACTTCTTAGTGTCTTTTCTTGATACTGACAAACAATATAACGGTAGAAATTTACAAAAGTTTGGGATCCTTTTCTTCTTGTTGTAGCCTTTATTTATAGCATTCAAATATTTCTTTATTGTAGTTGATGTTGAATTCTTGATGGAACTATTTTTCATTTGTACATTGATGTACAGTTCACTTTTAAAACTTGCCCTTATTTATCCTTATAAAGTTAGAAGGATTCTTCCTTACTCCAGGTTGCATAAATGTTTTTTTTTCTTTTTTTGAATGAGATAAAAATTGTTCACAAATATGACGTGACAACATCTGGTTTCGTCATCGATTTAATAAACCTCGTCTATCCATATGAATAAGACGTTTTCTTGTCCCCGATTTTGCTTCTATTTTTTTTTTAATCTAAGAACATCATATGTAGAGGATAAAGTTATCTGCCCTGGCCTTTTTTATTTTTACTTTTACGCTGACAACGATTCTTGGCAAGGAGAGATCGGCAGCGGATGTCTTTGCCAGCATGGAGTCGATGAGGCTAATAAAAAAATATCTTGATCCAGTGGGAGTTACCTGAGAGCCATTGCAAACCATACAAAAGTTTTTCTTTCTCCTCTTCCTCGCGTTCTCCAATGTTGTCCTCCGATCTTTTAATCCTTTGTTCGCGAATCCTTGGTTTGGATTCCCAGCTTTTCAATCATTGGACTAATTGAAGAGCTGTGCAGCTTCAGATGGTGCCCCGTTTATATATATATAT
>CP135565.1:2973921-3064920 GCA_032401905.1 Swietenia macrophylla
TGACACTGGTGCTATGATGTGTGCTGTAGCTATGCTATAGTGATTTAAAAAATTAATATTTAATATTTTATCATAAAAATTTTTATTTTCATTTTTTTTTGCACATCTTTTATTTTTTATTCATATTTTTATGTAAAATTTATTACAAATAATTTTGATTTCATCACTTGTTATTTGTTATGTATATATCAAAAAAATAATTAATAAATAATATATTAATAGTAAATATTTAAATTAAAGCAAATAAAATAAAAAGTAAATAATTTTATAATTTAAATAAAATAAAAAAGATATAATTGTTGGAAATTGAATTCAAGTTATTTGTTTGATTTAACAAAATATTTATCACTGAATTATCCTAACTTTTAATATTAAAAATAATATTTATTTATATATATTTATTTATTTTTGTAATATTCATTAGAGTGTAAAAGTATTTTTGAGAGTAAAAACGGGTAAAATAATTAGTTTGGTAAAAAAATATAATATTTTTCCTTTGAAATTTGAAATGGCTAAAGATGATTGCGCATTTAATTCTCTGCCAACTAATCTTTTCACTTACCCAATCAGACTTTTTCTTGCCAAATGCGGCGTCATATAACCACTGTTCTTGTAACATGTGGCAACATCCCAACCATCGGCGTTTGAACAGTTCAGATCATTTCTCCTTGGCTAACTGAGTAAAAGAAAAAAAAAATGCTAGTCTTTTTCATTTTTATGCTTCTGTAAAAATGAGATAATTTTTGAAAAAATTTTCAATAAATTTCCTTCATCCTTCATCCGGGTAATACAATGACTTTAAATAGACCGTAAAAATAACAGTTATCCTATTTTATAGCTATACATCATATTCTTCAAAATTCAAATGCTTTACAGGTCCAACTATTTTGATTTGAAAAAATCTACAGGCAAGGAATGTGTTGTGGAAACTTTTAAGCTCCTAAACTGGAAGGAGTAATTTTCTGCAGATGAACAGGTCATAGTAACCTGATCTTCTACACGCCCTCCCAATCGAAGGGGTAAGGAATGGACCCTTAGATTGTCTCGCAGAAGCTAAAACTGTGTAAAAGCCAACAGATTGTTGAGGGCATCAACAGATTGATCCTTTGTGGAGACAAAGAGAACATGAAGTTAAGAAGAACTTGATCATGAACATAATAATGAAAGTCTATTTCAATATGTTTTGTACGGGCATGAAATAATGGATTACTTGTGAGATACATGGATCCAGTGTTGTTGCACCAAAGGATTAGAGGTTGCAGAGGCATGACATGAAGATCTGATATCACTGATTTTATCCACTGAATTTCAGTAGCGGCATTGGCAGGAGCATTGTACTCCTCTTCGGTGCTACTGTCAAATTTTTGTTTAGATATACACAATAAGCCCCAACGGAGCATCTATCATCACGATCTGATGCCAAATATACAGCGCTAAATGTTTGAACTTGGAGATTTGGATCAAGTTGGATTAGTAGAGCATGAGAATTGTAGTTTTTAAATGTCGCAAAATTCTCTTGACTATTACCCAATGAGGCTCTCTAGGATCGTGCATGTATTTACTAACTTTGTGTATGGCAAATGCAAGCTCAAGCCGGGTAAATGAAAGATATCGAAGCCCTCCAACAATGCTTCTGTACAGATGTGGATCATGAAAGGATGCACCTTCAAATCTGGACAATGTCTGAGACGTGGACATAGGGGTAACACAAGATTTAGCCTTGTCTGTTGCAACGAACTAGAAGATCTAGTTAGTATATAACAACGTTGAGACAAATAAGGGCCCTCATCCCTTCTGATAGCTTTTATATCGAGAAAAAAAACTCCGGTCACCGAGATCGTTGATTGCAAAGTCTACATGCAACAAACTTATCACCTGATTAATGAACGGAGGATCAGTACTAGCCAATATAATATTGTCGACATAAATTAAAAAATAAATAAGAATAGAGTCATGCTGATGCACATAGAGTGAATGATCTACCTGACTCCCTTTAAATCCAATACACTTCAGTTTGTCAGTCCAGTGAGTGAACCACGCTCGTGGTGCTTGATGAAGGCCGTACAAAGATTTCTGAAGTTTACACACATACTGGGAGCATTAAGGATGAACAAAATCTAGGACTTGTGTCAATAAATATCTTCATGCAAAAGACCATGCAAAAATGCATTTTGTGCATCGATTTGACGAAGATGCCAACCACGTGCAATTACATTTTTAGCTATTTTATTAGGATTTAATTCACTATTTTAGTTTTAATGGTCAGGATATATTTGGTGATTCCGTGAATAGAGGGATTGGTTAGTTTATTGGATTTCATGAGTATCACAGCAGTGATGTGGCACCATAGCAAATGGTGGACGGGACTAAAGCATAAGAACAACGACGTTTAGAAGAATCTGTGCAGTAGTTGGAGGAGGTTTATGACAAGCAAGCAGTGGAACTGAACGAGTTCTCTTGCATGATGACTGCGATCAATCTCGAACCTGACCAAATGACAGGAAAATCAAGGGGTTCAATAACGTTATTGTAAGGTGGAAGTCTGATTCCTTCAAAGCCAAGAACTGGGTTTAATTTGGGTATGAGTTTTTACTCGAACAAAATTTTGAAAACTGAATTTTTCAACTTTTGAGAGAGAAAATTTAAGTGGCTGGGTCTACAAGTGTGAGCTTTTTTTTTCAAGTACAACGGAGTGAATGAGTGAATGAATCTGATATGTTGGAATTGGCTACCATTCATCTGAAAGGAAAAGTTTTAGAATGGTTACAAGGGTACGAGTTTGTCGTTATAGAGTCAAGTTGAAAGTAATTTTCTACTAATTTAATTAGGAGTTCGGCCCTGGTACTTATCGATAATCCAGTTGGTCAAATTACTTAATTAAGGCAGACTTCAATAGTAAGGACCTATCAAGAAGAGTTTGAAGCATTGATGGCTGGAACATGGCGACTACTTGAAGATTTTTTCGTGCAATGTTTTATGAGTGGGTTGAAAGATGCCATAAAAAAATCCAAGTAGCCATATTCCAAACAAAAATATTGGCTCAAGTGGTTGGACTAGCCCTCTTATAGGAAAGCAACATGGAGGCAATGGTCAAAGAGGCCAAGTCTTCAACAAGGGCAAAGTTATCTCATATTGCACCAATACCAAAAACGAAACGGGAGTTATAAGGGACAAATTTCTCTAATCAAATGAATATCTCTAGCAGAAATGAGAGGAATTTCTGGTTTAAATTCGATTCCGATTCAGTTCAAGTTTAATTACATGATATCCTAAAATTCGAAGTATAAAAAAAAAACACAAAAAACTTAACTATATATGTCTAATAACTATAAAATTACTCTAATATATGGAAACAAAAAACACATTCAAATAAAAAATTACAATGCAAGTACTGAAAACTTGAAAATTAATATGTTTGTATGTCAACAACAAATCCCATACACCAACAACTTAAATAACACAATTATAGGTCATCTATTCTAGCATGTAAACAATAAGTTCAAAAGAAAAATCCTTGACAGTGGGCAGCAACAATGCACAACCAACAATGTCCAAAAAACCAACAACCAGCAATATAGCAGCAAGTCAACAACCAGCAATGCCAACACCACCTACAAAAGACCAACATCAATTACAAAATAACAGCAACACTAAAACCACCACTAATAAAATTGCAAAATCAATACTAATAAATTGAATAAAGTAGGCACAAGTCCACATGAAAGAGGGAACAAAAACAAACTTCAAGTAATACAACTAACAAAATCAGAGCCAAGTTTTCCGAAAATCACATTTTCAGATCCACACACCAATGTTAACAGCATTATTACTAAATCAAGAAAAGCAGCAGCGCCAGCATTAAACAAAAGAATCGAAAAAAAAAAATCTGCCTGATATGGTATTTAATAACCAAAATAAATTTGGCAAAAAAATAAAAATAAAAGAACAAATAAGCCACAGTGTAAAAGGAGTAAAGGCATTTTCTAGATCTATGCAACAAGATGCAATCTAATGTTACCGTAATTTAGTCAAAACCTACAGTAGAAAAATATTATATATATACATATATATATATATATATATATATATATATATATAACATTAGAATAGTTTTGAAGAGCTATAATATTGCATGAACGACAGAGATATTGTATCAAAAAAAAAAAAAAAACTCTGTTCCCAAGAAAATTTGCACATTTTCATGCATTTCCTACTTTTTCATCTTGCAGGTACTAACATGTTAATATTATCTTACTAACTATATCCTACAAGCAAAATATCAAATTAAATATACATCTATATGCACATGCAAGATATGTATATGAAAAGAAAAATCATGCAAGTGCATAACTGTGAACAAACTAAAAATGAAATACAAAATAACATGCAAATATTTACCTCCCAATCATAGCATGAGGATAGAAGCTTTCTCCAACAGTTGCTACAAAAAATTCACGTTCAAAAAGTTTCAATCTTTTAGGTGCAAGTAATATACAGTACTAAGTAAAATTTTAAAGCCAAATAATATATACAAAGGAAATTTTGCATTCCTTATAGATTCATGATTCAAGGAAAAATGAGATGCATGATATATATTCTTTTTGAAAATATATATTTCTTCTAGCATTTATGTATGCATTATTCACATTGAATGATCCATAAGTATTGTATATGATTCTAGCAATTCTATAGCATCAAGCACTGAAAAGTGAGTTCAAATCTAATTATCAGGAATCAAATTAATACCAAAACAATCTAAAGTATTAAATATCATCATAGAAACATAATCACAAAAATGTCACACATTAGTAGAAACCAAAATCAATAGTTTATTAATAGATACTATGGCAAAAATGAAAAAGAACAAAATCAAGAATCGCCATATGCTCTATTAATACATCAAAGTGAATCCACCCAAACTATAAATTAAGTAGAAATAAAAATAGTAATAATGACCTAGCTTATTTTTGAAACAAAAAAATTTTACACTCATTTTTCAAACTTTAGAATCATATATTTCTACATCTTCCATCAATTTTTCAATATTTATTGGTGTTAGTGCAACTCATAAGCAATCTTGAGTACAAATCAATAATTCCACAACTTTCAAAGTTAAGCAGCTTCATATTTGATCAAGTACACGATCAAATATACTAAAAGCTAACTCTAATGCAATAGTGGACACAAAAATTACCAAAATATCTTTTGCAATACAAGAAAGAATCTTATACTTGAACCTATTAGTTTTCTACTAGATGAAGAAATCAAGATTACTTTTACTATCTTCACAAGCTTCTTCAAAGAACTTTTTCAACTCCAATTTAGGCTCCACATCTTCTTCATCTCTTATAAACCTAATTAAGTCTTCACTAATTTGTACACCATCATTATTGCTGCCTACACCATCAATATCTTTAGCCACACTTAAACTTTGAGATGAATAACTTGATTCACAATCTTTATAACCACCTTTATAAAATTCAAACAAATGTTGCAAGGACCCCATTAATTCTGTATATTTCTCATGCACATTTACACTATCATCACCAAAAAGTCTCTTGTAAAAATATTTAACCACATACATATTGTATCTTAGATCCAACATAATTGTAATTACAACCATAATATTTGTTCTGTAGACATCATTATAAAACATATCAAACTTTTCTTTTATTTTCAAACACATACTTCTTACATATGGATCCGTATCATTGGCCCATTTATTTATGCAAATGAGAATGCCAACAATATCATGGACATAGCTATTAGATGTGACATACAAAGATCCCAATAATTTATGACATAAAACTTTTTAAAAAATTTTGCCAAAATTTTTGCTTTTTGCTAATGTTCCAAAGTTGAGACACCATTATCACTCTTAAGTTTAGACTTATAGATCAGATTCTTATCTTCCATCCTATCAAACGCTTTTTGAAACATAATAGCACTTTCTAACATTATGTAAGTGAAATTTCACCTAGTTGAAACATTAAGACAAACTTTACCATTATTTCTAATTCTTTCTGTCTTGACATATAATTTAAATTATTAGGTCCTTGCTGTAGAAGTTCTCACATATCTCACTACACTGCAAATTTGACTAATTGAGTTGTTAATTTTGCTTAGTCCATCTTTAACAATCAAATTCAAAATATAAACAACACATCTTATGTTGGGAAAGTTTCCATCAAAAACTAAACTTTGGAAGTCTACCTTTCAAATATGCAATCGCTACATCATTAGAACTAGCATTATGTGCCATCACTGCAGACACTTTATCATCGATACTCCATTCTTAAATGCATAATTGTACCATTTTTTTCCTATGTCTTCCCTTTTATGGCTAGGCATTTCAATAAAATTTAGAATTTTTTTTGGTGCAACTTTCAGTTATTATCAATAAAATGTGCAATGAAACATAAATAACTAAAATTTTGAACAGAAGTTTAAATATCCATAATTAAAGCAATTCTTGTGTTCATGGACTTTAAGCATTCTCACAAACTTCTCTTTTCACTCATATATACTTTTATGCAATCTCTAACAATAGTAAAGCAAGAAATAAATTTAAACTAAAGTTGTAAAGTATGCACAAACTCTCTGAAACCATCATACTCCACCATAACAAAAGGCAACTCATCTTTTATAATAGTTTTGGCAAGCATCAACCTACAATATTTTTGATCAAATTTTTATATGGTAAGATTACTACCTTTATCAGTATTACATGGTTTGCTGACAAGCATCCTTTATCTTTTATCTAGATTATGAAAAAATTTAATACATTTATCAATATGTTTTTTCATAGTAGAAGCACCTCATTGAACCTTGTACATTAATAACTTTCTACAGTAATTACATTTTGTATTTTCAATAAAACTAATATGTTGATTCATTATTGGCTCAAAATGATCCCACATTTCGGAAATATTTTTACGAGTTTGAGATACCTTAGAAGTAGCTTAAGTATCTTCACCAATAGCATCCATCTTTGCTCTTCAAACTTCAAGAACTGAAAAAAGAAATGTATTTTAGATTAATAATTAAAAAGAAACAAATAAAAAATGCTAAACAAGTAAAAATATTTATTTTAAATAAGTACTTGAACGTATTTTAATATAATAAAAATTATGAATTATACATGATACCCAGTGATTTTATACAAATTTAACTTAATTTTATTTAATTTTAAATTGGTATAATATAGCTAGAGAATAATATAATATTTGTAAAGCATAAAAGAGAAAACAAAATTTTTTAGCTTGAAAAGTCTATTTATATTAATCTTAAGCCAAAAAATACAAAAGAGAAAAGAAAACTTAAGAATACCCTCTATCAATTTATTTCTCCTACACTCACAACAGAAAGTATTTATTCATTATGGATTCTTAAAGTCTACATACTTACTCTTAATGTCTATTATCTAGAAAGTTGACAAAACAACTTAGAAAAGACAGATCTAATGATCCATAGACGTGTATGAGCTTGTGAAAGCTCAGTATTAAACTTAAATAGCATTTGTAACACTTTACTCTTAATGACTATGAAAAATCCTAGCACCATCTTGGCAATATTATTAAACCCTCTAGAAGTCACCATGCTTGATAAAATACTTATGATCAAAATGCCCCACAGGTCAAATTAATAACACTAGGAAGGCAAAGTACAACTTTTTATGAGATAAAATGACAAAGAAATTCAGATTAGTCTTTTAGCAAATATTTTCTTCTTTCTCTCACACCTAAAAACTTCTGAGTTCCTATTTTTCCTTTAAGATTTTCTAAATAATTAACATGCTTAATTGTTATCACTTAAGTTAGAAAATCCCACTCATTTCATAACTACAAGCGCATATTCATGGGCATTGTGTTCATTTTAAAGCAAAAGACCAAATAATCTTAACTTGAGTCTCTGCCAATCATAGCCGTACAAACATGAAGCATTATGATAGTTGATCGTCGTAAATTTTTTTCATTTTGCTTCACAAAGTTTAGTTTTTACTTAATTTCTACTATAATTACTTATTGATTAGCTAAGAGAGAAGAACCAAAATCCTTTAAAATGGAACTGCAGCGAGGAAGGGCTAAAATTGTGAGCCTGCAACCCAAAAGAAAAGGAAGGGGCATGAACTAACCAGAATCCTAACAATGAGGGAAGAAGAGAGCCCACGAATGGGGAGAGAGTTGAGAGCGACCTTAATGACAAAGTGCTTGGCTTGATGGAGAGTAAAATAATAGTAAATACTCTCAAATTAATAGTAGCTTTAAATCTAGGAGCGTGGTCAGAACCTTCGCTAAATGCAAGTGTAAGAAACCCAAGATAATTGATTTACAAATTTAGGAATTTTATACAGTAACCTAAGTAAATGAAGCTAAGAGAACATAGAGGAAAAAGGACTGAAGAAGTAAAGATTGAGAGCTTTCAATTGAAGACAATAATGAGAGAGTGCACAAAAGAAGAAGGAGTCTCAAAGAGGTAAAGACAAGAGTGCACAGAGCAGGAAGAAGGAGTTTCAAATTCAAAGAGGTAAAGTTGTAGAACTCTCAAAGGTAATTAGGTCAGATCAAACCACTTGAAGGCTTAATTTATTTTTGGGTTAGTTTGAGTATTTTGAATTTTTTAACCGGTCAAATGGGTTAGTTTTGATTCTTATTTATTTGGAATTGAAACCTGAATCTTTTGGTTTCTTAAATTAAAAATTAAAACCAAATCAAATATAATAAATTTTGGTTCTAGAATCGATTTTTTTGATTCGACTCTCAATGGTTTCGAGTTGAATCAGAACTGTTGATCAGCTTTATAGTATATAACTCTTCAAGCTTATTCCATAAAGAATGTGCATATTTTCTCCACTAATATGATTCCAAATATTATCATCTTTCCATTGTTTCATATACCCACATACTAGACGATGAATTATTGCCATTCTTTTTCAGTTTTTCAGTTATAAACACCAATAAATAATAATCTTTCACATATAAAAGGTCAAAAAATTAACTTAACAACTGTTGACATAGGCCTTTAAATACAATCTCTACCATTTAAATGTAGCTCGACGTGTCCTAAATATGTTGTTAAAATTGTAAGATAATCCGATGGTGAACAAAGCCGAAATAAGTTCTAAATTGAAACTAGTTGGATTTCCTTCTTCTTCCCTGCCTTTCTATTTTCTCTCTCAATTTCTCTTCTTTTCTTTTTTTTTTTTCTCCCAAAAAATCAAAAGAAAGAAAAGAGATAACCCTTTTATAGCTTAAACGATGGGCCTCCTTCAAATAAAAGTAAACCTAAGTCGATAACAACCTTTGATAAAAGCTGCATACATTGACAGAGTTTATAAAACATGTTCTCTCTTCTTGTGCTTAGAAATTGCAATGACAGTAATAAGTAAACAAATCTTTTCTCTCTCTAATAGTCGAAACTTTGTTCATTTGTTTGCGTGCTTTCTCTATCCAAATTTGATTATCAATTACCTAATTTGATGGTTGAAGTGTTTACACGGGTGTCCTCTAATGATGATTCTGATTATGGTCTTGGTATATGTAACTTCATAAGCTTCAAAAATGGACACTAGTTAGAAGAGATAGCATATAAATGATTTATTTGAACGTAAATTTTTAGTTTAAATTGTGAAACTAATTTTGAGCTATTTAAAATATTTAACTAAATTAATAATAATAGATGCTATTTTTTCTTTAATTTTTTAGTCTTAAATTATATAACACTACATTTTTATACAAAATTTTAATTATTAAATACTCAAAAGTAAATATAAATTCTTTTTAACCTATGAATATTATTACAGTATTTAGTTTTCAAGGTCAGCCCAACCTTTGTAGTAAGTTGGGGAAACTTGAAAGCCCTTTTTTACATTTCTTCACCTCTCCCACTATATATCGTGTATTTAAATTCATATAACTTCCAATGCTTTGCTTTAGTTACTTTCTTGGTTGAAGAATAATGTTAAAAAAATAAATAAAGGAATAATATGGTAGTTTCTAGGTGCATATATATATATATATATATATATATCATTAATTGAATTTACAAAGAAATAGGTATCACAACAGACTGAATTTGAGACAAATATCTTTAAATTTGTACTGTATTTATTACAAAAGTTTCATACTAAATCAGTATAAAAATCGTAACAGATTTAACATTTTATTACCAACTTCGTTTAAATGAATACTTAATATTTATCAAATGCATAATTATATTTGTGAATTTAGTGATTTTTTTTGTATTTTTAACTATATTTTACTTTTATAAAATATTAAATTTAAATTATAACTTATCTAAATATTAATTCAAAATAAAATATATTATTCACATAAAATATTTAGTCAAATCAATATAAAATAGAATTGATCACGAAAATTTTACAAAAAAATACATATTTATTTTTTATAGTCACACAAAAAATATTATAAATTTAAAATAAAACTCTATAAAGTAACAAGTATCCATTTAAAATAATATCATTTTGGTGCTTTGGTTATAATATATATCTATATATTTAAAAAATAAATATTTATAAATATTTTAAAATATTTATCCATAATAAATTTACTATATATTTTTTTATTTTTTTAAACTCATTAAGAGGCAAACCAAATTCATTTCATTTGAGTTAAGTATTAGCAGATTAACATAAAATTGCCATTCTTGTAGGGTTGACGGGTGAAATTACCCTCCCTACAAATGGAAAAGTGAATAGCAATTATTGTTTCAAAATAGTTAGGTAAATGATCATTCTGTTGCTGCCGTTGGTCGTGCATGTACCTTAATTCTATTAATGAAGATGGTAGGCATGTTATTTTCCAATTAAAAGCCGATCGTGAGATTAATGTGGACGCGCGCATGCTTCACCGACCGTTCGCTTTTTGAATTTTAAGAATCAAAATGATATTAATATGGTCATTTAATTTTGAAGAGGATTAAAGCATAAATAAATACATATAGAGTAAACTTCGTCTAAAAAGGATAAAATTATGAGAGCGGCTTTTGTTAAGTTTATGTTTGAATGCATCTAAATAACTAATTAATACATCTAAAAAACATATTATCACGAGTTGGGTTCTTATTTCCTTCTCAAAAGATATGTTCATTAGGGTGTGTAGAATTCGTCCTTGTAAATCTTAAAAATAGCACATTCCTATCTAACGTTGGATTCCATCACGCATAAATAAATACATTTTGAGTAAACTTAATCCAAAAAAAGATTCAATCAGGAGAGCGACTTTCATTAAGTTCATATTTGATCACATCTAAATAATTAATTAATACATTTAAATAATATATTATCACTGGTTGGGTTATTACCTTCTTCCTAAAAGACATGTTTATTAGAATGTGTAGAGCCCACTCTTATAAATCTCAAGAATAGCTCATTTCTATTCAACGTGGAATTTCGTCGTACTCTTTTTCACTCAATTTTGTGATATTCTCGTCACAGCACTTGACTGAAATATTAGAATTGGAATGGGTTTGACTCTAATATCATTTTGTCACGAGCTGAATTATTACCTCTTTCCCAAAAGACATGTCCATTAGGATGTATAAAACTTATTTTTATAAACTTCAAAAATAATACATTTCTATTCAATGTGAGATTCCGTTACACTGTAGCGAAGATGATTAAAAAAATAAAAAAATAATAATAAAATTATAAATATTACTAACTTTCTAAACGAATGTTATGTTACTTTCGTCTTCCTAATGAAATACATACGAAGATTTATACTAACTCATATTAGGAACATTTAGCATTCCACAGTCAAATTTGGTTCCCGTTAGAAAATATGATTTCCTTTCACCTGCCTTTTCACACTTTCTCATCAAAATTCTGCAAACTAGGCTTTAATTTCTCATGAGAAGAATATCATTTATAAAAACCATTTTATCCTCGAGAATAATTTCAGAAAAACCTAAACTCATCTGCCAGTCCTTACTACTAAAAAAATTCCTCAAGTATTCTCCTCTAACGTGTAATGTATTGTCATTGCATAAGGACAACTAAAATAATTTATAAATATATTTTACCAATTTGTATTGAATGTTATATCTACGAAAATTCTCACACTAATAAAGATCCCCAATCTCCTAACTATCTTAATTTGAGATGTTGTTATCTAAGCCCTTGAATTTTTACTTCTTATTATGCGCAGGTATAACTCGCCAAATTTTATCACTAACTATACAAGGGCAAAATCAAATTTTTAATTAATTGAAAAGAAAAAAAAATAGTGAATGAGACTTTTTAGAATACCATAACAAACTATGTTCTTATCAAATAAACCCGAAAACTTAAGAACATAATCCCTACTTGAAACGTACCAAGAGGATAAACTATGGTTTATTCTACAGCAATGAATGGAATTCAAATAATCCACAAACTGAATACCGAGATAGAATACCAAATGAGAAATTAAAAAGGAGGAAAATGAAGCAAAGTTTAAAGAAAAAAGAAAGGAAATTGAGATAATTTATGAAATCCTCTCTCAATTTAAAGAAGCAAAAGCAAAAACTTCAATATTGCATATGAAGGCAAAAGAAAAACATAACAAGCGGGCTTGTTACCACCAATTACATTCAAGCAAAGCAATTAAATCATCTGTGCAGCATCTTCTAGAGCTTTTACTAAAACTCAATCATTTTTGTGCTCGTACGTATGATGCAAGAATTTGTTCTAAATATGCAATCTGAGATCAGAAAGTTTCCCACGTTAAAGCACGAATATAACAGTAAGTGAAATTTTATTAGCAAGTGTACCCATGGGAAGGCTGCTCACAATTTTCAGTTTTAATCAATTTCTACTGCATGTATCATGAAAGCAATATATTCTCTCACATATTGGATTATGTTTATTTTGTTTTTCCAGCCTGGTATCAAAATTATGCACGTTTTAGCTCTTAGTTTCTTGTTGTACCTATAATAGCTCCGATATTCTCTTATAAGTTAGATGTTATACAAGACTGCAAATATCATTTCACTTATCAACGAATTCAGATGGGCATGGTATCCCTTTAACATCATGAATTCTCCTATTCAAATAAATGAAGAAAAAAAAAAGATATAAACCTTACATCAAAAGAAAATTTCGAAGAGAATTTTGGCAGAAAGTCGAAGGTTTTACAACTTCAACATATCATAATCATCTGACAGCAGCTTACAGTAGCTTGTAACGTGCCTTGACTAGTCTTCTAGAATTTGCTGTCATTCAAGGTCAATAACACGCTCAGTCATATGGCTTACGGTGCTATTTCTGGTCTTGTTAAATTCCCTGCACTGCAACAATTGTTCCTGTAGACTTCGCACAAGTTCATTAAGTCTCTGAATGTTCTTCTCTTGCGATAAGATAATCTGCAACAGGTGATAGTATCTTATAAATTCAAACGAAGATTATATGACTTCAAGACCATGTTCGAACCTTATCAACGTAATAGCATAGACTTACCTGAAAGAAGAAGCTTTCAAAAATCTAATGTTATATACCATACTCACTAACCTGAAGCTAAACTATTCTTTTAAAGTTTAAACTATAAAGGAAAACGTTCATTAAGAAAGAAGCCACTGGAAATTAGTCCACAAAATTAAAAAATCTAGGGAGGAGCAAACCAGAGCCAGCACCAGAATCAGACAGAAATTATGTGCAAAGGGAGGTAAAGCAAAGAAGAAAGCCAACTGTAAGAGTTAAGCTATCAATAAATAAGAATCAACCTTCGTCTTATTACAGAAATGTTAAAAATCTAAAAGGTAACCTGCAGAGTAGGGCAACCTCAAGAAATTGAATATATTCTTTAAAAGCTAAAGATTTAAAGTGACTAAAAAATTTATGACAAAGCTAATTTCTCTAACAAAATTAGTTAAATTGGACAAACTCTATCAATGAAGCGATATTGTATGCCAATGCAAAACATTTCTGTGAATATCAGAAAAGAACCATATATGAACACAAGAGGCTTAATTGTAAATAACAACATAACCTAATAGCATTCACACTATGCACATGGTATGCATCTCAAGAATGATAAGAATGAAGATTGTGATGCACAAATTTGAGTCTAACCAAAGCAATACTACCAGTCTTGGTGAGGTACTGGGCACTATCTAATAATGCCAGCACAATGGCTTTTATGTTAGAGAGACGTTATCGACAATGTATGTGGCCAAGAGGAATTTATAATACCAAAATTAGGCAGATAGAGCCCCACACTATTGCAAGAATGGTCAATTAAGCAAGAATTTCGCATCTGGTCAACTGATGAAAAAACATAATATAATAATCACAGATAAGATCCTTAAATCATTATAAAGCAAGTACTCATTATGACAAGCGCAAATACCCTCTTGGCTATGGTTTCTATTTTTTTAATGATTAGGGGCAAGGAGTAAAGCTTTATCAATTCAGAAAAAAGTTCAAAATACAAGTTAATAAAGTCTCAGGTCTATTGTTTCTGCAGTCCACTTAACTGATAAGGGACCTTCAAGCAGGGATGACATTACTGACACAATGTAACATGACATGGCATATGGTACCACAAGTGAAGGGAAAAAAAAATTCAAAATTTGATACACAATATAATAAGATTTCTGCAATATGTGGAAAATTTAGGTTTTGAGGAAGCAAAGTTGCACATAAAATCAAATGCAAATAAGTTTAAATAGATGTGTACTGTGTTGGCCAATAATAAAAGCATAAACAGGATTCCTGATTCAGCAAGTGATATGAATATACAGATTCAGAGGTACAACCAGTAACTTGACTCTAAAATGAACTATATTCAGAAATGAAGCAAGCATACATGCAAAATAAGACTTTTACCTTCTCTTTGACAGCATCTTCTTTTTTTGAAATTTGGTACTGCTTCTGGTTGACCGTTGGAGTCGTGTCAAGGTCAACAAGTTGTTGCCGCCACTCGAACTGAGAGGTGATTATGAGTATAAGCAATAGAAAGACAAGTAGCAAGAGTCTTGACATCATTACAAGCAGTTTTCACACAACCTGTTCATAACTAAACAATCAGGTAAACAGACGTAAAGAATTGCCCATACTACAACTCTACATTTATTTGCAGAGAAGACAAAGGAAACAAACTTCATATCAAATTTGTAATGTAATGTTCAGAAATTCAAATATAAATACATAACTAAACTTGGGCTTCATAGTCACGCACATCCCGAACGCTAAGACAACGAATTGCACAAAATCCAAATGTCGAAACTTTCCATTATTCTACTTAAGCTAATGAAACGATAAATCATAATAACTAAATTCAGTATTCATGGAAAAATCCCAATCAAAGAGTCAACACAGCAAATTATTCAGTAATCTAAGATTGGTTCACGCCTAGGGAACCATTAATTTGTTCCAATTTATAAACATTTTTGCAGCAAACTAATTTTATCACCGAAGAGCAAGTGGAAAATACGGAAACTGAAATCAAATTTAGCTAAGAAGTGAACTCACTAATCGAAGTAGAAAGAAAACCCTAATTTCATAATCGAATCGGCAAATCCATTTGCTTGAGTACTGGAAGAGTTTGAAATGCGTTGATCGTCTTCTTCGGGCTAATGCAGAAAGACAAGAGAAAGTCCTTGTAAAGAACGAAATATATTTTTTTTGTGGTTTAGTAAGCACTAACGCCGGCTTTTGGAAAATGCTTTCCAGTTCATCGTTGCTTTATTAAAAACATATTTTCTCTATTTTACGTGGTTTTTTTTTAAAAAAAAATTTGTATAATTTATAAAAAAATTACTAAATATTCAAAATAATAATTTTTAAAATAAATAAATAAAATTATTTTCAAAACATTAATGATAATGCATAAGCATAAACATAAACATACTCAGCATATTTTGACGTCAAAATAGTAATATTTTATATTAATTTATAATAAATTTAAAAATTTTTAAATTTTAAAAATATGAATAATAATTTATAATTTTATAATTTAATTATTTTTATTTTCATATGTAAACTCAAGACAAATATTATTTTTAAAAATAAAAATAAAATAAGATTGACCTAAAAAAGGATACAATTATTATTTAAAAAAAAAGAAAATAAAACACATTTAATAAAAACTAACAACTATGTTGTTGTTGACTTTCATGTACATGTCATCATCCTTCACTAATTTATATGTCTTCAATTCAAAACTTATGACAATATATACAATAAAGCATAAGCTAAGCCGTTAAAAACTTCAAAATGATGGACCCAACAAAAACAAACAGTGTACAAATTAATTCTTTGACCTTAAAACACAATGAATTACAGCAAAATATATATATATATTATATATATATGTATAAATAAAAAGGCAATGACCTCTTTCTTCTCATTCAACCAAGCCTTCCTTTCTAACTCATTCTGTTTTGGGTAACTGATTTGCGACTAACCATAGCCACACGTGTAAGCTCCTTACTTGTCACTTCCCAGCTCACCATTCCACGTAATAGTTCCTTGGCTGATCTTGAGAATGCTGGAATCACCTCTAACAATTCTTCGTCTTGATTCTTCCCCTGAGTAGTTGCAATTTCTTTCAGAAATAAGAATCTCCTATATGTAATTCACAAACTACAACCTATAAGTTGCCAGCTGTTAACCTTCCACGGTAAGCATTTATTTCTGGACCGTGCTTTGTCTAGTTGTCTACCGTTCTTCTCTTAAAACCAGGATGGGACGAGATTATCATCCGTTAAAAAAGGTCCCAATCACCGTTCCGTCTTCGACTCTGCATTTTTTTTTTATTATTCAAAAACTTTTTTGTTAATTATCTTTAATTATTTTAATTTATATTTGTATATTCAATTTAAGTTAAAATTATCCTTACTCGTATTTTTATAACAGTTTAAACTAAATTAATAATAATAATAATAATAATAATATAAAAAAATAAAATAATTACAAAAATTATGCTATATAAAATCACAACAACAATTTACAAAATTTTAACCATATCATTATAAATTACTATCATCACCAATTCATCGATGTCATTGACCAACGGAATATTTAGGATCCAATACTTACATTTCAAAATGGAATCGAAATCCAGGGTTCAATCACAGAGTTAGAAAAAAACACTCTTTGATTACAAAGCAAAATCTTTCTTTTCTTCTCTGCATTCTCTTCTACATTCTTGTTCTTACCTTTTTTTTTTTTTTTTCTTTTCTTAAAAAGAAGAAGCTTAAAACTAAAACTCATCACACCTACTTTTTTAGGTTTTGTGTTATGAGTGTGAGTGAGAGAGTGCAACTCCTCGAAGCAGTTGCTTAATTCAAACGTGCAACTGCTTCTTGCAGTTGTATATACTCATGAACTAGGCTGAGTTATTTGACAACTCATTATGGACACCTGACCATAACATGTAAAGTTATCTATATTTGTGTATGTATGTATGTATATATATATAATAATCACTAAAACAAAATAGTGACACAGTAGTAGCATATTTTCAAGGGCTATGATTGCCAATGTTACTAAAAGAATACCTATTTAGTAGCAATTATGTAAATGCTATTAACTATGATTTGGTAGCACATAATAAAAGTCACCATTGAATATTATATAACACTTAGAAAATGTTATCAAACTATCTTTTGTAGCACAATGAAAAATGTTGCAAATATATTACTTGTAGCACTTTATACACGCTACAAATTAAAATCTTGCATCAATTTAAAAACACTACAAATTAATTACTTGTAACATTTAAAATTTGCTATTAATTGAATGATTGTTATTATAATTATTAAATAGCATCCATAATATACATATTATTCTTCATAATAATATAAAATTTTTCTCTATAAAATATTGTGCATGAAAATCAAAACTTAAAAGTAGATATCAAAGTACAAATAAAAATTATTCTTATCTATAAACATAAAAGTGTCATAAGCTATGACAAAACAAAAAAAAATTACTATTTCATCTTTAAAATTATTCATTATATATTAAAATATAAATATAAATGTATACTATTACACAAAAAGAATAATTAAAAGTGCTAAATTTGTTTAAATAAAGTATTTCACTATAAAATATAAATATATATTATCGTGATTTTTTTATTTAAAAAAATTCATCATAATGTTCAAATAAATGCAAATGATTGTCCAAGTAATTTTATTTGAGCTTTTAGTGTTGAGCCGTCCTAATTTTGAGCATGAGATTAATGGAGTAACATGTTGCAGTGTCATTCATCAAAATGTGTCTCTTTCCTATCATTTTTGGGTCTAAAATAGTGAAAATTTGGCACCCGCCTGTAAACTATGTCCAAAACTTCAGCTGAAACAAGTTATGTATTTCTCAAGAAGCAAATTTAATTACCAACCTTAGCTTGCGAATGACAATGCTCAAGTCATTAGGTGCAGCTGAATCTTCTACTCCTGCATGTGATAAAGGCAATCAAAGTTAAAAATCTTAAACTATTCCTTACGCTAGGGACTAATGTAAGTTAAAACTACACAATAATGCTTCAACTGCAAATGGATTTCTCTTTTTAATTCCTCCCTCCATCAACTAAGCTATCCATTCTCCGATGTAAAACTTATTTCTGCATGAAAATTTCTTCAGTGTAGTATCATAGAGAGAGAGAGAGAGACATCAAAGAAGATCAATAAATGACAGAAATCTCTTGATATATGAAGCATGCTCAAAGCACAGTCCACATATGTGCATGCATGAATTCTGGTAAATAAAACAGACGTCCAATAGAACAAACATCATTTAGCATACTCAATATAAGCATGATATTAATATCTATTTCATTCAAAGAACAATATTATGCCAACTCAATGATGTCTAGATTCTTGCAGGGAACCTTTAGTTTCTGCCCAAAATCCTCTAAAATAAATATATTAAATAAGTAACAAATAAATATAACGATAAAGAAAATTACTAATTATACAACACAAATATTTATGTAAAAAGTCTTATATTAAAAAAAATCACGGTCATTAAAAATGACAAGAAAAAAATTTATTATATAAAAAATTATTATAATTATATTATCAGTAATTTTTTCTCATACCCAAATTCTAATTATATTTAAATCTCAATAAATTTTACTAGTTCTCTCAATAGAATTTGTCTACTTTAGAAATTAGTATTTTATTTCAATAAATCTAATATTAATACTAAATCTCAATAAATTCCTTACCTTCTAAAACTATCTATTTTAAATATTACATTATAAATGGCATGTAATCTTATTTTATAAGTGATCTTAACCTCCCTATATAAAGTAACTAATAACATATTTCTTCTAAAATTAATATCCTCTTTTCTTATACAAGTCCAATTTCACCTTGAATAAGTAAATCACAAAAGGATACTAGTTAGCCATTAAAACAAAAATTCTCCCAAAACAAGAATTCTCCTAAAACAAAAACTATGAACAAAAAATATACTAGCTTACCCTTAGTTACTTGGAATATAAATTTTTGTTGAAAAAAGAGTCATATCCTTATAATGTTCACCTTGACGAGTTTTCAACTTGATTGAGAAACCATGATAAAATGACCTTCACCATTGTTGCACCCATACATCTATGTTTTCTCTACCATCTTTGATATATTCTATCAAAATTCATAAGATTTACACTTATATAGAGCTTATGATAAACACTTCACATATAATTGAGTTTCATATAAAAATCCTCTCTAACGACAACATAAATTTCAACACAGAGAATTACCAAACTTCGAATATCTCTAGCAGCATCATGATCATGATCATCAACATAGAGAATCACCATATTCTACTATATTCAAAAAACATGCCACTTAGAATTAAATTCTAAAAATTTCTTCGGTACATATTGAACACCATGTTAAAAATTATGCACTTCTATGTTTTGCTTCCTTAGGAGTCGCTACCCATTATTATAAATTCCTCCACATACCTTACATAATTGGCAAATCATGCTTTATGTGTAAAAATAATATGGACCACTAGTAGTAAAATATCACACTTCCTCTTCCATGGTAATCTTATGTCACAAGAATGTCTTCTTCGTCTATCTAAGATGAAATCAATCTCTTTATAAAAAAAAGAGACCCACTGCTAGTAATATTACAAGTTTCTCTATTAGTAGTTTAAAGCTACTTGTTGAACCTACTCTATGCAATTCTCTTCAAGGTGCATTGATTTCTCACACCTTGATTTTTTGACTTTAATAACTTGTACACTTATATTAGATCAATATACCCATGACTTGTAATTTACCATAAGTAGAAATTAATTCTCTCATTAAATTCTTTTACATCAAACTTCACTAAATTTGAATACTTACTTGTTGATATACCTAAAACTTAGGGTTTTGATGCCACTTGTTAAAAATTTTTAATTCTTGCCTAAAATCCTCTAGAACAAATATATCAAATAAATAATAAATAAAGATAAAAATAAAAAATACTAATCACACGACATAAATATTTATGTGAAAATTTTTTATACTAGAGAAAAAATCACAACCGCTAAAAATAACGAGAGAAAATTTTACCATGTAAAAACTTTTTACAATCATACTTTCAATAATCTTCCCTCATACCCAAACCTCAATTATACCCAATAAAACCTAAATTTTGGTAATCTCACTGTTTCTTTCAATATAATTTGTATACTCTATAGATTAGTTCTCCATCTTCATAAACTTGAAATTGATACTAAACCTCAACAGATCCCTTGTCCCAAAATCTATCTATTAGTGAAATTTATATTGTAAATGGTATGTAATTTTATTTTATAAGTGATCTCAATCTCCTTATATATAATGACTAATATCCTATTTTTTCTAAATTAATATTTTAATTTCTTATACAAGTTGAATTTCACCTTAAATAAGTAAATGCTATAAAAATGTTATTTAATTATCAAAACAAAAATTCTCCTAAAGCAAGAAAACTATTAACAAAAAATATACTAAAACACTCCTAGTTACTTGAAATATAAATCCTTATTGAAAAAGAAGTCATATCTCAATAGCTTTAAATAAGCATTATAAAAAATTATTCAATTGATTAGAAATGAAAAGCAAAAATCTCTCCACATGTTTCCATATAGTTTCATGTAGACTATACAGCACAAATTCATAATTGAGACTAACATAGCTAAAGTCAGTTTGCTTATTCCAATTTTAACTTTGACCATGTATCTTATTGACTCTCATTAGATAACTTCTTAAAAATGAAAAAAAATTAAAATTGGAACTACAAAGTGTTTAGGGATTTTTTTTTTTTTTTTTGATCTTTAGAAAAAAATGAGTTTCTACAAAAATGTTAACTTAAAAATTGAAATTGAAGCAAAGGGGGCAAAAAAAAGTCCAAACCAGACCCAACACATCCCAACAGATTTAGTGATGTGCTGGCATCATGGAATTCAAAAATCCATTCAAGAATGTGTAAAGCTAGAATTACAAACAATTGTAATAATATTCGGTGGCCAATTCTAGGAAAGGGAAAAATAATATTTGATAGATAGGGAGCAGAATATTCAGCAATTCTAGAACCATTATGAAACCAATCAACTATCCTTATCTTTAGATCCTTTTAATTTTCTGACGAAGCTCCAATTGTTCAGGTGTTTTTGTTTGCTCTACAACAAGAACTCAATAATCCTATCTGTCAAGATAGCTCAGACCAAATTTTGCAGAGTAAAAAAAGTGTTCATAAAAGAAAATTAAGTGGAGTATAAGTAAAATGAGAGCAAAATTTTCAAACCTTTCTTTCCAATTTCTGCACGTTGACGAAATACAAAATTGAACGCCAAGAACTCGACAAAATCGATAAATTGAAAATCCTAAATCATAATTTGAAGTCAATGATTCTAAATTTAGTTAAAATAGAAACAGAAAAATTAAAAAATAATAATAAAAAGAAAGAAAAGAAAAAGAAAAAGTAGAGAAAGTTTTAAAGAGTTATAGTTTTATAGCAAATTATATCGAAAACTGCTTGCATGGGAGGCAAAATATGGAGCCAAAAATTTTAATATATCTTCTTTTTTTGTAACATTTTTTATTTAGCACTAAATTAATCATCATATTGTAGCTTTTCTAAAATACTTTGTTATTAAATATTATACATATTCTAGGAACATTACTAAATGCAACATAAATTCTAGCATTTTACGAGTGCTATATTATTAAAATTAATTGTAGCATTTATAATATGTTACAAGATTAAAGATAAAAGGTAATTAAAAAATAAAAGTATTATTCAATAGTTAATTGTAGCTTTCTTTGTAAAATGCTACCATTGAAAGATATTTGATAACATTTAAGAAAAAAAGATTACAATAAAACGCCATTAAAAGTGATATTTGTCGTAGTGAATATATGAGGCTTCATGTCTAGTTTTACATTTATTAGACCACAAATATCAAAATAATTTAGTTGTAATAGTTTTCGGTACTAGTTTCATTACTAGATGGTTTCTTAGTTGTATTTCCTTTTAGAAAATGTTCACATATGAGTATTTCAATTTTAGATAAAGAGCCCAAGAAGCCTAGCTTGACTAATCTACTTGTTCTTTTTTGTCCTACAAGGCCTAGTCTAGCATGCCAAGCATTGATATTTACATAATCAGATATAACAAAAGTAATAAAGTGAAAGCAAGTATCTTTACAATTAAAATTGTTCATATTAGTATCAAATACAAGAAAATCATAATGTAAATATTCAATACCAATTAAAACAAAGTGAAACATAATATTCTTATAAACACCGTAAAAATTCAATAAGTAACCTAGTTTTAGAAGGATGGTAACAGAGACCAAGTTTCATCCATTAGTTGATGCATATAGGACATCATAAAGGAGAAAGGTACAAGCGACATGCAAAGTCAATTCGCAAGTGCTTACTCCTTTAACTTAAACTCTGCAATTTTCTCCCACGTATATTAATTTTGATCATTAGCTTATTTGATGATACTTCACATATGGTTCTTGTACCATAGCTATATGGTTGGTTACTTCTGAATCACAATTCACAATGGATGAGATTAAATAAGAAAAGTAGAGTTAAAGACATAAGTGCAATTCAAATGTGTGGAGAAGATTTTTACATTTTTTGCCTTGTGTATTGACGAGTGAAATGACTTATTTTCCTATATTTGTAATATTTTAAATCTTGCTTTTATCTCTCTTTTTACTAGCATGCTTGCCTCTTTAGTCTTTCCCTACTTATGGTTGCTTCTTTCTAAAGCATATGCTTTATGGAAGTTAAATTCAACTACATAAACTTAGCTAAAAGACTTAGCTGCCTCAAGATGTCTATCTTCCAGGTCAACATGTTTTTTTAGCATGATTAAAAGTTTTGATATGTCCATGTTGTGATGTTAACTTCCATATGCTCCCAACATTTAAGAAGAAATTGAATCACAATCTAAACTTGTTGCTTATCAGTTAGCATATGTCCTTCATTTTTTAGTTCAAAAACCATATTTGACATTTTTTAAGATGTTGCTTCACCGTATGATTTAAGGGCTTCTTGTATGTATTAAAATTGAAAATAAGTTACCTAAGTTTAGTAGTTAAAGTACCACTAAACTTCTATTTCATAGCAAGCCATAATTTTTGAGTGGATTGATATACCAAAAATTAACTCAAAAAATCATTACTCATACTATTCAATAAAATAATGCGAGTAGTTTAATTTTCTTAATATTGGCTCCGTAAGCCTCTTAATCTCTCTTATGTTAAGCAATGTTAACTCGTCGTGGCTTAACCATAATGTTACTTAGAACCTTAAGATCATTTTGCTCTTCCAAGACATACTAAACCTGTCGGTGCTTGATGTCATAGTTATCTTCAACATTTAGTTTCTTACATTTATTTAACTTAGCCACAATTTTTTTTAATGCAAAAATTATTTTTTCTAAAAAAAAAAATAAATTAAAGACATTATCATATACTTCATATACAAATTTTTTTTATTTGCAATAATAACAAACTAAAACATATAATAAAAAAAATGGAAGGAATAGGTTCAATCAATCTTTTAGGCTTCCAATTATCATCCATTTTCAAAAATATATTTTATTATACAATTGCTTGTTCATGCAAAATAAAATATTTTTAGTTCTAATTATGAATTTATCATGAAAAACTTCTAATAAAATAGAACTCCCAGTATTTTAACATAACACAAAAGCATGTATAAATAAAGTAACAATATTAAAATATTATCTATAAAAACAAAGAACACAACAACTATTTCATTCATAAAATTAACACAACAAATGAAATTTATAGTAAAAACAATATAATATGACATGCTTCAATCTCTTTTGAAATGAGGCACTATGTTTATTGTTCTTTCTTCCTTTTTACAATTAGTCTTATTGCAACTTTAATTCATTTGTTCTCTCAATCTACTAGTCCAATTTAAGCAAGTAATATGTCACTTTGAGCTTAAAATTAGTATCTACAAAATGTTCACATGATTTTTTGAAGCGAGATTAGCACTATGAGTGCTTGATCTTTATCATTGATTTTCATTTCTATGGTTTCAAAATCAAGAAAATCTTAGCAAACCTATCAAGATGATCATTAACATAACCAACTTCATTTGTATCAAATGCCAAAAATTTCTTTTTCACAAATAGTATGCAAGTTAGGGATATCTTCATATATTTTGTCTTTATCTTTGTCCATACTTCAAGTGCTATTATTTTCTTTGAAACATCTTTCAAGACTCCATTACCAAGTAAAAGAACTAATGTATTATGAAACTTTCTTAGGATCTTTCTCTTATTTATATCCTTCAATTCAGGTGATATTTTATCCTCTTAAGAAGTGTGTCATAAGGCCTTCACGAACCATAAATGCCTTTATCCTCAGCTTCTATAGTATAAAGTCATTTTTTTCTATAAATTTCTCTATCATGGATAATACTTATGCATGTGGATTGTAACTAAACACAAAGGCTGCTTGTCTAAACTTATACAAAAGTACTAGTAAAGCCCAACAAAAGAGAATAAACAAAGGAAGATCAAGTATTCCCAAACTCATGTACAAAAATATATATTTAACTATATTTGATTGCAACAAGGAAAACAAAAGTTAAATATAGTTAGAACAAGTAGAGGAGTGAGAAAAGGTATAGTTATAAATAAATTCTATGAAAATAGATTAGGACAACTACTCATAATCTCACTCAACTTATATTCAGGATAACCATATTCAAATTCAATTTAACATTAAAATTTTTCCCAATAGCCTAGTTCATCGTTTCCAACCATAAAAATTCATTTTCTCGTATTTTTGTTTTTTAACTAAGCAACCAAACAGCAAAATCTCAATTTTTGATATAACATTTTAAGTTTCAACTGTCTTTTCTAATAAATAAAAGTTAAAAAAAAGAAAAATTATTCAAATAATAAATTCATAATAATGTCAACAAAGCTTCTAAATACATCAATCAGAATGGATTATTGGTGGTCAAATTTTGATTATTCAACGGTGGGAAACACTATAATGGTGATGAATGGTTTGAATCAATGTTTTTATAAAAAAGAAAAAATGAGGCATGGAAGTTGTGTTGAGAGATTGATTGCAATTTTGGTAATGGGTCCACAAGGCAAAACATGGGGTCTGATCATCTGTTTCTTTTAAGTTTGATGCTAGGATTAGATTAATTGTTTGTGATGTTTGAATAGAAAAGCACAACAATACCAATTGTGACATGACTTTTTCGATGTGGTTTTCTTTTCTATTTTTGAATCTTTTTTGGCAAAGTGTTAGAATTTAAGCACAAGAGAGTAAGTGATAGATATTGGTTTTAATGGTTATAAAAAATTTCATTAGTTACGAAAAAAAATACATTCTTCTTGCTTAAAATAATGTCATCTTAAAATTATCATAGCATTATTGCAATAACTATGATGTAATTTAAATACAAATTTCATAAATTTTAAATGCATCATTTACTATTTTTTTAGTCAAGCATTATTAAATGAAGAAATACAACATATTACAGTCATGGCCTTTTGACAACTATCGAAATTCTATCAAGCATGTATGATATATAACTTTGATATAAGTGTACCAATGTTTAATGATAACAAAATTTTATGGAGCAACTTGACAAATAAATGTCAACAATTTGTGATTGTCCAAAATATAATCAAGGCCTGTCAAGAAAGCCAGCTTTTCTAGTAGTCCATAAAACTACCATCATAAGATAATGAATGAAAGATAGTGATAGTTTCATTATTTTATATATATTTGTGTCATTATGCCTTGGTCTTGCTAGTTAATTTTTGTATTTTGTAGTGTTTTTACTTATTTTTATTATTTTGTAGGTCTTTATAAGTAAAAATATTTTATAAGGGTTGAGGTAATTTTTCCTAACAAAAATAGAAAATCTTATTATACAATTCATTATTGAAGACTTGAAGACACATTTTGATGAAAGTAAAATAAGATCAATTGTTAGGAGATAAGGAAAAACATTATTAATTGTATTAGAATTGACAACTTGCAAAATAGCCACTAAAATAATAATAACTTTTTTTTATAGAACTGCAAGGTTTTCATTATTGGAAACAAAACCTAGATTTTTTTGTTGATATCTTATTTGCTATTATATTCAAACTAGTTCGATTGTAGTAAATAAAATAATGTATGTCTCATATTTTCACAAGTCAAGAAGAGATCAAATTCTAGTAAAAAAAAAATTAAGCAAATCCAACTTTACCTCAAGTCATAACTTTTTCTATATAAGAAAAGCACATCATTGTCTTCAAGGGTACAAGAGAAAATTAAGATACAAGGAGGATAAAAAAAGAGTTCCAAGAAGGCCTAGATCAAAAAGAGTGCTTTCTTCTTCTACCTATATAGGTCTTTTAATATTTTATTTATTTTTACCATGTTATTTAGTAACTAAAATTTTTTTATTAAAGCTAAAGATGAAGCCCTTATTGGATTTTTCATAGATTTATGTTAATTTAAGAAATTTTCAACTTGATTATGGTTATTTTCATTTATATTGTGCTCCAAGATTATTATTGCATGTTTAAATAATTTGAGACTATAGTCTTTAAAATACATGAATGTGATCTATTACTACAAGATTATAAGGACTACCCCCAATCCCTTGTTTTAGATGTTTCTAATATAAATGAATTATGATAACATAATAATCACATCAATTTAATTGTTATTGTACGATCTTCTTATTTTCATGATGCTTAATACATTTTAAGCATGATAATAATAGCCCACTCCAAGCTTTATTACTTATTCTAATATAGGTGAGTTTAAATCTCACAATAAGATTCAATTTATAATCAATGAAAAATTAATGATTGTGATTAGGTTGTATGTTAATAGGATTGTTACCATATTAAATTGCTAGTATTTTTTAATTACATAAATTTTCTATGAAAGTGATAATTAATAGTGGATTATTGAACTCTAACACCTTTTTCTTAATTTCCTATTCTTGAATTGTTATCTTAGAAAAATTTTATTTATTTTATTTGCCTTTTCTATTTCAATTTAATTAAACCTTGACACAATTTATTTATTTTGCATTAGCTAATTTTAGGACTTAGTAATGAAGAAAAATTAATTTAGCCTATTCTATATGTTATTGACTCTATGCGAATACTTGTTAATATTACAATTGATTCATATATTTGCAAGTTTTAAGTTGGATTCTAGAATGCTTAATTACAATTTAACAATAAGTTTTTAGTGTCATTGTTGGGTAACAAACTTTAGGTAAATTTTTTAATAAGTAGATTGTAGATTGTATGTGATAGGATTCTAATGAGTATTATTTATATTCAAATCCTAGTTTCCTTAGGGTGCGTTTTTGGGTTTCTTTTTTTTCCTTATCACATTAGAATTTCATTTTCGTTATTAGAGACTGAATAGAAAGTTAATCAATTTCTTGCAACAGATCATTGCGCCATTTACTCTTGAAACTTATATTATGCCCCAAATGAATAATGCACCTAACTTCTTGCATTGTTTATGCTCCTAACAACTCCAATAATTATGAGATCAAATCTGGAATGATTCAATTGCTTCCTCAATTTCATGGATAGGAAAATGTTTGTATGGGGCGAAAAATCTCATAAAAAATATAACAATTTATCTTAAAAAATTATTAAAAGATCATTGAATCTTAAAAAAAAAAAGGGGTAACAACAAACAATTCTTGCTCCTTATATATTAAAGACAATAGATTTATTTAATTAAATTTATATGTATTTTACTTTTTGTTAGACACTCCGTACTTCTCATATATTATATATGTAATTTATTGCTTTAACTAACTTTTAACATGAATAAAAATAAGACATAAACTTCTTTTTCAATTTGCTTTTTACAAGCAGCAGGATAGAGATATAAAAATTTATTGTCCATTGAAAATTAGAAAATAATCCTTACTCCCCATACACTGGTAATTTATTACTTTTACGAATTTTCAAAATTAATAGAGATAAGAAATAAACTTATTATTACTCCCTTTTCTAATGAGAAGAAAGATAAAATTATAAAAAAGTTCTTGTTTGTTGAAAATTAAAAATAACTATACTAAAAATAATGGGGTTAAAAATATTTTAAATAAAGAAAAAAAAAAGTATAGAGGGATTGGAATAGCAGCATATGTTAGTGTATATATGTTTGGTTTGATTATTTTACTAGCCAAAAGGGCTTTTTTTTTTTAATGTTAAAACTCTTTCAAAATTTTGTGTTGTTTGATTATCATTAGAGGAGTTTTTGGAGGATTAAAAATGCTATTTTATTTGTACTTGTGGAAGCTCAAATATTTTATTGTTGGGAGTAAAGGTTTTTTCAAATTTTTTAAAATATTAAATTGTCTAAATATTTATATTTTATTTTAAAAGTTTTACTCTATTTTTTTTTTTTCATAACATAACTTTAAAAAATTTGTACATTAAAGTCATTATAAAAATTTTTAGTAGAATATATTTATAATAATAATAATAATAATAATAATAAACTCATAATTATTTTTGTCAAAATCTCTATGTATAAAAGCTTTACTTTTAAAAGATACACTCTAAGAAGCTCTGCTTGAAAATTATACGAACGAACCCTTGAATTAATTTGGATTAAGATACTCTCCTTACTTCTAACATTTGATACTAGTGAAATCAAATGGCTTAAGTTTCATTGTTTAAGGAAAACAAGGAGATAAACTTGCCCTACAACCAAACACCGTGAATAACTCAAACCCGTTTAGGATCAAAATGTTTCCAACAATCTTCCAAATACTAATTATTCAGATTTCCCAAACATAGATAATCCTGAATTTTCGATGGAAAATCCTCCATCTACCACCAAATTATGCCCGCTCACATACTTGGATGCATCACTCCCCAAGTAAAGAGCAGCTTCAGCTATGTCTTCTGGTTGAAGTCTAGTTCCCTTAAGATTTCCATAAACACTATGCAAACCATCATCATCAAGCTGGAAAAAATCCTTCGCCATAGTGGTTGGAACTAGATAAGGTGACACACAATTTACCCTAATGCCATATTGACCAAGCTCAACGGCAGTATTTCTCGTGAGCCCCACCACGGCATGCTTTGAACTTGTGTATGCATGCGGTGCAACGCCGCCCATAACTCCGCAAACGCTTGCAGTTGAAATAACGCTGCCGCGGCGAGCAGGTATCATAACTCTGGCTGCATGTTTGGTGCCTAAAAATGCACCAACTACGTTGACACGGAGAATCTGCTCAAATTCAGCCTGGTCATTATCGAGAATGTTGGGTTTGGGTATGCCTATGATGCCGGCGTTATTGAACATGATGTCTAGCTTTGCGTGCTGGGAAACCGCTGTGTTAACGGCATGTTCAATGTCTCTTTCTTTTGTTACGTCGCAGTGAACAAAAGAAGCAGATGAAGAGCCTATATCTTTGCATACAGATTGGCCTAAATCATCTTGGATATCTGCAATCAGAACTTTAGCTCCATGTTCGGAGAAGAGTCTTGCAGTGCTTTCGCCAATTCCTCTTGATCCTCCTGTTATTAGTGCCACTTTGCCTTCCAGCCTAAAACATTAATAACTAATTAGTATAATTAAGTAATCATTCCTCCCTGACACCTAACAACACTTGTAGTTAGATTAGCGTCAGAAATTGGGTCTATATTCTAACGTGCTCAATGAAATTCAATTTGAATCCATACACGCAGATCGTATACGGATCCAAGAGTATAACCAAATGAATTTTGTTTCTAAGAACAGTAGCTAGATTAGCGTCAGAAATTGGATCTATATCCTAACGAGCTCGATGAAATTCAATTTGAATCCATACACACCGATCGTATACGGATCCAAAAGTATACCCAAATGAATTTTGTTTCTAGTATTCAGAATACAAACCTTATAAAAATAATATTATTACCCATGAATTGTGGTATAATAAAAGAAAACATTCGGAAAATTAAAGATGAAGAATGATAGTTTTTATGCAAACCTTCTTGCAGCAGATGAGAGCAGCGAAACACCTGCCATTTGGCCAAGAAAATGAAGCTCTCTCTTTTGAGTAATTATGGCGAAGACCAAAGAGCGTATTCAGGAAGTTGTGAATTATTGTCCTGAAATATGAGGCTGTTATACAGCCAATCCCTTTTTTTTTTTTTTTGTCCTTTTTGCCGTAGGGTCTATTCTCTTCATGTCGGACAAGAAAATCGGTGCTGGGTGGGGCTGACTGCTCAGCGTTCGAGAAAAGCCCGCCGGCTATGAATGTGAAAAAGTAGAGCTGCAGGAAAAAAAAAATTAAAATTATAACACGTGTTTAAAAACGATATCTTTATCTTAACAGGATAGTACTTCGTCCTTGCCCACGATTTACCTTGAAATTTCTTGCAATTAGACTTTATTTAAAATTGAGGTGTTGGATTGTTAGGACTCGTAAAATAAATCCGTCTTGTCAGTGCCCACTTTTCACAATAGCCTAAATTAAGCTAAGACATTAATAATTAATTAGCATAAATTATTAGTTAATTAATCACTCCTCACAAACATTAAATAACCACCCTCGGAGGTCGATTAGATTAGATTAGATTAGATTGGATTGGATTAGCATCAAATAATTGGATCTATGTATGTTGTTTGACTACAGACACTCAGATCGTATGGATCCAAATATATAGTATTATTTCCTCGTCGAAATAATTAATGCGTATGACTATCTGAATTGTTGCATAATAATATTATTATTATCATTATCTGCTTGAATTATATGTCAGTGTAAATAGCCGTAATAATACTTGTAACGACTTAGACTGCGGATCCGGCTGGCCAGGATATACATACATATTATAGTTATTACATACATACATACATATGGTTATTACAGATCCTTAAATCCGCATAATTTTTATCTAACAACATATTTTATCCATTTAAATTTAAATTACTGAAATTTTCTTAATATTATTATTAAATTATATACTCTCACATTTTAATAGTCAAAATTTTCAATTAAATAAAAAAGAAAAGAATTTATAATTTAATTCTATTTTTCATCAATTTAATTTATAAATTCACCGGTATAAATGGTATTACTCAAAAAAATCATATAAATAAAATTTTATCTATATCATAATTAGTGAAATATCTTTCACCGAACTTATTCAAATATATAAGAGTAAACATAATTAGTAGCAATCTATTCAACCCTTATTTAATCTGTTTTATTAATTATTTGCTCATATATTAATTTATATTCGTTTTCAGCTCTTTCAGGATCTCTTTAGTTTTCTAAAAATTTTTAAATTAAATAAAGATTTTTAGATTTTTTTTACATACATTTATATTTATTTATGTTTCATTTCATTTTGGATCTAATAATTCATTGATTTAAGTTTTATTTGTCATAACTTTAATTTTATATAGGATGAGTTTTTTTATTAGTTTTGAAAATTTTGTATTGTTATCAATTTTTTTAACATATAATATTTATTTTAAGAAAAAATTGTTATGATTATAGAAATTTATTTTATTAATAAAATTTGGTTCTATTGTCAAGATTCCCTAACAATCTATTGCCAAAAAATTTTTTAAAAATAAATTTATTACAATCAAAAATTAAAATTCAAGAAACGTTATGTTTGATGCTTGCAAGACAAAATAATTAGCTTAACTTAGTCATTATGTTTCTAGTCGGTTTATAAATCAAGTGTAAATCTAATTCCTTGTCGGACTTAAAAATTAAGAGAGCCAACCAGAGAAAAAAGAAAATTGGCACAATAACATTTCAGTCGTTAAACATTTTAGAAATAATAAATCAAGACAGCATTTGATCATTTGTTTTAACATTTCAGAGTATTATTTATGATACATACAGTAACTTTATATATACATTTTTTAACTTTTATATTGATGTTTTAAATTTTTCATTAATATTTCAATTATTGTTTATTCCATATTTTAAATTTGTTATCATTATATTTTAAATTTTTTTATTTATAATTTAATATTTTTATTATTTATTTTATATATTTTAAATTTGGCATTGAATGTTTTAAAATTTACATCGTAATTTTAATTTTTTGATTAAAAAAAATTGTATAGTCATATGTGCGCGCACGTGCGTGTATTAGCTTATACCGTAATTCATTGTTTTGGATGACAATATAAAACAAAAGGGACAAAAAAAAAAAACAGAACAAAAGATTAAACCGTGTTTTATTTTGAAGATCATGGACACGTGGATAAAGAAGCTCGTGACTCTTCAAGTCGTTGCCATCAAACCCATCCCTTCGTAGCGAGGCCATCACACCCGCCATCACCCCTCTCAAACGCTCGATTTATTGTTCTGTTCCGTTGGATGCTCAATTTGTTAAAATAGATGTAATCAAATAGTTGGGTTCAATAACGGTTAAGGTTTAAAAGTTAGAAATAGGGATGGATGCACTTAGATGGTTGGGTTTAGTTGTAATTAAGGATTAGAAGATGAGGAATCAGAAATTAGGATTAGAAATACAAATTTTAGAGTTAAGGATTTTAAAATTTTAGATTTAATATAGGATTTTAGAAACTCAAATTAAGAATTGGAAATTTTGCAGCTAATTTGTTTGGATTGGTTTTCATATTTCAAATTTTTATATTTTGTATTTATTTTTCTAATTTTGTTGTTAAATTTATTTTAATTAGGGTTAAAGATTAGAAAGTTAATGTAGGATTTTAGATAGATTATTTTGTTTAAAGAATAATATATAAGATAGGGAGTAATTTATCATTCATAATTTTATGGCAAGCACATTTTAGTAATTGCAAATTTTTTTTAAAGGTTAAATTATTGTTGAGTCGTTAAAATTTACTTGGATATCACAATTATATCCATAAATTAAAATAATTTATTACAACTTGACTCTCATAGAACAAATTTGATATATATTTTAGCGAGTTTAAAATAAATTTTAAAAAATAAAATTTGATTAATATGGTAGTAATAAGAGTGTACAAAATCGGTTTTGATTCTGATTCTACGTGAAATCGGAATATATTTTATTTAATAAGGTATCCTATTTTTCGATTTCGATTCAGTTCTGATTTCAAAACAAATTACTCTGTTTATTAATTATCTTAATTTTATAATTTTTAATTCTAAAAAAAATTTTAAAAAAATTTAAATTAATGATATTAAATTATAAAAGTAATAAAATGTATAAATAAAAAATTGAGCAATTGAAAAATAATAGAAATAATTTATAAAAAAATTGATATATGATAATTTATTTAAAAGATATTATATTATTACTTTACTTAATATTATATATCACAAAAAAGAGAAATTTATTTTTTTAATAGTATATTTATATATTTAATAATATTATACCTTATATATTTATTTATAGTAATTGTTAACTTATTTGATAATTTTAAATAAATATATATACATCACAATTTTATTAAATTATTATATAATTAATATGATAAATTAAATTAAATTAAATATTATAAATATATTAATTAATTGTTTCTATGTAGTTAAATGGATAAAAAATATTTCTTTCAATAAATTATTTATTTAATTAAATATAAAAATTTTTTACTTAAAAGTTATATTTACATAAATTTAATAATAAATTTTAACATCACGTGCTATATTTGAATTTAAAATATTTATTTAAAATTAATTTTTATAATTTTAATAAAAAAATTTTAAATATTATTTTTTATCAATTAAATAATTTATTAAATATGAATTGATATTTATTTCATCTTTAAAATATAAAACAAAGTAAAAAATAATTTTAAATTTTTAAAATTAAATCAGTTCATCGATTTCTTGGTTTGGTTCCGATATCTAAATTTTTAGAATTGAAAAATATCCTAAAAAATTAGTTCTAATTTAAAACTAATTTTTTTAGAGTTGATTCTCGGTAATTTCGGTTTTACCCAAAATCATTACACACCCCTAGGTAATAGTATACTTAAATAATATACTTGTCATTCCATTTTCTTTTAATTATAAATATTAGGTTAAGGTGTATTAATAATTTAGATTTGGGATGACAATTTTATCCGTAAGTTTTCTATACTTAGCCCTGGTGAAACAAATTCAATATGCCTGTTAATGAGTTAAAAGAAAAAAATTAAAATCCATAGCAAATTTGGGAGGGACGTGGATACAAATAAATATCTGTGAACATTCTAATAAATATTTGAAAATATTTAATTTTTTATAATAATTTTAATTTTAATTAATTAAATTTTTTAATAATTAGCTTTAAATTATATAATAAAAATTAAAAATTATACATATTTAAATAATGATAATATTATTGATAAAGTAAATTGATTATTTTTTTATTAATTACAAAAATTTATTATTCATTAATTTATATACATTCATTGTTGTAGAAATTATGTTTCATGATACTAGCTACAATTGACTAAAATGAAGATATGAAATTGGTATTTATTATTTTGGACTTACAAGTTTATAAATTTTTGTTTTAAATTTTTAATATTTTATATATAAATTTGTAAAATAATTATGTATTTTTTCAATAATTGTGATGAATTTTATTTTCTATTTAATATAATTAATATTTTATGTGAGTGATGTATTTTATTTTAAAATAATATTAAAAATTTATAGTTTTAATCAGATAATCTATAAGTTTAAATTTAATATTTAATAATAATACAAGTATAGTTAAAAAATAAAAAAAATTGCTAAAAACTTACAAATATTCGTACAAATTTGATAAAATATTAAATATTTATTTAAGTAAATTTTGTATTAAAATATTAAACCTATTACGAATTTAATGTAGATTTTGTATTAAATTTTTTTTTAACAAATACGGATGCAAGTATAAAGGTATCTATCCTAAACCTAATTTGTTGCCATCCTTAATTTAGATCAATGTGATGGTAATATATTTTCAAAATAGAAGTCTACCAATTTATAAAAATAGTTATAAGCTTAATTTTTTAAGTGCACATTTTGAATTCATGTGATTTTATGTATGAATTTATAAAATAATTATGTAGTTTTTTTTTATGAAACTATTGTGATCAATTTTATTTTATGTTGAATGTAATTAATATTTTATGCGAGTAATGTATTTCATTTTAAGTTAATACTAAAAATTTATAATTTTAATTAAATAATTTATAAATATAATATTTAATATTTAATAACAGAACAAATATAGTTAAAAATTAAAAAAATACTAAAAATTCATAAATATCTATGATAAATTTGATAAATATTAGGTACCTATTTAAATAAATTTAATAATGAAATAATAAATTTATTATAAATTTAATATGAGTTTAATATTAAAAATTTTTTAGTAGACAAGAAAGGTAAGTTTGGTGGTGTTTATCGGAAATCCGGTCTACAGGATGTATCCAATACCCGGTCCGCTGCCACCCTTAAGTTTAGTCCATCGTCCTAACTAGATCCAATGATTGTAAAATACCCTAGCTCATTAGTTGAAAATGCTTGGTTAGATAAAAATAGGGGTAATATAATACATACATACATACATACATATATTTATATACCCACAGAAAATTGACTAGAGTTAGAACTCAATTAAAATATTTGCACACTTTTAATTGATTACGTAGACTTACAAAATAAGTTTATCATTGCATTATATTTACAAACTACTTAGCTAAGATTTTAATTACTATTTACGAAAGTAAAATATTTATTAAGAACATAATAATAATTGGATGTACGCGGCTTTTAATATATTCATTTAACGTTGGTAGCGGTTTTCAAACAACTGTACACTTACGTATTTTACATATATGATACTAAGCATATGATGATATTTGTGTAATATTGTGTCAATTGTGACGATATTTAACATTAATAGTAGGACAAACGACACAAGTGACAATAATTGTGTATTATTATTTTTTTAGACTTAATATTAAATTTTAAATATGATCTAAACTATAATATTTAATTAAAAATATTAATTATGTTGTCTGTTGAAAAATATTAATTATGTTGTCTGTTGAAAATTATTAAGTAGAAAGTTTTGATCAGGAAGATTAAGTGATTTCGTAGTCAAAAATTTTTAAAAATTAATTTTTTATGTGTGTTTAATTTTTATAATCTAATTTTAATAAATTAATTTATTAATGTCAAATATGTATTTGGTTATGTAAGAGTCTAAGAGTTTAAATTTAATTTTTAATTATATAATAAATTAATATTTTTTTTATATATTTTCTTATTCTTTATAGATAAGGACTACACTTTAAAACTTGACAACATTAATTTGTTAATGTAAAGAACATTTTTTCTTATTCAGCACCACGTTATTAAATTTTTCTTAACATGACCATATTTTTTTTTTTCTGAATATTAGTTTGAAATAATTGTTCATGTTACACAGTACATTATATTTTTAATACATTAGAATGTTGATATGTTCAGATAAAAAAATATATTATAATCATAAGTTAAAACTTACGTTCACTCGCAAGTTTTTTTTTTATTTTTAATTTTTTAAGTTTATTATAAACACGCACGCGTGCACATATACACGTAAAACATGAATTTATTTTGTTCACGTGTGTTTGTATATATTAATATGTTTCAGATTTGACAAATAGTGAACTTGTAGCTCAAATTAAGCAGCCAACAGCAAGAACACGAGCAGCATGTTTCTCACGGCACCATAAAGAAAACACGACATGGCTTTCATGGTTATTATTATTATTATTATTATTATTTTTCTTCCAACCAAACATGAAATGAAAAGACGAGCAAATTTATTTCCCATAAATATTTACAAGTTAATTACCGTCACCACTCACACTTCCTCTGTTTTGATATCCAGTTGTGACTGTCATGAGAAGGACAAAGGTGAGTTGAAATCCTACGGCCACTAGGCTTACCAAAACTCCATAAGAAAGCCCTATACGCCAGCCAGTAAATCCTTTCAAATTTAAATTTACTTCAGGCATATAATTTGCAAATACCATATTGCTTTGATAATTTACATCAGTGCCAGAAATCCTCGCTTAAAGTGGAATGGGTGAAGCTTTTGACTGGCCAAAGACCTCTAATTAGAAAAACAATTAGAACCAGAAGAGTCAGGATACCCAAAGCTACAGATGCAAGCCGGTTATGCATGGCCATTCCCGAGAATATCGTTGGAAAACATGTCGGTGAATGCTCCAAGTCATATTGAGATGTAGCCTTCTCTGCAGAGGACTCACCAAAACGAGAAAGCCCTGGCTTTTGCACCCTCAATTTGATTCGTCGCTTTGCTGTGCCTTGGATAGGAATTGCCTGCAACGAAAATGGTTCGACATGCTGTTGAGGGATTCTTACTGTTTCCTGCTGACTCGCAAGCACTGCTGGGACCGCTGGGGTGGCAGACAGTGAAGTTTCATCTAGCTTGATTATATCATCTTTCAGTATATCAGCATAAAAGTCTTCTTCACCGAGAAGATCCTGTAAATTAAGCAAAATGTATCATAATCATGAATTGGACCTTGTCACCGTCATGTCCGAGTTGAGCTTCAAAACTTCTTTTTTGGAATACCTTCTTTCCTTGATTATTATAATTTGAACCCGAAAAACTAGGTAGATTTTGGCGCTGTAGGAAAAAATTGAATTCATGAACAAAGATTCAGTTGCATAAACATAAACGAACCTTCTTTTGGCAGGAAGATTCCATCGGATTAGCGTCATCCCCCATCTTCTGTACAGCTTCAGATGCTGAATCATTTTGCTTCATAGAATAAGAATCATTACTGCTAGTACATTTTTTTGAACAGCATTCAACAGCCTTGTCTCCTTCAGACATCCCTGTCTGGTCAGTACCGCCTTCTGATAGAGCACAACCGTAATTCATTCTTCTAGTTTGAGAAACTCCGTTTGGTAATTCGTTGAGTTTTAAATCACTGTTCCTTCTGAGACGGCAAACTACCAGAGAATCCTGTAAATTTTTCCAGAGCAGAACACAGCCAAAACTTTATCAACTCTCCTTAGAAGAAAACAGTGTAGCTACACAACTGAAAAAACTCATAATCAACTAACGATCATGCATGAAGTGCACAAACAGGTCATCGTTTCCCATCAATAGCAGCTCTTAGCAAGTGACGTAATCACGAAACCGCGTGAGAGATTAATGCATTGTGGCCAATATTTAGGAAGAAAACATGTCATAGAGGAAGAGTAACACACTGCAACGTTCCAAGAACTACTTTTTAAAAATAAAGCCCTCTGTTAAGTAAAGATATCCCAAAAGCATCTTCACAAAAGACAATCTTGAGCCCAAACAGGACAACTTTTCCATCATTGACGCCCAATGTAATTTGATTACCATCATTACTACCTGACTGCTATTTTGGATGCATTTTGTACAATCAAATCAACCACAAAGGATCCTTCAACGACGACATGTCCAGTACAACATCTTGACCTGGCAATATGGTTTCATCTGCTACAGAACAGTAAGCAACTGCAGATATTCCTTTTCCTAATAAATCTAGGAGTAATCGGTGCAGAATAATTTCTAATATATCAAAAGTTTTCGGACTTCAAAAAGTAACATCAGATGGAAAAGTAGATCGGAGAAAATTATCCACCAGAACCGGCTTCCTACTAGCAGTCTCCAGGGAAAAGAGAGACAAACAAGGGAGATTACCTAGATATGAAGCCACAAAGTTAATCCATTTTAGTAGTGTAAAAGAAGATTTCTGAATTGGTGTGGAGAATTGAATGATCCATAAATAAATAATACTTGAAATGCAGCTATTTTGAATTGGTATTAAATAACTATAGTAAGAAGAATATCCACTACCTGCCACATTCAAATGCTATGACACCAAACTACCCAATTATTGTGAAGTACAAACTGCTATCCCTGTGGAACTCCCCTAGTCAATGTGAAACATGATAATAACCATGGAATAAGCATCACTAATTACAAAACTAAGTTCTGGGTTCAATCAAGCATTACTCTCCCAAAACATTATCACTTTTGTCCACCGTAAAAAAGAGTTGTGCACAGGCACACGTGCATACATATACATAGTTATGAGATGAAAAAAATTTTCTAAGGAACAATTATGATTGCATTTTCCCTTCAAGAAACCAGATCTTTGCCACAAATCATATGACAATCACAACCTCAATTGATTGGCTAATTGTGTCTGCGGCATCTGAAAAACGAATGAGACAGGATACAATATTTGCATCCATAATTTGTTCAGATAAATTTTTGGTTCAAAGGCAGAATATGGAAATTAATAACTAGTACTTAACCTTTGAATTAAACAAAGATTAAGTGAAAGATTGCATTGCTGTATGCTAAAAGAGAAATGAAAAAGAATGAAGGCAACGTTATATAATATCCAAGATACAACGTCTGCAGTTTGCCTAAATACTGATATAAAGCAAGCCGGAGTATTTTACCCTATTATGTTTCAGAAAATCCTAAATGTACTCAGTATTATATGATATGCAGTTAAAGAAGTTGCACCAAGCAGGAAGGATCTAAACATATTTCAGCACTAGTTGCTCAAGTTGTAAGTTATGTTTACGGGGAAAGTGTGACTATGACAAATTAATGGCTAACTAAGGAACTAATACTTGGAAGTGATAATTACTCAAATCACCTGGAACCCCCCATCCATGCAATACTCGTGAATAATCCATTCTGTCCTTTTCCCTTTTGGTGCACGACCTCTGTGGAATACAAGAGTCCTCTTCGTACCAATCACAATATTACCTGACCTTACATTACGTTCTTTGCCCGTGGCTTTCCAATAACCTTGTTTAGTTGCCCTCCTACTTTGCGAGCCATTCGGGTATTTTCTCCCGCGAGCGGAAAAGAAGAACCATTCATGGTCAGATTGGATGATGGATTTGGCTGGTTAAAAATAATCCAGCACTAATCAGCGAACTAACCCAGGTCAAAATCACTAATTAACCATAGAGAGAACTCAAAAAGCAGAACATTTTCCAGCATTCCGTGCACAAATGAAAAGTGATAAATATAATAGTCTCATATCAATGCTAACAAGTACGATGATGAAATATGATAAACCTTACTCATCAGCATTGATAAATATCTATACACAAGCTTTTGACTTTAGATTCAACTATTGGATTGCATGGAATCAATGAAATGTAAGTCGAAAATTTAAGTAAAAACATCACCATCCCTTAACAACATCAGAATGTAAAATAACCATTAGATTCCGTCTCTTAGAATGGTTAAGATTACATTGATTTTCGCATGTTAAATGTGATCTCAACCGTTGAAAAGTACATTAATCTGATGGTATATATACAAGTACTTCAATTGCCTTCATCAATTCTTTCCATCTACAAATGGCCAAAACTTGACAACAAGAAGTTATATGCAAACAAAAAGTGAAGGACAAACATGAAAAAGAAAGAACAGAAAATGGAAATAAGGGAACCTGGTAAGTCCCAAGGCTCATATCTACAAATTTCAATCTCACAAAGGACCTCCGCGGACTTCTCAGAGCCTTCAATCTTCTTCTTCAAGTAATGAGAAATCAATTCCACGTCAGTCGGAGAAAACCTGAACCCCGGAAACATGGACAACGCCGCTATCGACATCTGCTTCTCTCTCCTCCCCATATTAATTCTTCAATACGAAAACAATTCTTCCATCTCTTGCTATCACCAAGCAATTTTTTTTTTTTTTTTTGGTTTCCTTTCTTGCTTTTGCTTTTGCTTTTTTAATTGTCGTTAGAGTGTTTCTTCCTCTTTCGGTTACTCTGGCGGGGGAAAGTAACAAAAGAATTTAAAGTTGTTGGTGCCTCCATGGATTGGATTGGCAATTATGCTTTGCTAATGCTACGCTATGATTGAATGCTGTGTATGTGCACTCAGCAAAACGGACCCGTTTACACGAAACGTGAGACGCGTGTGCCAATCAAATCTACGTGTTAACACGGTTTCTAACTCAATAACATGGTAAATATCATATCCAATCGTACTCCTTTTCTATTCATCATTTTTACACACAAATTAAAATTCTACAATTACTTAAATGTGTACGATCAACTTTTTCATTTTTTTCAAAAAAGATATAAATTTTAATAAATCCTTTAATTTTTATTTTAATTTAGACCAAAAATAACTTATTTTTATTTTGGCCCCTGTAGCTTCCAGAAGTTAGCATTTAACTCCAAAATTTATCATTTTACTTGTAAAAATGTGTCTTACGAATTTTATTATTTCAACAATTTAACCCCTCAACTTGGAAAAATGAAGATTTAAGCTCATAATTTATTAAATTTTATAAACATTTAGCCTACTAACTTAAAATTATTTCATATCTCAGGATTTTATGTTTAAAATTCTCATCTATCAAATAGATGGTAAAATATGTAATAAATAATTTTAAAAATTGTGAATATATAATTAAGGAGGACCAATTTCATAAAAATAGATCATATAGCGTTGTTAGTCGTAAACTGAACACCGAGACCAATCGGATTGAACCGTTGAAATTTGGTAGAATTTTGAAATAAATAATAATAATAACAAATTGAAAAATTTAGAAGGCTACCGTGTGCAAGACGGCAAATCGTATCCGCATGACCAATCTAGAACAGACGACGGAAGCTCGAAAGCTAGGAAAGAAAATGGCGCTAGTAGCAGCAGAAGCACCACTCTTCGCCGAAGTCGACATGAGTGGGGACTCATCCGCACCCACCGTCCGCGCCACCGTCGTCCAGGCCTCCACCATCTTCTACGACACTCCCGCCACACTGGGTAATGACTCTTTTCTGCTTCTTAAATGATAATAAAACGAAAACGTTAACTTGTAATTTGTTACAGATAAGGCGGAGAGATTGTTGGCTGAAGCGGGGGGCTATGGGTCCCAGCTAGTTGTGTTTCCAGAGGCCTTCATAGGTGGATATCCGCGTGGTTCAAACTTTGGTGTGACTATTGGAAATCGAACGGCTAAGGGTAAAGAGGACTTCCGGAAGTACCATGCTTCAGCAATTGATGTTCCTGGTTAGTGAGCTTATTAATTTTTTCGCTGGTTATTTTGTGACCGTATTCAGTGAATAAGGGTCACTAAAAAGCTTGATTTTGTGCTTCTTGTGAATTAGCTAATTATTATTTTTAGTTGGGTTTTTGATTATGTACTATTCAAGCAAATGTGTGAATGTTAGAGTTTGTAAGAACTTTGAGGTGCATTCGAGATTGATTTGGCTCTGTTAGAAGTGCTAATGGCACATTCCGGTCTATTTTGGAGTGTTTGATAGAATTGAAAAAAGCTTTTGGGGTCACAAAAGTAAGTGGAGCACTTTCAGAGAAGTCTTTGATTGGTGCTCTTTCAAGAAGCAAGTTTTGATTGATTTTTCATTTCATTTTTTAATGAGAAGCTCGTTGTTCCCTATATTATGTAGTTTGGCTCAAAAAGAGAAGCACCTTTGGGGTCAGAAGCATGTAAAGAGAAGTACCTTTGGGTTCAGAAGCACATAAAGAGGTTTTTTTTTTTTTTAAATGGGAAAGCACTTAATAAGTCTATTTGGGAAAGCCTTTTTTTAGGTTGAAAAAGTATTGAAAAAATAAAAAACAATTCATTGATTTTTTTTTTTTTTTTTTTTTTTTTTGTGGAAGTGTTTTTAGTGGCAAGAACACATTAGTAGTACTTAGGACACTTCTACAAAAGGACTCGCAAACATCTGTAATTGTTGTACTGAGGTACAGTTATCCACTTTCCTGTGTAGTATTTGTTGCAACTAGCTTCTCTTTGTAACTAATATCATACATTGATGTATGGACATAAACTTAAGTTTGTGATCAGTGTTTTTCACATAATATTTGGCATATTTTTCTTTTTTTTTTTAATAACTCTACTGTTTTGCAGGTCCTGAAGTTGAGCGATTGGCAGCTATGGCTGGGAAGTATAAAGTGTATTTGGTAATGGGTGTGATAGAGAGAGATGGATATACACTGTACTGCACCGTTTTGTTTTTTGATTCTCAAGGTCGTTTCCTGGGGAAGCACAGAAAAGTCATGCCAACAGCATTGGAGCGTATAATTTGGGGATTTGGAGATGGATCAACAATTCCTGTATTTGAGACTCCAGTCGGAAAAATAGGTGCTGCCATTTGTTGGGAAAATAGAATGCCACTTCTTAGGACAGCAATGTACGCTAAAGGTTAGTAATTTAATTTTTGTATGTGTTATAATCAACCTTCAGAACCAATTGTAGTTCTCTCCACGTGCTTGATCCGTAATTTTTATTTCTTCCAATATGTTTCTGTTAATCTTTTTCTTTCCTTTTATGCATGATGTGGTTTATTGAAGAGAAAAAGCCTTTTTGATGATGCAATTGCATAAAAACATAAACTTTGAAGCTCAGGTTAAATACACAGCAATTGAATCATGAGCTGAAATAATAAATAATAAAGAGCATAATTCGAGTAGGAGGTGGAGTAAATTTCTAACTAGGGATGGGATTATTGTCCTAGCTACTAGCTTTGCTTGTTCAATACCATGCTGTTGTGTTCTTGAAACTGGCTTTGGCCTAATTTCACACTCTTTATGTTAGATGATTTTAGTCTTGGAGTATTGCTTTGATAATAGATGTAAATTTGGTTGAAACATTTAAGAAGAAAGAAAATTCTTGCTAAAGTTTGGTAATGGCTTCTGGTAGCAATATCTTACTATGTCTTGAGTAATTTTTGATGCTGCTTGTGAAATGATGGTCCAGTTCCTCCTAAGGCATCAGCAAAAATGAAGGAACAGCTTCTGTCTAAGGGAAAACATGCCTCTCAATAGTATGTAAAATAATTGTTAATACTATAATTGACATAATAACATTGTTCCTTTCTGGAAATTGAATTACTGCTTTCATCTATTTTACCTTCTTTGTATGAAGTACGAATAAACCATCAATACCTTATTTTTGCTTATAAAACTAAGCTGCTTCCAGGCATCGAAATATATTGTGCACCAACAGCTGATGCCAGGGATATATGGCAAGCATCAATGATCCATATTGCTACTGAGGGAGGATGTTTTGTTTTGTCAGCCAACCAGTTCTGCCGAAGGAAAGATTACCCACCTCCTCCAGAGTATGTATTTTCTGGCACAGAAGAGGACCTTACACCAGAGTCTGTTGTCTGTGCTGGAGGCAGTGTTATCATTTCCCCATCGGGGACTGTTCTGGCTGGACCCAATTACGATGGAGAGGCTCTCATATCAGCAGATCTAGGTAAATCACCTTATCAGTTTTTAGATGCCTGGAGCTAAATTTTCTTTGGAATCATTTCTGAACTTTAGTAGTTTCTCTCCTGTTGCCATTTGTAGAGAATCAACAAAGTAAATATGTTCTTGAGTATCTTGGGTGGATTTAAGTTTCTAATTGATTTCAAGACAACAATAAAATTATAAATAGTGTAAGGTTGCTTGGAAAAAGCCTCAAGAGTGTATGACGATTCACGTGGTACAGTGGTTTGTCTGAAAACTATTGATAAAGTTACAGTATTTTGTTTCATGAGGTGTAATAATTAGCATGCAACTGTGCCAATTTAGGACAATCCTATCAACGAAAATGTGTTTTTTTTTTGTGAAATATACTTGTGTGGAATGGACTTTTAGGAATGTCTCTTTTACCATCTTCATCGAACCTTCTTATCTAAAGAAAAATGGCAGCATTTTATGGATATCACATTTGCAGTGTTTGATTGGATTTATGGCAGCCAGTGACCATCAGGAAGACGATATACTCTTCTGCACTCATGTTGGAAATCATTCCTCGTATTAAATAAATTTCTGGTGCAAACAAACTCTAAACAATTGGATAATTTATCCTATCTTCAGGCAGAGTAGTGACTGGAGTCAATATTGTGACCGACAAAACGTGTTGCATTTTGATCAAGCCCCTCGTTATGAGATGTTAACATTTGTGAATTGAGTAATCATTTTACTTGTAAGAAGCTGTAGTTCTCTTGGTATGTATGTGTGCATGCATGCACTGTAAGTAGGAATACTCTTATGTGGTTGACTTGACCCTAACTAGTAATCTCATGTGAAGAATGGAAAAATGAAAAATTTCTGTTGTTTCGAGATTAATTATTTTTCAGCTATGTTTCTGTTTCCATTTCAAGAATGGAACTCTGGTTCTGATTATCATCAATAACGCCCAGATCTTGGAGAAATAGCACGGGCAAAGTTTGATTTCGATGTTGTTGGGCATTACTCAAGACCCGAAGTCCTTAGCTTGATCGTCAGGGATCATCCTGCAACACCAGTTACTTTTGCATCGGCATCAGCAAAAACAGAAGGTTCTCACAAGTAGTTGTTTCCAGCCCCAACAAGTGATGAGTTGTCATCCAAATCTGGTTGCCTCTTCGCTAAATAATCAGATGGACACTGGCTCCATCACCATCTTCGTGCTAAGGTCAGCTGTGTAATTACTGTTGTACCTAGTGGATACAGACAAGTCACTTCATAATTGCTATTTTATCTATTCCATACTATCAAGTCTCTCAATGCATTGAAACTTGTATTTGTTCTTAAATTGGTGTTAAATATTGTCTGAAAATTAAGTGTCATGTTTATGTTGTTATTCCTGAAATTCGTGAATGAAAGAAACATATATAACCCGCAACATTCACTTCTGGATATTTGCTGAATGACTTCTTTTCGAGTCAGCTCTAGCCATTCTTTTGGATGCTATTTTTCCTCTAGTGGCTGTGACTAAGACATTTTTTTGGCATTAATGCTTCTATTTCACACCCTTTGGTTTTAGGGCAAATTTCAACCTAAACTATTTGTTTTGTTAGAAGGATTTAGATTAAAATTTAGACCGGAATTCATATTTGGAATGTCATTAAGTGCAAAGGTGGCACCATCTTGAACGTTGTAATTCTTATACTATAATAAAGCAAAATGCCATTTTCTTCTCAACTGCTATTACTAGTTTTTAGCAACAGTGATTGCCACTCTAATAAAATAATTCAATAAATAAATAAATAAATAAAATGGGTGTCAGGGACATCGGTCGAGTTTCAGAGTTCAATAAAGTGCTTGGAACAAAAGAAGCGACTAATCTAATATAGATAGATAGATAGATATACAGAATACAGAAGTCCGAATCAAATATTGATTTAACAAGTTGAATTTTGCTTTTCTTTTAATTTAATTGTGGAATTTAGAATAAAATCACATGCTTCACGGCCCCATGCATTATTGGCCAAGTCCGGCGGCTCTTAAATTATCAAGAATTATTAACATCTGCTTACACATTTTGGGCTGTCCTCGTGTTAGTGTCGTCGACTGATGGCATCATCCTTCCGTTAAATTTGCTGTTGGATGTATTCGGCCCAACATTTGTCGCAACGTCCATCGAAATTTTAGAATGTTCAAAGTTGCACTTGTTGCAAAAACGCTGCTAAGAAATGAGTCACTGCGAATACACAAAATTATACTTCAACGAAGTGAAGAATAATTAGCTTACTTTGTAACTTTAACAAAGTTTAGGAATACATACTGCAGAACTAAAGCTATCATGGGTTTTACAAAGTCCTTACAGCCAGGCTTCGTATAATCTTCTATATACATCTTGGTCTCTGAAGTTGCTTCATTCATCAACACAAAAATCAAACTAAACCAACCACCAACGACTAGTCGGGGAAGAAACAAATAACTCAGCACAGGAATTACTGTATTGAACTTGTTGAAATCCGCCATTCACCTCTTCTCTGCCGCCTTTTGCTTTGAGTCATCTCCCTGGCTTTCCCAACCGGCACTATCAGGATGATCTTGTAAAGGCAAGGATTGTCCCCATTGACGAGTTGGACTTCCAAAGCTTTGAAGGGATGCCATTTTAGAACCAGATAATATATGGTCTCTAAGACCCATAATAGAACGGTATCTCTTAATCTCGTCAGCATGATCTTGTGTTTCAGTTTGTGAAATAATCTCGGCTAATCTTTCCCTGTCAATCTCACCTGAATGTTCATTCAAGTTCCGGTCTCTACCATTAGAAGATCCTCGTCCGAAACAAATGCTTCCCCATTGAATTTTCTCGAGAGATTTCCTTCCTTTGAATCCTTTATCAAATGACAACTTCTTCAAATCATCTTGATCATCATCTCCATTAGCATAACTCCACTTGTAGCTGCAGCTACCATTGTCCATGTTTAATTCAATTGAATGAAGGTCACTATCAGCCGAGTCATCTCCATCGCGCTCTTCTCCATCGATTAGTTCCCCTTCATCTTCCCTCATCCCTCCATTTTCACATGAACCAAATTGGATCGTCTTTAGATAAGCTTCAAGGTCCTTTATTCTCTCAAAATGTGGAGATATATCCCCATTATCTTCAACATTTTTGGATCCCAAGTAAGCCTCAAGCTCATTTCTTAGCCTTTCCACGGCGGCATTTTTCTCCTCAAAATGGTACTTAGCCTCGGAGAGCTTCATCTGGACTCTCTCCTCGCGCAACACATCGGCTAGTTGAAGCATTTCCCTCTCCTTTTCCACCTCTTCCCTAACTTTAACAGATTCTCTCTTTAGTTCTTCCACCTCGGCTCTGTCTTCTCCAATGCCTCTGGCTAACTCATCACAGACTTGCTCCAATATCTCTTTTGCCCTCTTCTCACTCTCAAGCTCCTTCTTGGCATTTGACAGAGACAATTTTGTCTCTGCCAATTCCTTTCCGAGCTTCTTGTTCAATCTCTCCGTTTGTCGTCTAAGCTTCTTCTCTACCTCAAGCTCTTCTGCTATGCATGCTAGGCCATCACGAATCCTCTCTCGCTCCTTCCTTTTCCAAGCTGCCTTTTCTTCTGCAAAATGCTTCACAAGGTATTCAATCTCATTGTGATTCGACCGTTGATTCCTTATCAATTGATCAACTTGGATACGAACTCGATCAATCTCAGCCCGTATAGCCGAGATGAGGGATATGCCTGAAGTATGCTGTTCTTCATGACCCCAGATACGACTCAAAACTTTCAAAAGCTCTTTTGATGCAGTTAGGCCGCTGCCAACATCCTTCAAGCGGGTTTTAATTCCAATTATGCATCCACTGTGAGTCTTGCCTCGAGAAAGAGCTTCTATCTGCATTTTATTGTCTGAGATCAGTAATCTTGTTTTCTCATAATCTTCATAATTACCCTCAATAAAACAACCCAACCCAAGGATCCAACTATTTTCTTTCCCTTCCTTTTCTTTAAACAAAACTTTATGCACCACTTGGATATAACAACTTGCAAAAATACAATACAACAAACAACGAGAAAAAGATTTAATGAGTCTAAACTACTATGGCATTTACAGATATATATACACGTGTACATGGACACACCAAAAGGAAAAGAAGGTAAAAGAAAATACAAGGTTCGGAAGAATTTTAGGAAAATATATTGAAATTTTCATATAAACTTCTAAACTAATGGGGATAGATTTTATAAAAATACTGCAGAAAAAATTTCCAGTAGATGCTATGAACGATGGGCCATTTCCATAGACATTTTACATAACATCAAATAATGCAGTGCCAACATTTCTTATTTGTTACTCTGTCGTTATATTACTTCTTATCTTTTCAAACATTAAACTGTTTCATTGAAAACGACCCAAAGGCTATATGCCATTTATCTATAAGTTGTCGTTTAGTCTACCTCCATCAAACTAGCACTGCCAACAGAGTCCATAGCCCCCAAATTGTAGTCACCTAGTTGAATCTTCTGAGAAACAACTGATGTTCTTCTCCTCCTAGCATTACCTTTAGATCGATCCGTTCTCTATATAATTCAATAGACCAAAAAATAAACATTAAAAACCAAAATGAAAAAAGAAATTCTGTGAAAAAAGCTGAGAAATGTCCCACCTCTGAAATAGGACTGTAAAATGGGTCTGATAAATATGGAGGCAAAGCAGCAGATTGTGATCCTCTCAAAGCTTTCTCTCTTCTTCTTAAATCTTTCTTGTCCTTTGTCACTGCTAAATCTTTCTTCATTTGAGGAGAAGGGATTTTTTTGATTTCCCACAGAGTGGCAGCAAGTTTTCGTGCTGAAACTGAAACTTCCTTGCTCTTAACTCCGGTCTGAGAAGGCAAAGATTTGGGTTGTTCAGCAGTAGACATTGCTAAAGTTGGTGATTTTGCGGTTGTTTTCCATGTTGGCACAGGCGTGCTTGAGCCACCTCTCTTTCCTACCAGAATTGCACGTTTAAATCTGTATTTTTGTACTAATGAAGACGAAGAAGACGATGAGCAGCCTCGCTTTCTGATCTTGCTCATACCTCTATTTTTTCCTACCATATTCTGGTTTTGCCATGACATTGTAATTTCACAGCCAAAAAACCAAAGTTCTCACCCGATTTTGCCAGATTTTCAAGAATCGGAGAATTCAGTAACAAAAATTCTTGAAAAGATATTCTCGATTAGTTGCTGTTAAGACTAACTTAAACTTTAAAAAGAAAGAAAGAGAGAGGTCGAAAAATATATGGAACAAGTTTTACGTAGTATGAAAAGGAAGTGAGTGAATGAAAGAGATTTTGTGTATTATATTTGACGAGTGCTGAAGAGTGGTGTTTCATTTTCAAATTAGTGAAGATTTGGAAGAGAGATTTTGATTTGATTTGATGAGACAGACTTCTTTTTTGGCAAGTGCAAATTAGTTGCCTAGAATCCCTTAAAGAAAAATAACAATCAAAGATTCTTCTTCTTCTTCTTCTTCTAAGATGCAGTCTACAGAGAAAGAGAGAAAGTGGGAGGGAATGGTTGCAATGATGTGAAGGGATTGGAACATAACATAGCTTTTGATTCAGAAATCTTAAGAGGGAAAGAAAAAGAAGTAAAAGCAGAGGTAGGAAGAAGAGAAGAGAAGAGAGGAGAGAAGAGACAGAGAGACAGAGAGACAGACAGACACGTTAATGTTGTTGCGCATTCGTTGAAAAAAAAGACGAGGAGGCAGACGTGGCGTACACGTGAGCGATGTGTCATTCAATAGGGAACCTGCATATCTTGACTAGCTCCAAATTTTATGTTGTTCCCTTGCTTTCCTTTTTGCCTCAATCCCCCTCTTCTCTTGCAATTTCCCTTTCAAACACCACACCCTCCCCCCCAATTTTCTCCTACATTTTCTAAATTTCTTTGACCGATTACTATTGCATGTATTAATTTTTATACTAATTAACAGAATAATCTTATACCATCGTCAACTAATGTGATAGTCTCGCGTATCTTACAATTTTATTAAAATAATAAAAAATAATAATATTAGAAGAGAGATAGAACAATAATAAAAATTTGTTTTTCTTACAAAAAGAATAAATTTAAAATACTTTCGTTGTACCATATTAAATCTTAAATAAATCAATAATTAAAATTTTCTCAATCATACCATGCAACGTATGGATGAAAGTGAAAATTTGTGGCATTCAGTACTTGTTGCTTTTTTGACCCACCTTATTATTTTGTGATAGTTTTTATTGATGACTTTTATGTGTTTGGCACATAGTGCTTGTTTTGCTTTTGTCTCTGTTGCTCTCATTATTCACTAGTCTAACTATTACCAAGGCTTAGACTACGTCACATCCCCATGAACTAGTAATATTAATTTTCTTTTTTTTAAAAAAAAAACAAAATGTCACACACAAATAATTTTGTATCTCAACTAAAATAATAATTTATTTAATAATTATAAATGAGTAAATATCATATTAATTAAAATAAATGAATAACAATTATATCACAGCAATATATTATACGTTTAGTATAACTTTATCTACGTTTACATGTGTACAAGTAAGATGGTATCAAGAGTAATATAATATTTATTAGTTACAATATTAAAAGAAGTAAAAGCAAAAGAAGGGAGGAATGAGAAGAATTTCATTATTTCTGTCAGCAGTTAAATCACTAAAATTGTTTTCTTTATAGTTTGTAAAGAGCAAACATAAAAGATAGAAAGGGTGGGGTTGATACGAAATATGAGAAAAAGAGAAGGGCATATTTACAAATAATAATAACGTATTAATGCGATCCCATCCCACTCTCATATTCGTTCGTTCAATCATTCAGTCAATCAATCAACAATCAAAGATCTTGAGACGCAAAAGAAAAGAAGAAGAAGAAGATATTGTGGAGAAAATTTTGAAAGGGGGAAGAAGCCCACGAGGTGGGGCCCCACTAACGGCACAATGTTTGGGATTTCATAGCTGTTTTTTTTTTTTTTTAATTTTTTATTCAGGTCCCACCATCTGAACTGCCCACTTTTGTCTTGTTTGATTGCAAAAGTTGTGGTTGGTCATTCCTTCGTCTGACCATCATAAATCATGATCTTAACCATTGGGGAAGATTTTGCGTGTTCATTGGACCACCATGCTCATCATTATCAAGAGATCTCTCTATCTTCGTGTAATACTACTACGAGTCCGTGGATCTTCGCTTAGGATTTCGGAGCATAACTTCTTCTACTTAAAATTTTATTTTCAATACGGAGTAAGTTCACTGCATATTAGCCAAGCCAATCAATTTTGACTTGAGTGGGGTGATACACTCAGCGTCACATGCATTGAACCTTACCTTATCTTAGGTTTGATGAATGTTTCCTAACTGCTAGTTATTTCTTAATAGTTACAAGATACGTGATCAAATTAAGCTACGTTGATTATGAGATGATTCAAAAACATGCTATGTTACGCTATGCTATGCCATTATCATAACCATTATATTGTTGACCAAAATATTTTGCTAGAGATTTTGTAACCTAAATTAAATAATTATGTATGTTGACAATTTTAGACATGCTAGTATTAAAATCTAATCACGGGGTCTAGTTGGGCAGAGTATTGACCTTGACTGGTTGGCGTGGCTGATCTTGATTGAAAATATGAACTGGGCAATGTATGTGTGCATGCAGCATGCAGGCACGCGTGCATGTTTTAGGTTAATTGGTAACAGTTAAGAATATTTCAGATTACCGATGACAATTTAAGAATAACTGTCAATCATGCGCATTGTTTAGCACTCTTATTACATGAGTGGTACAACATTATTATAGTTAACAGCTCGGTGGATTCAAGTCCTGGGTTGGGCATACTTCCGTACAAATTTGGTCCGCTTCGCCCTTAATTGGGTTTGGTAATGGGTCGCATGCATTAGAGCTGCGGGCTTAAATTAATACGTGGTGCCGGGTGAGTCGGACCAATATGGTACAAAACGAGTAAATGACTGACATGACATAGGTTAGAGATCACAGTATCTGAGTCCAACTCACATTTATACACAAGATCTAAATATCAACCACGAGTAATTAATTAAACATATTAAAAATAATATAAAAATTAATAATATACACAGTTGTAATGATATGAAATTTAAATTGTGCAATATTTTTGATCATTTAAATTAATTAAAAATTAAAATTAAAAATTAGCCACCGTATAAAATACAAATGAGATTAACTTTATTAACAGGATCCACACTATATCTGTCACCTCAATATCAAGAATTTTTTTATTTTTTTTAAAATTTTTAATTAAATTTATAGTTAAACGAGATATAACGAAAGGCCACGTATGTGAATTCATTCAGTGTCAAGTGGAAACAATTTGGACAGAATCCATTCCAGAATTCTTTTCATTTCTTTGGTAGATTTTATACCAACATCATCTTCTCGACCAATCGACATTTTTATTTAATTATTAATCTTTATTGGTTAATCAATAATTTAATTGGTTGAATCTAAGAGATACAAAGAGTATTACAAACAACAGAAGGGAAGTTAAGAAAATGAATGCATCATATCATACAAAGACTAAATTCAAAAGCAAACCTCAGTCCTGCCTTTGAATCCAATTTGCCCAAATGCGAGGCACAGGAAAAACCCCAAGTGCCATGGAACCAACCACGGCCTCCACATTTTCACACATGTTAGTATGCACAATATGATTTAAACATTGTCCTCTTCATTAATTATTTAATTTCACATATGCCGTAGTTCTAGAATGAGGTCCCATGGTCCAGTGGTCAGGGCATTGAACTTTGAATCCAGTAAGCCGATTGTTCAAATCTCAGTGGGACCCTTTTTTTTTAATTTTTTTTATTTTGTTTCCAATTTGGATTTTTTTTCTAAACAAATCATAAATAAGAATTTAAGGAATCCATGATTAAATAAGGACTAACCAGAACTGCTAAGTGACGGGCGAGGGAGTTAGGAAGTGAGCAAGCTCAGTTCCAATGCTCTAAAAAAAGAGACCAGTCAAGCTTTTGCCGTCGATTGCTGGTATGCTAGATGGTGCAATCCATCCGATCAATCCGAATTGATCACACTCAGATCCTTACGTAGCCAATCTCTTTCGAGGCTGAACCCAAAAAATCAATCAAACCAATGGCCCTGATTCACTCAAAACGTATAGAACAAACATGTATATAATATACCATGTCACCTCCCCTCCCCACATCCCACTACCCCCACCACCGGATGCACCAGCCATCCTCAGAGGATTCCTGGCCGTCACAGGAGATTTAACAAAGCCTGCAACACCAAGCAACAAAAATAAATAAATAAATGTAAATTCAGCGTTAAGAAATGCAATTAGTATTGCGTAAAGAAGAAGAGAATTAATTACTTGAAGGGAAAGAAGCTGTCTTTAGTGAGGAAGACAAGGAAGAATTTCCAAGGCCTACAACAGGCGACGAAGAAGCAAATGTTGCTGCCATTTTACTTCAGTTTGACGCTGCGAGGGAGTGGCAGCATGTGCATGAAATTAAAATGATGGTTCTGCGTATGAGATCGGGATTTTGTAGTAAGAGAAAAGATTTGAATGGATTTCAATGACGTTTCGCCACGTCGGATTTGTATGGATAGCGTGGGGTCACTACCTGATTTGATAAGTTATATTTAGAGTGGGTTATCCTCGCCCCACGCCGCCACTTCTTTCCCATGTAAGGGTGGGCTAGCAAGAATAAGATTTAAGCTCCGCCTAATTATAATTATAGGTCATGGATCAGGCTTCAGTTGCTACCTTTTCTTCTTCAAAGAATTTTTGGTAGTTGAAATTGTGTAAATATCATCCCACTTGAAGGACACAGAAATAAAAATTAAGGTTTTTTTTTTTTTTTGCTTTTTTTTAAAAAAATTATTTTAACCCTGAACATGATTTATTTTAATTATTTATATGTTTGAAATATGTTTCATTTTTAACTTAACATTGAGAACTCATCTATATCTATATTTAGATAAAATTAAATTAAAAATTTTAACGCGACACTTAATTAAGTAAATTTACTTGATAATAATTTACAACTAATCCTATTAATTTTATTTATTTTCTATTCCAAAAATTTATCTATTCATTCATAAGGGTATAACATGTCAAGTTTATAACTTTGAGATATTTATATTAGAATTTTATGATTAAAAAATAAATATATTATTTAAATATATATTTAGATATATTCATATTTCAAATAAAATAGATGTGCATGCATGCTTTCCTGTTTACATTGTGTTTGATGTTCCACTTAGACTACACTAAGGCCATGTTTGGTTTGAAAAATGAAGAAGAATGAGGAAACAAAAAACAAAAATATTAATTTTTTCAATGTTTAGTTACACTGTAAAATCATCTATGGAAATAAATTTATTATTTTTACTTAACCAAAAAATTATTTACTTCTAAAATTGAATATAATTATTGTAATAAATATATTTTGTTAATGCTATTAAATATAAAAACAAGTTTTATTATTAATTATTTTTGTTTCAATAAAATAATTATTTTTATTGAAACTATTCACGTATTTTATAATTAAAATAATAAATTTAAATTATATTTTTAATATAAAATAATTAAATTCCATAAATCTAATAGATAATTTAGTTACAAATATTTAAATTTATGCTATGTAATTATATTTTTTGATTAAAAAATATTTTATATTTTGAATTTTTTTTAAGAATTTGTATGCATGATATTTCATAGATAAATTGATTTTGAGTACAATCAAAACTTGATATGTATATAATTAAGTGTCTTTAATTAATTTATTAAATGTGTATTTAATTTCTAATAATTTTTATAAAATTATATCACAACTATGAATAATATTATTTTTATTTTCTTATATTATTTGTCAGTCAATTTTTATTTAAAAGAATAAATGTAATTGCATCAACAATTATTTTTATATAAAAAATTAAAATGATCAAATAAATATGACTTATTCTAAGAATTATATAAGTATTAAGTTATAAAATAAAATTATAAATTAATATACATATGAAAATATATAAAAAAAATATATATAATTAAAATGATGACAAAATAAAAAATAACTATAGTTCAATAATATGATGTTGAATGTCTATAATAAAAATAAATAGTAGTAATGATAAATTAATTTGTAAATAAAATAAAATAAAATAATATACTATTGTGCTAATGACTATAAATTAATCTTTTAAAATTTATAAATTATTATATATAATTAGTATAATTTAATAACTAATTACTTAAGATAATTAGTTAATTAAAAAATAATTATATTAAATAAATCAAAATAAATAATTATGATAAAATATATAAATCAGGGATAAATTAAAAGGTTAAATTGGGTGAAAAAAATCATGCTTTCTCATTCTCGGGAGAGAAATTATCATTATTCTTTCACTTAGAGAATAAAAATTCTTAAAAAATTATTTTTTTTTCCTTACGTTTGCTACAATCAAGCATAGTCTAACTATTATTCCATGTCTAGTTTGAAACTACAAGGTTTTGAAAAAAAATATAACATATAGTGTTGAAATTATAATATACCGCTCCAACGTAACGTGAGAAAAAACTTTAAAAAAAATATTTGTAAAGATAAAAAAAATAGTGTTACATTATTTTTTTTAAAAAAAATTGAGGACTATATAAGATGGATATAGCATACATGACTATCTCCCTCAAAACACATATTTTGGTTACAAATATAATCTAAAAAATATTTTGAAAAAAAATAAATACTATTAAAAATTTATATTTTTGAACATTTATTGTCTAATAATCTTAACTGTTACTGCATTTAAATTTTTTTGTAATTTTTATATTTAATTTAATTTTGTCAATAACTTTTTAACATATAAATTCTAAATTTAAAAAATCAATCTCGAATATGAAAGTCGATTATAATCTCAATTTCTAAATGTTAACTGCTATAAAAAATATATAATATAAACAAATAATGAATTTCAATAGATAACAAAAAAAAAATTAAACTATTTGTTAATAATTTTCATATGAGTAATTAAATAGAATAATTCATTTAGAATCTATGAAAGTATAAAGGCCTCTAGGAGATTTTTCTTTTTAAATAGTCTGGGTCCTCAAGGTACACAGCTCTTGACTTTAGTCATTGTGAATTGAGGTCTATTAAGATTTCCATTGAAACAATTTGTCCAACCACACCATCGTCGATGACGACTGATCCCTAAAATTAAATGCATTCTAATCCGACCACCTTATAAGGTAAACCTCCACTTGTTATATGATGGCTGAAATTCGAATGCAAATAATTTTCTTTGTTAATTAAGAAACAATGAGTGGAGGTTTAATACTAGCATCTACTTTTTGTTGGCAGCTTACTTCCAAAGTTATTTTTATATAAGTTGAAGATTTGACTATAATCGAGTACTAAAAACGAATATTAAATATTAGATAGTATTATCAATATTATGTTTTATTATTCAACAAATATAACATTACATCAAACACAATACAATACTAAATTTAGTATAATCTAATACACAACAATGCAATTTAGGGCTTAAGTATATATAGCCTAACCTATAACCCAAATTAACCCAAACTAATCTAAAATTAACATATATTTTAGCCGACATGGGATGCCATGAGTCAAAAGCGTTCTATTAGATGTGAGGCGTCATGGGTAAATGCTTGACATCGAGCTAAAATAAAAATAGTCGGATAGATGATATTTCTTGCTTGCACTTGTAAGAAAATGATTTTTCATTTGATGTAGAACACCATGAGTAGAATGTTTGTTATCAATTCAAAAAAAAATTAACCTATTAAGTAATAATGCTTACTCACTCATATAAATTCAAAATTAACATATTTTTAAGTTCAAACTAACTGTATTTATTCAATTTGACAATTGATATTATATTATTATTCTTACCAATCACTTAATTTAACAATAATAATTTTCATATAATCCGTCAATCTAATACATAATAATATAAATTTATGAGTTTAAGTTAATCTAAAATAATATAATTATTATATGAATGATATAAAATAATACGATTGATAATCATGTCGAATTTAAGTTTGAAATTTTTAACACATAAACTCATTTTTTTATAATATTATTAAAATAATTACATTATCCTTATTTATTTATGTTTTAATAAATTTATTTTATAGTATTTGTATTTTAATAAATTTTTAGTTATATTTATCTATTGTAAAAAAAATACTTAGTTATATTTAAAATAAAATAAATTTATATTTGAGAAAATATTATTAAAAATATTATAAAATTACTTTAAAAGATAAATAAAAATATTAATTATAATCAATTTAATGGTTTAATAATATTGTCAGGTGATCGTTTTTACTTTTTAACACAACTATTAAATAAATCAAATTTGTATTGGCCTTTTTTGATATATTACAAACACAACACAATATGAATACAACATAACTTGAATTATTTACCTTTTAACTTGATAGGGTTCTCGTCATATTAAGCTCGTCCACTTGGAGCCTACTTGACTTTGGTTTCCGATCAAGTTTTTGGTGCCCAATTATACCAATTGTTAGTGTCTCAAATCATTCTCTTTAATCCAAAAAATTGATCTATTAGATGCGTAATACCTACTTGCTCTAATAAATAGAAGACGAACCTATATTTTGTTGTTAAATTTGGTTGTACAAATCACCATACCCACAGGAACTTTGGTCCCTCGTTGGCCTTTTCTCTTTGAAGATTTGGTACAAAGTATGTAGACGAAAGCAATTTAAATCTTAGGAATTATTTTCAAAACCAGAATTTGGAGTCGCACAATGAGAGGTCTAGAGTTGTACGATTGTTTGGTCAGAAAAGGCAGCAAGTACAAAGGCTGCATAGAATTCTATAACTAAAATCCGGGGCCTCTTTGTAGAAGCTTCTTGGTCAAACACTTGGAAAAAACGAACTAGTTTTCAACTTTTTTGTTTGAATCCGTGTATCAAAATCACGCAAAGACTATCCAATCCCATTATCAAATACGATGTCATTTTGCGCACGTTTAAGAGGTTGCGCCTGGCGGGTAGGACTGATACTTCGGACAGACTATTAGGAAGTACGATCATCTTTGAAACTAACTTAATTCCAAGTTTAATAGTACTTAATTTTAAGAGAAGTGGCAGGAGACGGCGCAAGAGAAGACAAAGCTAGAGTATAAAAACACATCTGGCTAAAACCAAGAAGAAAACAAACAAACAGCTTGCTGAATGCAGATTATTGAAGCCAATTCCGCCGGCTACCGGCTGCCCTTTCTATTTGACGCATTATTTGCTTTTATCATCGTTAAAGTCATCCAAAAGCATTTCCAATGCCAACCACGGTGTTCAATTTTTTTTTTTTTTTTTTATATTTAATTGGTTTACCTGAGAAAATAGTCTAAAATATTAAAAATTATAAATTCCTTTAGATAAATAGACAAAAATTGCACAATTGAAATTAATAAGAACTCTGTGTACTCGCATTGCAATTAAACAATTTAACATGACAGGCCCAGATGGCTTCTTTGAGTGTTACACTGTCACTACTTCCTTAATTGATATCATCAGTAAACAAATTAAATATTCAATTAACGAATTAAACCTAAATAATCTTTTCTCTGTCTCCCTCTCCCATATATCTTCAATCTTTAAACTGAATATTCTTAACTGAATATTCTTTTATTTATCTAAACAAAACGAGGGACCAAAACGCAAGAAAAATAGTAACTCCGAGAGAAATGCAAACCATATCCAAAACCCTTTCCCTCTTCTCTTTCCTTTGCCTTCTCTCCGTCTTTCTCTGCACAAATTCCTCGTACCTCTCCTTCCCTTCGTTTCCTTTCCCTTTCTTTCTCTTCCCCTTATCCATAGCCTCCTGCAAAATTACCAAACAATCCCTCCCACTCAAGCTCCTCCCTTCCATGTCGTCCACTTGCATGCTTACCTCTCTCACGTGCACCTCCCCTCCCTCTTTTCCCCCGCACGTGACTGCTACCTCACACTTCACAAACTCCATCTCTGGCCGTTGATCCCCAGCCGTGATTGTCGCGAACCTGGCTTGTACATCACCTGTCAACCAGTGCCGCTCCACCCTAACAGCACTCCCGCTCGATAAATTTACCGCACGTTTTTGTGATGGATCAATTAATATGCAACTCAGGGTTAGATTTTGCTCAAGATCTTCTAGCCACGTGTCGTCTAGTCCGCCGTGTAATACTGGTGTCGAGACGGACTCTTGCGGATCAAATAAATCAACCCGAAACGGTGAACAACAAAACCACCCGGTAACCGTCTCTATTATTTGAGTTTTGGATACAATATGAGAGTTCTTGTAATAAATATCAACGCAAGAGATGAGCTCGGTGGTGAGAATTGAAGAGTGATCAAGATTGTGTTCCGAAGGTTGTTGGTGATCGAGAACGGGATAAGAATCAGAAAAAAAGGACCGGTGACCGGCGGGGAAGGTAGATATGACGTGAGCGACACGTTCGTGGTTGATGGAAGGCCAGGAGGTGGTACATATTTCACGCCAGAGGTGATCTTGGGAGGAGAGGGCGTATAAATGGGAGGAAGCGCAGGCGGCGGCGGCGAGAGTTGGGCCGTCGAGGCGGGTGAGGATGTGAGTCTGGATGATGTCTTGATGGACGGTGGAGATTGTACTTGTACTGCCACCGTGATCATCGGCGGCTGAATAAGAAGAAGACATTGTTGTATGTGAAAAAGTGAAGGAGAAGAAAAATGAATAGCTCGAGAATGGGTGATCATAGAGTAACGGGAGAATTTTATAGGGGGAGGGGAAGGGAAGGGAAGGGAAGGGAAGGAAGAAAATTCCAAGTCAAGAGTGTCTCACGACTACATGTAGTTTGTCGTATTTGAAAGGAAAATACTTTGTAAACTTCCTTATCTAACTTCACATTTCGTCAATTAATTAATTAAACTACGACAACAGTTTGTCTTGTCTCCTTCCCATTCTTTCTGAAGGAGTCAAGGCATTTTTTTTTTTGAACTTATAAATAGTAAATCAATTTTAGAATAATTTTACTTATATAAATATTCATATATATATATATATATACTAATTATTTCTAATTACCCGTTTATATTTATGCCTAAGCTTTATATAAAATTATAATACTTTTATTATACTTTCAAAATATGATAAGAAAACATATTTAACAATTCAACTTGTTACAATGACGATGAGGATGATGACGTATCATTTTAATAATTGAACGGAGATCATTTAACTTGAATAATTAATCCGTTGAATAAAATTTAAAAAAAAACTGAGTTTTGTTATCGTTAATAATGGCAACTTAAATATAATTTCAAGTAATGTTATTTTATATTTAGATGGATAGAGACACAATAACAACTCGGTACATGATCCATTTATTTTATATTCTATAGATATGGATCCAAGCGTCTTGGATAAGGACACTAGCTACCATACATACATTACATGATACATGTTAGAGAGACATTTGTTACTTAATTACAAATACGCGTTAACCACTTGTCTCGGTAATCGCATACAAAAAACCACCGTTGCATTCGTAGTATCACCGCACGTTCCACTCCGTACGCTGACGGCTTTAGTCATAATTTATTCGGATATTAATACATAGATGAATGCCCAGATTGACTTTGAATAGTACAAGCCGAAGACAAAACAGAAGAGCGAGCGAGTCCACTAAGTTTTGCAAGTCGTGCAGTTTCGTCCACTAAGTTGTTTTATATTATTGGCTGGGGTCGGTGTTTAATTCATTTTAATTTTAGTTAATTAGAGGGAAATATTAATTTATTAATCGCATGGCAAAACTCCTTAATTAAAAAAAAAATTAATAATTAACAAATTCACATGCATTTGTATGCGTATAACCCATGACCTACGGCAAGAAAATGATAGAATTTGGTCCCGTTTCCATAATCAACTTGCAGCCGCGGCTTTAAGACGGGCGTCTAATCGACTCGATCATCGTTTACATTACAACATGCACATGCATATATCACCATTAATTTTGTTAAATATTAATGTTATAATTAATAATTATTGAGTCTGACATATCAACGCCCCGCCCGCCATCCATATAACAAGACTCCTGTGTGATGGATAGGGATAAGAGACTTCACTATTTGTTGATATCACTTTTGTACATGCACAAGACCTTTTCCACTCAATTTTTTTTTTAAATTTTTCTACAAATAATATCTTGGGATTGCTAGAGTCAAACATATTTAATTGATTACTTCAAATCTCATACTTTATTTATAAAATTGAGAAAAATAATTGACCCAGAAAGTCATATGCACTATCCAGAGTCATGCTACAGTATCACCCCAACTGCTCTAAATTTTGGATGGGTATAATTATTTTAATTTAAATTAAATAACTTAGTGATTAATAATAAATATAAAGGAAGTTTCACATTTTTAATTTTTTAAAAATTATTGAGATTTTATTACTATGCATGGCTTGTTGGTAGTTAATTCTATTTAGAATTTACTAGGTTTAATTTTAAGTAAAACCAAAAAAAAAAAAAAGAATTAAATATATTTTCATTAATATTCTCTTATGCAGGCATGCTTTGCCGTTCTTTGACTTTGACCATCGACCTATTTTTTTGAAAATTAAAGCGACTCCACTTTTTAATTAATTACTCTTTTATGTAAATATAACAAAAGAAAAAAAAAACTAATATTCAACTTTCAGAATTTTTGAGTCATCCGAAACACAATATCTTTCAAACTTACGGCTGATGATTATTTTTTACTCTCATTTTATTTAATTTAATAAATTTTTTCGATAATTATAACATTTTATAGCCCTCATAGTAGTCTTTCTTTTTTAAAAAAAAAAAAAAATCTGACACGAATTTTTTTAATCCCAAATTTGGACAAGGACACAATTTTTTTTTTAAATTTTGCAATAAATAAATTCTTAAATTGTATTACATAACTAATTTAATATTGAGTTACATATTTTAATATTAACATAGTCAAAATTTAATATTCTAAAAATAATTTTTCATATTTATAAAATTATATATTTTTTATTACAAATATTATCGTAAGTTTAGAGATCTACTTATTATAAAATTAATTTAATAAAAAAATATATTATTTTTAAAAATCAAATATAATAAGCAACAAACATAAATATTACTATCTCATTATATAATCTTTGTACGATTATTTTATTTAAAATTTTTAAAATTATGTATTTTTACTAATATGTTCTTAAAATATATTTATTCTCAAAACTATTGTCATTAATAATGAATTACAAGATTAATTTTTATTCAATAAAAAATTGTATTAGGGAATTCAAAAATTGACAAAAATTCTCAAAAATATTTTGTAAAAGCATTTGAAAAAGGAGATCAAATACAATAAGAAATTCGTTAATATAAAATTGAGATTTTAAATTTTAAAAATTACCTCAAACATTTTAAGGTAAGGTAATTTTTAAATAGCATATATAATCTTTGTTGGCATTACAATTGAGTATAGCTTAAACCTGAAAACAAAGACTTTGATAAATTCTGTCAACTGATAAATTAAGACTATTCCTCATTTTTAAGCAACCAAATTAGTCCAACTGTGCCTACTTAGAAAATTTTTGAAAACAAACCTCATTTTCTGTAGATTCGATCGCTGCTGTGCATTTGTTGAGAGAGCAAAAAAAAAAAAAAAAAAAATCTCTGTAATTTGGGATTTAAATCACCCTAATTGTGATAAGATTTCTGGATTGCATGCAGTTTATTAGAAATATTGATGTAAATTTTCTGTAAAACTACAATTGATGCTACGGTTCATTCCACTGCATTATACAATTTTTTTTTTTTAATTCGACCCAACTCTTCTGCTATTATTTATAATTCCTTTGTTATAATCATCAAATTTTTTTATTTATAAAAGTGCAACGAAAAAGTTGGAAACTATAACAAGGAGAGACTTAAGAATTACAAACAAAGAATTATAGGATATAATAAAAGAATTGGATAAAGAAAAAGAGATGCACTTAGGCTTGCTCCAAAGTTGGTAACTTCTGTACCAATTTTTATCTTTATTACATTAAAAATAATTGAAAATAAAAAATTAATTAACGTGAGTGTGAAGTATTATGGAGAAGGTGCTAGATCCATTGGTCTATGTGGTGTTCTCACCAGCTAAGCTGTGGTACGGAACTATTGGACGCTCCGCCGTTTTTGAAAATCCTAACTCTCCATCGTGCGCGCAATTATGATTGGACCATCGAGCTTACAATTTGCACGCACACGGGGATGCCATATGTGACGGTGGGCTGACGATGGGAATACTTTGTGTGTTTGTGTGACGATAATATCTTTTAATTAAATTATTAATTTTTATTTAAGTAAAACGAGATAAGTGTATTTTTTTTACAAAATTTATTATAAAATAAAATTATTATAAATAAACGAATCTTTAATCTTTTTATCTATTTTTATTTAATGACAAAAATTGAGTTTTAAATATTGGCTAACATATCATAAATATTATCACATGGTTAAACGATTCATCGTTATTTTTGTCACTAATTAATACGAGTGTGTTATCCCTATTTAATGGAAATATTAAGCAGCATTCGAATTTTTTTAATTTTTTTTAAAATAATCATATTTAAAAGTTGATTTATTAAAATAATCACGTTTATATTTTTTTAACTAAATTATTCAAATATAATAATATTGGATAAAAATGCCTTATAACCAACTCATTTATTTCTTCCTTATTTTTTGTTTTTTTCATGATGTCTCTCTCGTTTCTTTTATTAAATTTATCAAATATTTTTCAACAAACTCAAATTTTAAAGTTAATATTGCTATGATTTTGTTTAGTTTTGATTTACTTTTGTTGTATTTGGGACAATCTTGTTGGGAATTTTTGTGTTGAAAATTACTAAAAAATATATTTGGTCAAAGTTTGGAAAAAGACAGAAATCAAAGGAAACTTAAAAAGGGGCTGAATTTCAATCACCACATGAAATTGGAATGGGCAATCAAGTGGTGACCAAAATTAGGTAAGTGTGTATGTATTAGGACTTATTTGTAATGTTTTAAAAAATTTTGGCAAATTAAAAAACATTTTAGGGACCTATTTGTCATATTTTGATTTTTTAAAATTTTTGTAATTTAAAAAATTTAATTATTATAATTTTTTAACAATTTGTTTCTTTGACTATTAATATATTTATATTTGTAAATTAATACTGATTTTATATGGTATTATATGATAAATATGATTGGTGTTGTTACTAGTTCTTGTTTGTTATACTAGATATTGAAAAATTTTACAGAATAGTGAAGAGAAATTTGTAAAATCTAATGATAAAGCGAAAGTTCAAAAATATCAAAAAATAAAATTTTTTTTAAGCTTGGTTTACAATCCTTTACACCTATCAAACAAAATATAAAATTAAAATGAGAGTAGTATTTAAAGAGTGTTTAGATTGAAGTTTTGAACCATCAATTCTAGCAAATATTACAAATGATATTGATTTAAAATTTTTTTTAAGTACAAAAAATGAACATTTTGTTGGCACGAGGGTTTATTGTCATGCCTTGACCTAAAGACCAATACATGATAACCATCGTGCACTCTCGAAATAAACTCCATTAGCATGAAATGTCTCTTGAGAGCTTCCTAGGCTTTTAAAAATCATGCACGTTATTGAAATAATTAAAACACGCACATATCATTACACTTAAAATCTATTTATAGTAAATGTACCTATAAAAGTCTCAAAAAAGAGAATAAATAGAATATTTAAGTTTTAAATACTATCAAAGGTACATATTATAAAATATCAAAGTATTGTGTAATAATATTTTCTCAGTGAACCACAAGGAACATAGGATGAGTCAAGGAACCTATGTAAAAGGAAATGTAATGTTAACTTTGTCTGCTCTTATAGTGACATAGCAATTAGAAGACTTAACTTAAATGTAGAAAAATAAGGGAAATAAGTGTAAAATATACTTAGTGAGTGAATCATGAACAATATACAAGTTAAAAGGTTTGGAGATATTAAGATGCTAAAATAATTTATAAACTATGCTCATTTTCTTAACAATCTCATATTGTTCTCAAAATTAATTATACAACTAAAAATATATTATAAAATAGGTGTTTAGACATATATTTATTTCCTTTATAAAAGATCAAATTTGTCTGTCCTTTCTCAAGTTGTTATCTTAATCAGGATAGACACTTAAACTACTAATGAGTTTGTTAGATCATAAATTATGCAACTATTAAATTATATAAATTTTATATAAAAAATTTATCCGTATTTTAATTTTTTAAACTCAATTTGTAAAATATTAAATTATAGTCTAACTTACTGGTGTTGATCCAAGTAGCCACATAGTGACAATCGTGACTGTCTTTGCATCAACTTTCATTAAATGGGCTCTACAACTACATTTTTTCTTATACCAATCCCATCTAATGCCCAATCACTTTTGTGGCCTTTACAATATGTCCGTCCATTTGTTACTTCTTATAGTATTACAGTAATACCAATACCAATATCGGCTTGCTAGCCTTATCTTTTATAGATCAATATTTAAATCAAATAATTTCAAATACACACACACACACACACACACACATACATATATAAAATGCCCTAAGGGCCATTTCATACATCATAATCACAAGTATGCAAAATAATATAAACATATAATCCACATGCTTATTTTAGTGTCAATTCATTTATATATACTAACTTAGCATCCTAATAGCTCAAAAATAATTTAAAACAATTGATAAAAATAAAAGCATACAATTAAAAATAATTTTCAAATAAATTAAACATTGCACATTATTCACTCACCATTAATGAGAAGTTGTATATTTATATTTCTCTATTTATCCTCAAGCTAGCTTGGGTCTCTCTTCAAAGTACTTGCAACTAAAAAATACAATATGCACTTTTATTAGAAATTAAACTCTAAGAAAATGCTCATCTATCCCTAATATAATATATATACATAATAAATATAAATTCTTAAGTTGACTTGTAAATTAAAGTTTGTCTATACCAAATCATTCATGGTAATTAGTAAAGTCTTTAGTCAAAAATAACCTTCAAGATTAATATAATAATTTTGAAAATAATCATGTTAAAATTCCTAAATGTGTTGTTTTAAGAAATAAATTAAACTCTTTACTCTTTTCAACAGCTTTTTAAATTACTCAATTTAAAGTTCATTTAGGAGTTCAAAAATAACTTATAAAATTAGAAGACAATATGCTCAGCACTATAACTTTAAGTTGCATGTGACATGACATGCTATAATACATATGCCACAATAAATTACTATAATAAAAATCAAGTTTTAAGAAATAAAAGCTCTAGCACCATAGCACCCCAAACCCAAGGTCATAGCTTCAATTAGAAAATTTGCATAATAAAAACTACTAAAAAGCTCAAAATAGGTGTTTTTAATATAGTAATTAAACTTCAAATTAGTCTTATAAATACTTATTGAAATTTTTTTTAAGAGTACTATAATTTTATCTTTAATTGACTTTACTCAAAAATATTTTTATTTTTGGTAAAATTATGAAAACTACAAAAAGGTTAAAATTAGTGAAAATTGATTTTATTCCCTATTAATAATTAATTCAACCCAAATTAAATTAATTTCAAACTAAAATTTAAATCTAATTTCTAAACCTCAAATACAACCATTTTAAACTCAAATTAAGCTTTAATATACTACTTAAATTATAATTTAAATAAATATAAATAAAAACCTAATTCAATCTCAAAATTTCTTGTCATTTAACCAATTTCTATGTAATGAAATCTTATAGCAAGGTTTTCTTATTCCCACATATCTTTTAATCATTCTCCAAATATTATCATTAAGTCCAATTACTAAAACTTAAAAATAACTCTAAATATCCAATTTATATAAATATTATAAATTCTCAATCAAAATTAAAATGAATGAAATTAGAAGTTAGAAAATATAGACCCAAACTCTATGTAAGTAATAAAAATGAATTTTGATGGTGAAAATCCAATATTTGAGTTTTGGATGTTTGAAAACTTATGAACTTTGACTTAAAGATTTATAACTAAAATCGTAAATTTTCTTTAATTTGTTTTAAGGATTTATGAAGTTAAACACTTGGGAAACAATCTTGTAAGGATGATTTCATAAGAATATGGTTTAAAAATGTAGAAATTATAAAGAGAAGAAGGAGGAGAGAGAAAATGGAATAGGGGTATATATGGGTGGGAGAGGAAGAAATAAGAAAAATAAGTTTATAAAATTATGACAAATTTCATTTAAGCCCCTAATTTTTAATTTTTTAAAACTCCTAACTCTTTCCCTTTTTTACGTTTAGGTCCTTCAAATAAATAAAATAAAATAAAATAAAAACCTTAATTACAGGTCAATTAGTTATAAAATATGTACGTGCATGAATGTATTCTAGGTGTAAAATGAACAAATTACTCCTAGAGTTTAAATAATGAGTTTTACAATTTTATTTCAATATTGATCAACATTGACCATATAACTGATGAAGATCCTATTTATAAACCTCGCGTGAAAATACAACCGATAAGTTAACACAAAACAAATGCTTAACATTACTCTCCACTTTAGCAAAATAAAAATAATGATGATGAATATTGTCCGATTGACAATTAACCATTCATTCAATAATTGATTAATGAAAAACTGGTTGTTCAAGATCCATTACCTCGTGAGACAACTAATGGAGGAGTTGATGGTCGTGGTTCTAGTATGAGAAAATACATAAATGTTTGTGACTTTCTAGCAAGTTCAACCCGTACAAACATGTAGCTTCCAATTCTATCGTCGCTCAACACAATAATGGTTGATGCAATTTCAAGTTTTTCGTCGAGTGATATATGTGTTAGACATATATTCAATAGCAAGTAGTAATTACACTATGATTTGAGTATGATGGCATTGAAAAAATATTTTCAGTTCAAGATTTATATGTCTACAATATATCTGTTTAAGGCAAAATATGCAATTGATGGATATAAGTAAGGAGTGCATATGCAAAATTTTGTATTACTTATTTTTATATATTTTATAATTATCAAACTAATATAATAAAGATGGACATTTTTAAGCAAATAGCCAACTAATTAGAGAAGTGATGAAGGATAAGTTTGTAGACCTAATAAGATCTACATCTTAGAGAATATTTAAGAAGATATACAAAAGAAATATGGAGTTCTTATATCATATTGCAAGGTTTGGTTTGTTAAAGAAGTAGCACGTAAGATGGTTACTAAAGATTCAAAAGAATCATTTGTCAAACTGTCAGTGTTTATTATGTATTAAAAAACAAAATTCAATTATAAGCTCATTGGATTATTTTAACTTTGCGTTCTTTAATTTTAACATAGTTAACTAAATATTATCCATTATTTCTAGTTAAGGATGATGACACAGATTGAAATAGATGATAATGATAATTTTGTGTATTCTTTATGGCCATTAAAGCATTTATTAAAGCCTTCAGTTTATTTATTTGACCAATTATTGCTATTGACCTTTTTGAAGGGAACATACAAGAAAATTATGTTTTTGGTGGTTGCTTTTGATGAAAATGATCAAATTTATTTATTAACATTTGAGATTGGAAATTTTGAGAACGATACCTGAGAATTATTTTTTTTTGACTTAAAGAAGCATTTGAAACAATATCAAATTTGGTGTTCGTTTTAGACCTAGTATTTGTTTTAAACTGGCACAATAATATAGAGAATAGGATATGTACAATATTTTCTGAATCTTTTCATAATTTTTGTATATTTTACATTGACAAAAATGTGAAGGCAAAATTGAAATTGAGTTCATAAAAAATTGATGCATTTACGTCATACTACTTTCTCGAAGTGAAGGAATACCAAGTAAACAAGTTTAATGAATACGTAACAAAATTGTAGGCCATGCATGTAGAAGCTGTAAACTATTTGAAGATAGAAGTTGAATTTCACATGTGGGCTGCTTGTCCGAAGATATGACATGTAGACTATACTATTGCGAAAAGTATTAATTCATTATTAAGAGATACACGAACTTTTCTTGTTTTCGCCTTGACTGACTACATTTGTTCTGTTCTACAAAAATGTTTTTACGATAAAAAGAGATAGTTATAAAATTGAATAGTTACTTAACTAATGCGGAACAAAAAAAAATTAACGAGCAAGACAGATTATTGTATATAATGATAGTCTACATAGTATCTTAATTTGAGTTTAAAGTTATAAACGGGGATAAAAATTTAGTTATAAACTTGCAACAAAAGACATGTAGTGTTAATTGTTTGATCTACAATAACTACCATATGCATATATTTTTATGAGGATGAGATGTGTTTGATATAGTTACAATTATCTTTATTTGCATTATTGCACAAATAATGTACTTGTTACAACATACATGGATCCAATTTATCTTGCTAGTAATAAGTGTAAGTAGATGGTCCCTATGAAGTATGAACCAGTATAATAAAATCACCAATAGGATGTGCTGTTAGCAGTCAATCTCAGAAACAACGAATTCAGTTGATAGGAGAAGATATTGTTAGAAGGACATGTTCTCATTGTAAATAACTTGAAATAATTAGAAGACATGTTGGAATATTATTGCTCATACTGATTAAATATGTGATGTATCTTGCACATGTACTTGTCAATCTTTAATATAATATATATATATATATATATATAAAATATTTGTGATGTATCTAATTTTCAATGCATAGTGGATGTATTATTATTATTATTATTATTATTAAAATTTCTAAATATTGACAAGTTAATTTTGAATGTATCGAAAGAAGTTTTTATTGCTTTAATAAGACACTGAAATCACAAATTACAAAACATATCATTCCTCAAATCCTTCATCTTAGGACATTAATGTTTAACTGAAATGAAAAAAAAATTTAACCTTAATCTCTTTAACTTTTTTTTTTTGTCATTTTGAAATTTTACAAGGAATCAACTGCGTATTGTCACTACATTCTTAAAAATTGACACATATTTAAACAATCAATTTAAGTAATTTTAAGACACATATTTAAGCATTAAGAGTTCAAATAACATAATTTATATTTATTTCATGTATTAATAATGTTGCTTTATAACTTAGAAATATCAAAACTAGGCACAACAAAATCTTTAATAGTTTAAAAATGTCACTTCATTAAATATCTAATCTATAAGTCAATTGTCATTTTCATCCTTAAAAATTGACCATTCTTGTATATGCTTATACATAAACACCATAACTATTGCTTCCCCGCAATTGACAAGGTATCTTATTGAGGATTTGCTCATATGATAAAGGTTAAGTGACATCTGGTAAATTTGGTCTCAAATTGTATTATTCAGCTTCTCACATAGCATAAGGCAATAATGTGCACAATGAAATCATCGCATAATCAAAAATGGTCTCCAAGTTTGCCTTTGGTGGTGAATAATAAATAGTGATATGTTGTCTAACCAAATTTAACGAATATACAATGCAATGGTTCTCATTCACCATGGTTGGAGTGTACACCATGCCTACATCTATCAACGATTTATGAACCCCCTTGTTATTCCTTGACATGTACTACTTGAAATTAACATCAAAGTTTAATGTTTCACATGAAATAGAGCTGTCATCTTCACCCAAGTATGAAATATACAATGTTGACTATAGTAAAAACACACCAAAAGTTAGTTATGTGAAATCTTAAAAAAATTTTGACAGAGCTTCCAGTGTAATATGGACTTATCTCAAAATTACCTAAATTCAAATACTTCAAGAATATTTATTATTTAACCAATGTTCATACCCATAATCTCAAGTGGTGTCTTAAACACCCTTAAAATGGATAATAACAACTTCAAAAACTAATAATTTAAATAGCAGCCGTTAATTAGTGCAATTGATTAAATAGTAGTAGATATATGTAAGTTTGATATTATTATTATTCACCATTGGGATATCGTATCACGCAATTGTACTTACCGATCTACCACCACGTCTAGGTTTTCGTCAATATGCTAATATAAAATGTGCAACATATGATTGTTATTAGTTTACAAAATATTTTATAATAATAAAAATAAATAACATATAAAAATATTAATTATTAAATCATCTAACCTTTTATCTACATCCAAAATACTTCGAAACTACTCAGGTGTAAGTACATTATAAATCTTAAAGATAATTGGAGTCAATAGATTAAAGTTCAATCATATTGGGTTATATGTATGCAACTCTTTGGTAGTTACCTTCCTATAATACCCACAAATCATAAATAATATTAATATGAAAAGTACAATTTATTAAATTAGTAAATTTATTTTATAAGCTTTTTATGGACTAAGAATTTTATGAGTTATTATTGTAAATTTGGTTTCTTTAATAATAAAGACATACAATAAAGTTATATTATTTAGTATTGGACATTTCTTAAATCATGAGAAAATCCTTAAAGTATAAATATATTTTTTTTATGAGAATAGTCTTTCTCATAAAATAAACGTCTGTTTCAAAAGAGATTATAGTTTTATACAAGGAGATTTGATATTGAAGATAAGTCTAAGATTTTAAGTCTTAGATTTTTCTTATTTTTATACTAATAAAGATTATTAAGAGTTTGACATATAATTATGGTTATATATATTGCATAAAAGATAAAAACTAAAAGGGTTTATAACTTAATTTAGGGTGCTTGGACCTTAATTTTTTATAAATAAGAATTAAGAATTATTGTTTATGATGATAGTAAGAGAAAATAAAATCTTTGTCACTTATGTCTAGCAAATCTGTTGTAAAACATGGCGGTTGTGATATCTGCAAAATAATAATATAATCAAAATTAATAATATTTATAATAATAGTAATATTAATATTAATAGCATTAAAATATGTTGTTATTTTTATAAACATAAATAGAATTACCATGTTGCCACTAGGTATAGTATCTGAATTATTCACCAAAAAATTTCTTCCGTATTTTTCAAATAGGGTGAGAAGAATGCCATTAGGTGCTTAACCTATCTCACAATGCTAAAATCCTCTTCACTTTCGCCTATATATAGAAAATTAACGATTATATTATAGTTAACGATTAAATGTTATGCTCTGACCTAGAGACTACTATGAGACAGTTGCCATTTATCCTTGAGTTACACCCCATTAATATAGAATGTCCTACAAGAGTCCGCAAGACTATTAATGATCACACACTCTATGCACATAATTAAAATATATGCATACATTCACACTTAAAATTACTTATAGTATAGGTATTTATAAAAGTCTCAATAAAATTAAATAAAAGATTTAAATTTTAAAAAATAGCAAAGATTCATATTATAAAATATTAAATATTTTGTGAAACCTATACTTAAGGAAGTAAGTCAAGGAACCTATACTTAGGGTAACGGCTATGCCTACCACCTATACGAGAAACAATTACAAAATCTAACTTGAATAAGGTATGGTAAAAAGCATGGGTATAAAATATACTCAATAAATAAATTAACAAAATATAAAAATTATAAAAAATACTTTGATATACTATAATGATTTAAATAAGTCTTTTATACATAGAAAAAAATTTATACAACATAGAATTCAAACCTATGAAGTTTCTTTTATAACATAATTCGGACTAACCTCTTTCTCAAGTATTATCTTGGCTAAGGATAACGATCGAAACTACCAGTGATTATCTTTCAAATAATTAATTAATTGTAAAAAATATATTTTTAATGAAAATCTTCAACATATCATTCTAATTTTTATTAGAAAATTAATTTATAAGAAATATTATTTGCAATAAAATTATTTATCTGAATCACTTGTATTGACCTAAATAGTCGCATGATAATAATTATGATTGTCTTCGAATCATTATAGTCTAAGATTATATTAACTTACAATATTTATATTAATACAAAACAGACTGAGAGGCTATACCAACATTCATCTACCATTCCTACCCCATGCAGTTTCTATTCACCTATGCGTCTCAAAAGCTACAAATTGTAACTACAAAAATATCCAATGTGTGTGTGTGTATTATGCTAATACACTAGCCTTATCACCAATATATGAAATCCATAAACAAAACATGTAAATAAATATCAATACCTCAAGGGCCATTTCAATAAATCAAAGTCATACAAGTATATGCAACAAGTAATTCAAAATACACTAGCTAGCATATTTATTTCAAATAATTCATATATCTCAAGATTGTCATCCATTCTAGTTTCTTAAAATAAATTGATATAAGTTTTAAATAATTTAATAACAAAATTAGACCACTCATTATTTAGAGAATGGTGTATATTCTCTTACTAATCCTCACATTGGCCTAAGTTTCCTTTAGAGGTGTCAGTGCCTAAAAACCACATGCATTTTTATTAAATACCTAATTTTAGTAAAATATTTATCTACTTAAATATGAAATATGCATATATGATATATAGTATAAATCCTTAAGTTGACATATAGATTGAGGTCGAATTTACATCAACTTATTCATAACTAATAGTAAGGCTTATTAGTTTATAAACTGAATAAAATTCATGAACTTACTTTAGAATTCAAGTACCCTACTGAAATAAGATCTAAGGGTAAAAATGATGTTTAAGCATTACTAAACAACATTTGAATGACGAAAAAAAAAAGGAAACAACTTTTAGAAATTCAATTTAAAATTCATTTCAACTTTTAGTTAAATCAACCCTAAAGACTAGTTTGGTAATTTTAAAAATGTTAAACTCAAAATTTTAAAAAGCATTCTATTGAGGAAATTAACTAAATATTTTAATTTTTTCAATAATTTTTAAATTACTCAATTTAAAGGTCATTTAATGATTCATAAAATAAAACAGAAAGCATAAATTCTAATCAAGGCAGACTACTCTGCACAGGTAGAAAATTCAAGATCCTATTTGCCTAGGCAACTGTATTCCAATTCTAGCTTCTAAGTATTTATTTTGAATTTTTTTGAGTCTACTTTAATTGCGACTTAATAGTTTTTTTTGCTAAAAATACGTTCAATTTTCTCAATTTAAGAAAAATCATTGGAAGGTCGAAATTTACAAATTGGTTTCATCTGTCATCTAACTCCAAATTTGGCCTTAATCAAACTAGCTTAAAATCAAATTTTAAACCTGGTTTCTAAACATCAAAAACAACCATTCAAAACTTAATTCAAGTCTCAAGTTATCGTTTAAATTAAAATCTAACTTAATATAAACAAAAAGTTAAATTTATATTAATACAAAAAATTATTGCCATTTAATCAATTCTAATGTAACAAAATCCTATAGCAGGGTTTCCGCATTCATATACAACTTAATCATCCTTCAATATCAAGATTAAGTTTAAATCATCACCAAACATTTGGCCAACATCCATTTTACAAACTTAGTCTACAAACTATTATTTCAACATCACATTTCAACAATTTCACATTCACAATTATCATTAAAAACAACAAAATAAAAAAAACCACAAAATCATTCTTGGATGAACAATAACCCAAAATTTTGAGCTTTAAATTAAATACAAAATATAAAAGAAATTAAAGGTTAAAAATATATACCCAAACTCTATGCAAATAAAAAAAATATATATTTTGATAATAAAACTCTGTTATTTGAGTTTTAGGTGCTTCAAATCTATATAATTTAACTTGTAAGTTTCTAACTAAAATCAAAGATTTCCTTTAATTATCCTAATAATTTATGAATTTAAGTAATTAGAATGGTTTTAAAGTGTTAAAATTTTAAAGAGAAAGGGTGAGAAAAGATGGAAGGAGTAAAGTTGAACGTAGGCATGTTCGTGCAGTGAAAAAGAAGAAAAAGAAGAAATAGATTTTTATAAAATTATGAAAAACATCATTTAAACCCCTACCTTTTGATTATGTAAATTTCTTAACTCTTTCTCTTCTCTGCATTTAGGTCCTCTTAATAAAATAATTAAATAAAATAAATAAAAATAAATTTTATACTTTTTCAAAATACTTTCCTTATAAAAATTTTGAAATCATAACTATATATTTAATAAAGATTTATAGTAAATATGTAAATAAATAAATAAATAATTACATAAATAAAAGAAAATCTTAAATTCATAAAAATAATTAATAAACTTAAATAATATATAAATTAGTTATGAAATATATACATACATAAAAATACAGTATAAGTGCAAAAAAATTAAATTATTCATAAGATTTAAGATTTAGATTTTATATTAAATTACAAAAATATAAACGATATTTACCAAATATCAATTACCCACATATATTTTCATTTTCTATAACTATGTTTACGAAGTTTAATATATATTGCCTTGACGTTAAGAATACGACATGCCCATGTACATCTAACACTATTGAATATATGATATGGTAAGTGACATAACTAATTACTTAACAACTATAATATAGCAATCATAAAAATTAACAATAGTAGTACCTAAGTGAGTTATACGTAGAATGTAATGACAAATTTAAACAAGTCATATTTAAAATAGTACTTCTTTTCTTTTTCCTAACAAGTGACAACTCTTTTCTTATATTTTGTTGTCTTTTCTACCATTATATAACTCAAATTCTTATATAAATATTAGTATAATACAGATTATTATGGATACATATTAAATTAGTCCAGGTTATTTATACTATGTACGATATCTAACTATTAGTAATATAACAGGACATCCTGTCAAACAAAAATTACTCAAGTAAGTAGTACAGTTATAATTTAATCGTATTAACATCATCTATCTTATTGAAATAAAAAGTATCGTATTAGCTAGCTTATTGACATGAATAACATTATTTTCAAAATATTGATTTGTAAGTTGATGGCTATCATGTAACTTATCTAGATAATGTCAAATGTTCAAGTCTGTCAATAGTAAGAACTCCAGCATGGAAAACCTAATAATGGTACCTACCACAAAAAAGTATAAAGCACTATTGTATTTATTAGTGATAACGACCTCCTGCGATAATATCTAATGCATGAGATTGCTCGAAAAATGAATTTACCCTATATTAATTAAATGACCAAGGTAAGTTCATTGAAAAATTGTTTCTTATTGCATAATCAATTTTTTTTATCACCCATATATATTATAAAGAAGTCGGATAACCATTAAACATGTCACTTTTTGGGAACCTTTGGTATTTTTGATAGTTTCATCATTTTTTCTTGTTCGAATATGTAACATCAACATAAACATACTAACAAATTAAAATGTACAATATAAATAAATAACTATTTATTCATTCATAAAATTAACCAAATTAACTCCTAAGGTTTAAAATTAATAAAAATTAACTAAATTAACTCCTAAGGCTTAAAATTAATAAAAATTAACCAAAATTATCAAATAATAACAAAATATATTCAAATTGCTACATAAATGAATACAACTTGGCCACCACATTGTACTTAAAAAAGGTATCGCCACAATGGACTAAAATATAAAAAGTTTAAAGTTAAAATATTATTTTAAAGTAATATCTGAAATTTTAAGAAATGACAAAATTAGCAAATACTATTAATATGACAATTAGATCCCTAATTATTTTTATAAATTCAACATTTGCCAAAACATTACAAGCACATTCCCATGAGACAAATTTTGGTCACCAAAAGTTATTACCGCAATTGAAAGTTTCAATTTTGATCAGGACCGAAATTGGATATGACCAACTTATTTAAAGTAAACCTTAAATTTTAGTAAATTATAAAATTTGCAAATGTTTTTAAAATATGATAATTATGGCCCTAGTTGTTTTTACAAATTATAAAATTTTTCAAAACATTATAAACACACTCCCACAAAACAAATTTCGATCACCACAAATTGTGACCAAAATTAGAGGTAGAATTTCAGTCATGGAGGCATTTCCGTTATGGTAATTTTTGCAATTTCAGTCATGGTAATTCCTGACATGAACCCCCCATTTTGGTCATCACCCCCTTTCCTTATTTTAGCCAAATTTCTAGCCTCTCATATTTTTCGACATCTTTTTGGGTCTCTCATCTCATTCCACAAATTTTCCGACCTCCCAAGGTTATCAACACAATATTTTTTCAAATAAATTAAAACCAAACAAAAATAAAAAATACCCACATATAAAACACTTATTCAAGCACAAAATCATACATTCAATAACTCATCAAAACGAAACATCACTTCTTTAAATATAAAATCTCAAATTTTCACCAATACTTTTTCACACAACACCATATTTAAACTCAAAAATATACCAAAAATTAATGAAATAACACATGTAATAACTCAAAATTAATCTTATCTAAAGTGACTGTGCAATGCCAACATCAAAATTTTAGATTTGTAATTTTTGACTTGATGAAAATTGACCATAAATTATGTTTGAAAGAAGAAAGAGAGAGATAAGAGATGAGAAAGGGGGAAGAAAGAAGAAGATATGTTTGTTTTGGTTATGGAAGTATTTTTGTTCAATATTATTATATTTGACTGATTTAATTAATGAAATATGAATGTAACTATTTTAATAAATCAACTTTCAAATATGACTATTTTTAAATATTTTATTGTCCTTTTTTAAACTAATGATATCACAAACTTTAACTATGTTTTGCAAGAATGAGTGGCTTCTGAAATTGAGGGTTTTATTTTGTACCATATTGTTATAAATTAACCTCTATGCAACGTTGACTCTGCAGTCGTATATGGCTGTGATTCCGAGATTGAAGTACGAATTTAGAGGGAGCCATTTGGAGGGATACTTGTACAAACATAACAAAGCTATGAACTCTATATCCATATCTTTACAAACTACCAGCAATAGAGACATGCACGCTCTAATAGATTATAGATTTCCTACAAGCATAATCAAACTGATAGCTTTCCAGAAAACTATCAAAATTCAGCCAATATATAATTTTGAAGATACAACGGGAATGCACAACTTAACAATTTCATAACCCTTCCTTGTGGTTTGCAACATAATTGTTCAAGCAACCACCAACATCATAGTCAATGAATTCTTTCTAATTCATTTTGTAACACAAACATGATCTACTGTCAGAAAATGTATGACACGAAGTTGATTCACCTATAGAAACATGTACCAACCATTGAGGTCTAGGCTATGGTGAAATTGTAGGCGGCACATAACAACAATGGCAAGCATTAAAATGTAGGCGAAACTATAATTCTATTAGAGACAAGTGATAGTTGGACTGGAGTAAATCTTGCTCAAGGAAAGCATCAAAAACCTTCAAAACTGGTGCAAGTCTCACTGTCAAAAGTTACACCAAACTGCAAGCATCCTGCTTTCATTTTCGTACATGAAGGCAAGAGAACTTTCGAACTGAAACGTCGGCTGAGGCATCTCAAAGGAGATTAATCAAACTCAAGAAGAGATGACAAATAGCTCAACTAGAAGAGTTCCAATCATTCATGCTGCTTCTTCACAGAACAATCACTCATCACCCCAAGCTGATGGCCCACCCAATCCAACTTCAACTTCCTGAGATAACTCAAGTGCCGAACCGTTATCCCTCTTTTTAGTTTTCTTTCTCTTAGCAGTAGAGGTAACTAAGCCATCAACCGAGTTCAATTGAAAAGGTGCATCAAGTATATTATTGTCAGCACCAAAGCTGGGATTTTCTGGAATATTGGCAGAAAAAAGCTCTGAAAAAGAAGTTTCCCCATCATCAATAACATCAAGTTCCCCATGTTTCTCCTTTGATTTCTTCTTTTGTTTCTTTTCTGCTCTCTTTTCATCATTGCCAACTGAGAAGTCTTCTTTTGAGAGTTGTTCATTATTTTTCTTTCTCTTCTGCTTCAAATCTTTTTCCATATCAACATCTTTGGGATCATTTAGATGACCATCTTTCTTTTGACTCATCACATGGCCCCCAGAGTACTTTTCATTGTCAATAGCACCAAGCTCCCCTTCTTTATCTTTTGCCTTTCTTTTCAATTTCTTCTTCTCTGCTGAATCCTTTTTGTTGTGCTGAATGTCTTTCTTTGACAGTTTGTCAATTGTTTCTCTATTGTGATCTCTTTTCTTTTCCTTGTGAGCTTTTGTCTCGTTATCAGCACTATTTGAAAAATCATGAACCTTATCAATTGCATCATCCTTTTCATTCTTGATGTTTTTATCTATTGGTCTAGCATTGAATATATGCAAGGTTGGCAATAGTTTTCTGACCTGCAATGATATTGATTCTACAGAAATCATGCTAGGAGCACAAATCTAAACTTGAAAAGACATTAACATGATAAAACAGTACATGATATTACCTTCTTTGCCAATTTATCGTTTTCAGCTATGGGGTTTCCTTGTAGATTGAGGTTTTTCAGATTAACTAATGAATTTAACAGCTGCCATTTAAGGATGTTCCCAATATGCATGATCAGTAAGTATACAGATATTAGTAAGCAAATATATATGTATATATATGTATAGAGAGAGAGAGAGAGAGAGAGAGACCACTCATGCTCTTACCTTAATTTCTGATAACCTTGTGATCAAGTTATTTCCCAAGTCCAAATTTTGGAGCTTCTTATTATAAGCCAACTCGGCTGGTAGAGTCTACACAATTGACAGTGAGACAGAGGAAGACAACAGTACAAATGAGCAAGATGATCTCAATATTAACAGATGATAGCAAAATAATCTCAGTAACTATTAACAAAGACTGAAATTGAGACGGCCCCAAATCAATAAAATTAACCAGTGAGCACACCACAGACCTTGATGTTATTGTGAGCAAGTCGAAGTTCTTTCAATTCAGTGCAGGACTTTAGAGAAGAACCAATTATCTGAACTTGGCAATTTGAGAGAGAGAGCTGGAACCAAGAGAAAATTAAGAGGCTTAGCAACAGACTCAAAATATTAGTTAAAGACAAGTAATGACCAAAAAATGGTTACCTTCGTAATAGATTTCACTTTGAGCAGAGACTCGCCAATTTCATGGATTGGATTTCTAGAAAGAACTGCATGAGAATCCCAAATGACAAAGCATGATTTTCGTACATGGATTAAACAGTAAAACAAACATTTATTCAAAGAATCAACTTAAATTTCATTGTTCACTTGTATTACTGATCTTAAAGCAAAATATTGTCAATCATGAACATGCAAAATAAAAAAGTATACAAAGTTGCATGAATTCGCTGCCTTCTCATTAATTGAACATATCAAATTCCAAAAAGAGATAGAGAGATAAACAGATAGGTAGTAGAAAGATAGACTGTGAGAGAGAGAGAGGGAGGGAGGAAGGCGGGTAACAATTGAGTCCCAATGAACAGCTGAGGTTTACATAAACTGAAAAGAACCAAGGATGACACTCCAAAGATACAGGACATAGCAATCAAAAAGTTTAACAAAAGCATATGATATTGTCAACAAGTACTGCTTTAAACCAATTAGAAAATATTAAAATGACAAAATTAAGAAAAGTTTCTGTGCCAAAACTATGAAGAATGCAAATGTCCAAATTCCAAACACCCTCAAATAGTACCCATATTTTAAGCATCCAATTATGGCCTTCAAGTGCCAAACAATTCCTCCCACTGACCATCATTTGCTTCACTGATGCAGGAAGAAGATTGTGTGCAAGAAAGTGCTAGTTCAGATAAAGGCGCTCTGGAGATCTATATTCTAAATTTGATAGAGGGCCAACTGGATAGAACCCTCATCATCTTCTATAATTATAGGAGATATTCTCAGTCGTTTCATTTTCTGGAAGAAAGAATAAAGATTAGAAAATGTTGTTGCATGTTCTAGGCAATAACCATTGGGGTCAGCATCGCAGCAGCACATGGCAGCAGTTTCATTTCTAAGTTTTCTTTCATTAAGATCTTGTTAAATTCTGCAACTGGTGAAATTAAACAAGTGCATATTGCCCCAGAACACCTGATATTTCCAGATGCATTTTCAACCAAGTTGGGCGCTATGAACCTGGAAACCAAGCAAAAATTACCCCTACCATTTAGGCTGCCATAAATATGTTATTAACTTCATAATACATTGTAGAAAATTGGTAACAAGCAAGGGTTCCCCGAAGTTTCGGATTGAAGAGATTTAAGGCCTTTCCTTCTGATACCCATATCTACAGTTGACCAGATAGCTTCTACCAGGCACTAAACAAAAATGGAAAACAGAGACCAGTGTGGGATTTTTAGCAGATTAGTAGCATCAGCTTACATAAGTAGTTACTCATTTTGGGTTTGGCACGGGACTTCAAGGACAAAAACCATAACTAGACCATAAGTTTCAAATTCACTCTTCATCCCAACTGTTATTTAGATTTGGTGGGGGTGGGGTGGTTACAACAACTTTCACCTTTACCCTCCATGTTTCTTCTCTTAGAATTACTGCTCTTATTCCTCTCCACTTTTTACTAAAATTTCTATTTGAACTAAAACAGTGACACAAATTTTTGATGGTGCATATGATGGCAATCAATTAATAAACAGCATCCAGAAACAAATTGTGTTGCACCAAATCAGAGTTAACATGCAAAATAAGAATTTATACCAAGAGTGTTCAAGTCCTTCATCTGATCAAGCTTGCATATGAAAATAATCTCATTGTCTGCACCACCATAGAAAATAGCAGAACGAGTCTCATTATACTCAAATCACCAGCTTCAAATCCTAAAACAAAGAATGGGCACTGCAATAGATTCTAACTCTTACCATTCAAAATTAAAGCACGTAGACTCACAAGGAACCTCACCTCATCCATTGATCTAAGCTTATTTTTGCCAGCATTGAACACCTGAATTACAAAGATAGAATAAAATGACTTCAGAATCTTGACTAACTCATCATTTCCAAAAGTAAACTTTAATTCGAGTGACAAAAATAACAAACCGATAAAGGATTACGACAGAAATTGCCGGCAATAACAAGAATCTACCAGACAAAACGTTTTATAACCCTAAAAATTAACATCTAATCTGCTAAAACAAGATTCTATCAAAAGCAATAATTTAATGTAGAGTAAAAATGTGACAGAAAACGAAACCGAATTAAGTTAGCGACACTTACAGTAAGTTTTGAGAGTCCTTCAATTCCTTTCAAGCTTTGCAATTTATTTTGCACAACTGACAACCACTTCAAATTCACGCAAGACTTCAACCCCTTCAAATAAAACATTCAAACAACCTTTTAAAAAAAAATCAATTTCATGATATAAACAATCAGAATAATACCTCAAGAGAAGTGATATTGTTGAAGTAAAGGTCGAGTCTCTCCAAGTTTTGGAAATCACTCAAACAAGAAACGTCGGAGAGAGCTTTGTGAGTGAGAGTGAGAGATCTGATGGAATTAGGGTCGCGAGTCTGTTTCTCCTTCAAAACCTGGTCCGTGCTCAGGCGAGCCATCTCTTCGTTTGGTTTGGTTCTGTCTAGATTCCGCTAAACCCAAGCTTTATCTCGGAACATTTTCAAAAATAACTTTATTTTCGCATTATTTTACATTTATAACTAATTTTAAAAAGAAATTACTAAAATAATTATTTTTAATAATTTTATTTTTTATAGCCACATTTTTACACTTATAAAACTAAAAAAACATGTGTTATACATGTGCTTTTGTTCACTTACAAAAAACTTCTACTTTATCTCAAATTTTTTAATATTTAAAATAACGATACAAAAATTTTGACATTTTATTATTCAACTTAACAAGTAAGTTTGTATATTTTTATTTTATTTATTATTTTTAATTAATTTTAAAATAAATATAATTATAAAATTCATTATGATTGATATTTTAAAATTAAATTTAGATTTTATGTATGATATATATTAATTTGATAAATTTTGAATGTTTTCAAAATTTTGAATAAACATACACAAATATAAATAAACTTAAATATGAATTTTTTTTATTAAAATAGAACATTTTTAATTAAAAATTGATCCAAAAAATATTAAATTTTGTATACAATGAGTACTCTTGTGCCTCCGACTCGAAGTCACTTCTGTCCTCGTGTCAATAACTCCAGAGCACTTATAATATATTTTCACTTTATTAATTTGAAAATAAATTTTATTTTTAATTTATATTTATTAAATTAAATTAATAATATTTTTAATATTAAATTTAATGTTCAATTATTTTAATTTATATTTTCAATTAAATTTTTATATTTTTGTTATAAATATATTTTATGAATTTGTTTAATTTCAATTAAAAATTTATTATTTTGTATGAATTTCTTTCATTTATATTCAATGTAAATTTTGTATTTGAAAAATTATTAATATTAAATTATTTATATTTAAATATTTTTGATATATATTAGATATATGGCTGATATTGTGTGGGTTAGTGTTTGTTATGGAGGATTATGAATTATATCATCATATAGTTCAGAAAAATACTGTGGTGGAAGAATTAAGCTCTTATCAATTTTAAAAAATATTAAATATCACAAATTATTAACAATATTATATGACTTTACTAGAATTGATCTAACAAAATTCGTTATTAAAATAAAAACAAGTTTCATGGATAGTGAGACAGGGTATGTTTTATATGTTAATATCAGTAATGACTATGGTGTATTTACCTTTACAAGCAGCATTGTGGTATCAGTGAGTAAACATTTTAGTTCTCTTTACATCACTACGAAACAGATAGTTGTTGATGATCATTGAGTATTTTGCATTTTTTTTTTTTTACAAACTATTAATCAAGAAGTTTATGTATAATCATTTATTTATTTTTTAAGAAGTAATCAATTCAACTTTGGTGAAAATTATTCATCAGACGAGATACATCCTATAGAGTCTTTACCTGTACATCATGAGGATGCTGGAATTTCAAGTCAGTATCCACCATGCAAGTATAATGAGGATTCTATACATATTTTTTTTTTTTATAATCAATCATATATAGACAGTGAAGGTACTTACAGTTTTAGTGATACATTTAGAATCTCATATAGGAATTATTACGATAAAGTTATGGATGTCCCTACGAATGTGGGTTATAAACTAGGTCAAACTAACTCAATGAGGTATTAAGATAACATGCTAGAACTATTAAACTCTTGATTTTTGTCATCAATTCTATCATTAATTGTTTGGCCAAAGAATGTACAATTTACCTCTGCCTATAATATTATCTCTATTAGTTATTTTTTTAATTCAAAAAATGAGTTATGGGATACATTTGGCATAATGGCACTGAATAACCATTTTTAGTTTCGAATTTCAAAATTTACAATAGATCGATTTGAGACAAATTATGTAATTAACAGATATAGATGGCGAATTCAAGCAATTAACACAAATGAGAATGGTGAATATTGGTCCATTGAATATTTTGAAAATGTTCATATTTGTAATATTGGTGAATATGTAATGGACAAATTTTAAGATCCCAGTCAGATTTATACCTTAAATAACATTCAAGATAACATATACTGTGAGTCTAGAGTTCGTATATCTTATCGTAAAGCATAGCTAGCAAGAGAAAAGATACAAAGTTTAGCACACGAAGATCCAACATAGTCATTTAAGCTACTACTACAATTTTGTTATATTTTATAACAACGTAATCTAGGTACAATCACGTATATAGAAACAAATGAAGATGATAATTTTTATATTTTTTCATGGGATTGGGTACATCGATTAGTAACCTTTATACATCAATTTAGCCAGTAATTGCTAATGATGGCACATTCTTAAAACGTATATATTAGATAACCATATTTGTTGCAGTAATTTTTGACAGAATCGATCTAATTTATCTTGTAGTATTTAGAGCGGGGAACTTTAAAAATGATACATTATATGAATAGTTCTTAAAAAAACTACATGATGCACTTAGACATATCTCGAATCTGATTTTTATGTTAAATTAATACAATAGTATCATCACAGGGATAAAGAAAGTATTTTTTGACTGTTGCCATAATTTTTTGTTCCTATCACATTGAAGAGAATAAGGTAAAATACAAGTTCAAATATCATAAAAAAGATATTTTTCTGTCAGAATTTTATCTTACCGCCAAGACTTATGTTTATAACGATTTTAAAAAATATATGGATAAACTAAGGTCAATACACCAAAATGTTACTAATTATTTATATAATGAAGTAGGGTTGCATAAATGAGTCAAATCTCATTTTTTGATAAAACGATATGACATAATGATAACTAACATCATATAAAGTATCTTGCATTTGAAAACACTCTAACTCAAGTAGCAACGAATAAGATTAGAAAGGAAAATATTCTTCTCTTACACTATTGGTGTATCCCATTTTCTAACAAGAGTTTAAAATAATACGTAGAGGCAAAATTATTGTAGTCAATCTAAACACAAATACATGTCAACGTCGATGCTTTAATTTACAGCAATTGTCATGTGCTCATACAATGGTAGCAATAGACATGTTAAAGGTTGGTACGAGGAATTTTATTTAAAGGACAATAAAAATTGCATACTTTTAATAGTATATACACAAAAAATTCATCCAGTTGGAAATCAAAGTTTTTAAGAGGTTTTAAATAAGGTGTGTACTACTATTGTCAAGTTACTAATAGACTGTTTTTCATCTGATCGACCAAGAAATCAATGCATCCTATCTACGAAAAAGGAAGCAATTATTCGCAGATATTCTCGTTGTAAGTAACACAGACATAATCGGTTAACATACAAAAATTTATTGCATCGTAATAAAAATGAATGATTATATGTTTTATTTTATTACATCTTATTTATTTGTCATATGCAACTTTATATGTTATTGAGTACGTTCTATTATATTTTACTTGTTTAGTATAAAAAATCTATAAATTAATTAATAATTAATAATTTATTATTAATAAACTAGTAAATATCAATCATTTAGTAATATTATATTAAAATATTATCCATTCATTACTTTATTTATTAATAATTTATAACCAATTATTTATATAGCTTATTTTATTTATTTATTCATTATTAAATATTTTTATATTTGCTATTATATAATTGTTATATATATATATATATATTTTATTAATATTATATAAATTAATTAACAATCAATTATTTTAATGGAACATTAACTTTATATTTAATTTTTAATTAATATGTATGATTATTATGTAATTACTTTATTGTTAAATAATTAATATATTTGTGTGCATGTGTGTGTATGTGTGTGTAAATTAATTAACAATTGATTATTTGTTGGCTTTCTTTTAAGAAAAAAATTAATTATTGAATTTAATTTTTAAGTAATACATAAAATATATTTAATTAGTAAATAAATAATAATTATTTTCTTATTGCATAGTGTATTTTTTTATTTTCTTAATTATTGAACAAAAATTATAGTAATATTTTTTATTATCTTAATTATTGAATAAAGTGCAAAACTTATAGAAATCTAGTTAATATAAACTGAATGTCATCAATGTAATAGTCTCGTATATAAATTAAGTGTTATTTTTATGTTAAAAAATAACCCATCCTTAAAAGTGAAATCTTACTGTCAATATAAAACAATATACTTAATGAATTTATATATAAAAATCTCACAATCTGCGCTATTTATAGTCTGTCAAGGTAACTCCTTTATTCGAAAAAAATAAGATTAGTATAGTTACATCCTGTAAGTTCGGTCTCGCAATATAAATGCTATATGTGCGTATCATAATGGGTAGTAACTAATATAGTAGTGTTAATGGCTCATTTATCTCTCTATCAAAATGGTCCTGTAGTGTAGAGTCATATACATATGTTTAACATTTAGACATATCAATAACGCATGCAACCTAATGTTCATAACAAATCAATATGAAAGGTAGAATGCGATCAATAACAATTCAAGATCTCCATACTCCATCAGGGCCACCATTCACATGCTCCTGTATATCCAAAGTATCTACAAATGTGCTTAAGTTAGCAGCATTTTAGTTCAGTTGTTTCCAAGCATATAGCAATTTTGTCTACATATTAGCAAAATTAATGTGAAAATAAAACTAAAATTGACAAAAAAAAGCACATATAAAAAAATAATTTATAATATAAAACATACATATAAATATGTAGAGACAACATTTGAATTCAATAATATTACATGAGGACACACCATTTGTTGATGCTTAAAAATTATAGGTATAATATTTACAATATTTTTTAACTATGCATCTGAATCAGAATATCGAGTATGTCTTTATAAAAGCATCCGAATCTTTTAATCATTATAGATATTGAGCATATAAGTCATTCAAATAAAGGGCAATAGAATCTATGACCAATTCCCTCGGATACTGAGGTAGTGGTCAGTTAGAAAGGATTCCACGTTTTTTCTTTAATGGATTAGTATACGAACTTCTAGCGTATGGATCCTTCTTGTACATCAGATCGAATCGATTCTCATGAGAGATTGGTGCTAGTTTGTGACGTACCATACAGGTGCATCATCTATATAAGTTTGTGGATCTCCTACTTGTGACACAAAATAAACATACTAAGTGAAATAATAATATATCCTAAATATTTAAAAAAAATACTATAATTTAATTTTGATTATCTAAACATGTGAGACAGTAGATGTCAGCTGTAGATAAGAGGAGCCTAACATCTCTTTTTAAAAGTTTATCGAAAATTAATCAATACAACCTATCACTTTATGCTCGACTTGCTATTCATTGTCCTCTCTTATCCTGCAAAAGTCTGTTGCTAGTGTATCAAATCGATTCATCACATTATGTTTAATCCTCTAGATATCCTCTCTCATGTCGTGGTAATATGAACTCAATGCCTTGAATCAATCCATCACATTATATTCAACTTTTTGGATATTATCTCTCATATCATAGTAATATGAACATATCGCGTCCAATCGATCTATTAAACTTCTTATAATGTTATCGTCGTGATGAAGCACTAGTGTGGGTGAATAATGATGTGATGGTAAAAGAGAATAATATGGTTGAGGTATAAGTACGGGTGAATAGTGATGTGACAGTAGTGAAGAATAATGAGATTAAGGCATGGATAAATAATACTGTGATGGTCTAAGAAAATAATGTGATAGATGTGCGGGTGAATACTGATATAATAGTATAATGTGGTAATGACATCGGAGAGTAATGCGGCATAAGTATGTGCAAGTAATGTTATGAAAGCGTAGGAGAATAATGCAGTGCAGACGAACAATGTGTAAATGGAATTAAAGAATAATGAGGCGTGGGCATGTGTTGAAGTGGTAACACAGGTGAATAATCTGATTGTGTATGTTGCAACATATGGGCACATATATTTAAGTGAGATATCAATGCACTATTTAAACATTAAAAAATTTAAATCGTATTACATTAATAACTTTTACCTATACACGGGAGTTTTTGGTTCGAACTTGTCCATTAAAAGTTCTACCCATAACCAACTACTCCTATATGTACCATATAGTTGAATAACTTGAAATAAATATGCTACATACGATAAATTACTCTTATAGGGATCAGACTGTAACATATTAATTACTAATAATCTCTGAAAAAAATATATTGATAAGTTTTAATATTTCAAACCATATAATATTTACTTTGGTATAAAATTAATTTGCTATTCAAAAATATTTACTTACAACAGATTTCACGAATAAGTATCCATATACAGTCTTCTGATTAAAAGATTATTTAAAATTCTTCCATCATAAAATTCGTAGGGTATCATTACTAATACATATTACAATATGTTGTGCAAGTTAGGCACAATCTCATAAATCCAAACATATATACATATATATATATATATATATATATATATATATATTTAAAAGAAATGTTAGTACAATAAAGTGCGATAGAATAAACAACAATTTCAATTTTAATATAACTATTTTTTATAAGTACCTGAAATATAATATGCACCCAACAATATTGTACTTTCCTATAAAATTCTTGTCATATGCTTTTAAACATGGTGTGTCCCTCTTATATTTAATATATTGTATATGAATTAATCGTCGTAGTGATTGAATTGTTGAAAGAAAGACAGTAGATCCCCATGGATACTTATTAAACTTATTAATATTCTCTAACACATCTAACAATCATAAATCTACATGGACTTGTTTACCTCTGTCAAACAAAAATCTCTCAAGTACATAAAAAGTGTCAATCTCACTGCATCAAATTTAATATGCTAGAAAAATCAATGTCATCGAAAGTTGTCTTAATATCGTCTGGCATAATGATGTTTAAATCACTAAAAATAGTGTACTTTAATGTTGTATTCTAAGGTACATATAAATCAGAAAAATGTCCACAGTTAAGTCTAGTAATAAGACCAAACTCAATCTAAGAAAATTAAATGACTTGTCCCCCAACGAGAAACCACATCTCGTTGTTATCGCCATCAACATATACTTTGTTGTCAATCTTCAATAGACAAGAAATTACCAAAACATATCTGTCTAAATAGGTCAATTTGTGATGTTGTCAATCTCCTTTTAATATGATCTATCACCACTAAATGTGATAAATAACTCGTCTTTGCATGAATGTGCTTATCTTCTACAAATTTTAACTATGGTTGGCATATCATTTTTATCTGTAAAATTGCACAAATAATTATTTGTTAATAAAAAATACATAAAATAATTATACTAAATTTACTACAATTCATTTTTATTACATTTTATTTTTATTTATTTTTAATTCAAAATAAAAATAAAAATTGACATTCTTAATATTTGAATTAATTTATAATGAATTTCAAATGAATTACACAATTAAATATCTTAGTAAAACTAATTAGATTTGGATTCTAATAATTATTTTTCATTAATTTCTATTTATTTTTACATCAAAATTAAAAATAATAACAAAATTTCAAGTGACATTCATAATGTTTTTAATTTATTTATAATATTTTAATTAATTTCTAATGAATTTCAATTAATAAATATTTGTGATTAATATTTAAATTTTATTCAATTATTTCTATTTTTATTAATGTAAAATAAAATTTTAAAAATTGACATTTATAATATTTTAACTAATTTCTAATGAATTTTAATTAATTAATATTTATAATTAATACTTAAATTTTTCTCAATTATTTCAATTTTTTCTTCATTTAGAGTACAATTATAAAAATTAGCATTTATAATTTTTAAATTAATTCCTAAAGAATTTTAAATGATTAACATTTATAATTAAAATTTAAATTT
>CP135565.1:3069809-3175457 GCA_032401905.1 Swietenia macrophylla
CGCTTTCCAAGAAAACATCAGCTACATTATCTTCTGTCTTAAGAACAGGTACTCGTCCAGGTTAGCACTTTGCTCTTCTATGAATCTTTGTGACGCTTTTGATGTTTTTCATTTAAATCCCATTTCCGTTATGTTGTTGTTTTTTATTGGATTTTCAGTGAGTGAACTTGCAGAAGAGGATGTTTTACAAATATTCTTTAAGGATAGAGAATTGAATGGGGATTTCATTTCCAAAGCTTCTGATATATTTTGGCAGAGGGGGGTTTTGAAATTTGTTGACGCTGATGGTGGAAAACTCGCTGACAGTTCTCAACGAGCGGCCCAGGTGGAATATAATGAGCTTTCTACATTTTCTTATTTCAGCTTTACTTGATTTTGATTCCTAAGGATGTGTTGTATTTTTGTTTGGATGTGTTAGATTTATCGGTGCTTCATTTCCTTTGAAACATGCTATAACCAGAAATTTTGATGGATTACTTATTTTTGTGAATTAGCTATTCTTATTATTCCTTGCAATATTTTTTTACGTCTTAAATACAGTTGCCCTGAATAAGTGGTAGTTGGAAATCGTTTACGTGCGATCCTTTCTGCTTTGTGTTGTCAGAGGTGATTGCTGTGTAGAAGTGTGATATTTCAGACAGTCTGGTTTACGGAGCGTTTCTTGATTTTGAGTACCTTAAGTTTCAGTAGTAGTAGCTAAAATTGGATCAGTTTAGCTGTTTCAATAAGAAATCTTCAGTATTTGTTAATTTATTTGTTTTTAAATGTGAAATAAGAAGTTGTTGAATAACATAATTACTTAGTGGAAAGTTGACAACTTAACTCATTCAATGTGTTGAAGGATCTTCAAAATGCAGTCAACCTGTATTGCATTAGAATCAGCAGTAGCTTTTATATCCTTGTTTTTAGGCCATTTGGGCCACCTTTTGAGCCACTAGTTGCAGAAGATATTCCAATACACAGAGTGCCTGGCTTCTCTTGGTCTGTACTCATACTGTAATACGCTTGGTAAGGAGAAAAGACTCATAAGAAGTACATGAGTGTCTGCAATGTGGCACCTCATTATAACTGCTTCAGGTTAGGCTGTGCAATCTTTGCCATTTAAAGGACTCTTTCAGTCTTTTAACTGCAAAAATGCTTTGTGGAAGCATTTGAGAAAGCAGATTCTTTCATCCTATTTCTCATGTGTTCACTTTTTTATCATTACTCCGTGGCATCAATTCCATTGTTATTGGATTCATGAATTAAAATCACATACATATTTCTGTAGTACTTTGTGCCAGTCTCTGATTAGGAGTTCCTTAAATAAATGCTGAAGTTTATTGTATACATTTCTGTTTTTTTTTTTTTTCACGTTGGTGATTTACTTTTCGTGTACATGTGCTAATGGCACAAATATGTGTAGGTCATGGAAAGTGATAATGATGATGGATTTTTGAAACTGACAACAACCCATGAATGGCTATTGGGTGACAACTCTGCACCAATCAATAAGAAACTCACTGCTAAGGTATGATTTTTGTTGGCTATCATGAAATTATGATGAATTTTCTCTTAAACACTTTCTTCCCTCTCCCCACCCTCTTTTCCTCTCTTCCTCCCAATTTAAGAAAAGAAGAGTAAGTTGTTTAAAATAAAAAAGCTGTTCTTTTGAGGAATTTTCTTTTTCCAGTTTCTTGCTGCTAACCCATGCATGAAATTTTTAATTTCTTGTTGCTGATCCATTCATGTAAATACAGGTTTTGCAGGACGACAGCAAAAAAAGGAAGAAACTGAACCTTCTTAAATATGAAGCCGTATGATACTTCTCTTAATAATAATTTCTTTTGGTTAGTTGGTTATTGATACGAAACTTATGCCTGCTGTTGGGATCCTTCTGTTTAGTCTCCATTATTTTATTGAAAAATTGTCACTGCCCACAAATCTTCTCTTCACATTTGAAATTGTTTCTGTGATCCAATCATTTGTGTAAAGAGTTGACAAATAAGTGAACGTGTTGTATAAATTTGTGCTAGTGAGGACAAATCTTTCTACTTTTGGTTATAGGTAACAAATTAAATTCTTTTTGAATTTATAGCTATAGTCTAGGAAGCTGAATGAACTTAAATGTTCACCCTGTTACTCTATTCTGATTAAGGTTATTTTTATATTGCCTTTACAGCATATCTAGCAAATTTTCCTACAATATTAAAACGCTGAAACACTGAAATATTGTTGTAGTCTGTAGAAATGTGGCTAACATTCCTACATTATGGTCATTGTCTTAGAGTTAGTAGTACTAAGACAAATTGTTGTGATTGTAACTTAGTAAAAGTGAGAAAAAAGAGGAGATGACGGGGGTATTCTCAAAAGTGACTGTTTTTGTTATCCATCTGAGATTGAGAACGTATGTGAGATGCTATCAATTCTTACTGCCAGCAATGTAGTGAGAATTGCTGTAGAAGAATTCTCTGATGGGATCCCAAGCAGTCTAGCACATAAAATTGAAAATTTAAAAGGATGTTCATGCTTTGTGTTAAATAATGTAAGCAAGATATGACATACTATAGTATAACCAAAAATTGGAAATGCCATGGTGGATTAATGGTGGGAAATTGTACTTCGAGATTATGTGTTTCGGGCAGTAATTTGCCAGCTTATGGGCACATAAGTTAACTAAAAATTAATCATAATGAATTTGATCAGTTAACAAAGCATTTTATTACACTTGCCTGTGACCAGTCATGGGAATTTTTTTTTTTGCTATGGAAAAGTTTTGATAATATCTTTATTTTAAGTGTGCTTCTGGTTAATTTTATTCAAGAAATTTCATCCTAGTTCGACAGTTGTTTTAAGTTTCGGACTTTCAGTTACTTCGACTTCATTGCTGCCTTCTGCGTTCAAACTATGAGTCCAGTTGGTTTCTCAAGTAGCTAGAAATAGACTTAATGAGTAAGTTTTATGTAAAGTTGCTAATTTTTCTTGGAATTTAAGGGTTCATAGCTAGGTATTCAGTACCTGCATATTTTTTTCTACCTTGATTATATTTGTTAGAGTTTTTAAGTACTATTGTTAGACTATCTCCTGTCAGCTTAATGTTTAGGCGGACTGCTACGTAACATGGTATCAGAATTCAGAGCCGTTGACCATGTAGTCTTGTATTCAAAGTCTCCCATTCTTTTTATTAAATTATTATAAAATTGTGTTTACGGGTGTTATTATATAAATATGATTTTTTGTTGTGCTTGATTTACGTGCTTGTATGTGAGGGACGTGTTGGACACTATTGTTGGGCTCCAAGCTATCAATTTACATGTCTAGTGGTAACTTGCTAGTATTGTTTACCTGAAAGTTTGCTTCTACATCTCTAGCTTTCAATATTAGAAAAACAGTTGAAGATACTGATTCTTTGACTTTTATCTTGTAGCTCAAGAGGGAACTGATGCTTTTGTCAGTTGGTATTGGAACTGCATGTACTGGCTATTGTTTGATAGCACTGTCAGTGCAGGTAAAACCTTCACAGAAAATTAAAGTGCCAGCATTTTAAATTTACGAAATTGTCAATCAAAACATTACACTATTAATTTGCTGAAAGAAAAGAATGGAAATGAATATGGGGAATGTTGCAACTGCGGTTTAAACTATTTTGTTCTATGATTTATATGTTTCTTCACTATTGACAGTGTACAGTAATGGAATTGGTAATCAATCTTTGCCCCTTCTACTTCACAGAATAGAGTCCACTTTTCTCTTCTAAATGTAAATTAAAATGTTCAGGATATATTGTAAATTATGTACTAAAATAGAAATGACCTTGTTAATGTAGGCTGCTTTGAGCTATGCAATAGGAGTTCTTTCCAGGTAAGTTGATGCATTTTTACTAAGGATATTTTTTTGTTTATTTAATCCTTGATGGGCCAATGTTTCAATCTCTAAGCTCTAGCTGAGTCCCAGATTTGGACCTTTGATTAAAATGGGAGGTATATGAATAACAATCTAAAATGGATTGACCTGTTAACTAAAACAATTACTTTGCTAGGTTCTTCTTTTATATATTATTATTTTTGGAATTTTTATCCAATTCATCTCCTCAAATGCATATGACACAAAAATGGTAGATTCTGTTGTTTCAGTTGCGTTGACAGAAAAATATTTTCATTCAATTTTTATTTGCTGATAACGTTAAAGTGCATATAGATATTTATCAGTGAGTTTAATAGGAGAGGGACATAAAACCTTTCCACCAAACGTCACTGTCAGTTGTCCACTAAGATTGCTGGAGGCTCTCTTTGAAGAATTATCACAGAGTTCAATGAATTTAATGCTATCCATGATGCTGCAGTTTAGTGAAGCAAAAAACTCCAGATATTGTTTTTATCTTTTTGTTGTCCTTTTTTCTCTGATAGGAAACTGTATAAGAAAAGAAAGTATATTCACAGAACAAGTTGACCATGTGCCCTTGTTGCCTATTCTAATTCTGGTATTGTAACAAACCTCATTTCCGGTGCAGTTGCTTGTACCTTCAGCTCTTATTCCAACATGCAGACAGTCTGTCCAAGGAAATGGTTCCTCAGATTTTCATGCAAAAGAAGTCCAAGAAGTGCAGCTAAAATCTTTTACCTTTATGTATTATGTTGCTCAGTGATTCTAATTCCCCCCTTACTTTAAACAAACATTTATTTTTCTTTCACAGAATTGGAATAAGAAGCGAGGACCTTCAGAACTTCTTAGAGAGATCAATTAAGGGAAGCAGCATTGCGCTTTCATCTCCAAGACTTGTAATCCCAGCTGCAATATTTGGTCTCTGTGTTCTGTCTCATCGATATTTTGCCAATGACTTGTTTGATTTCCAGGTAGCAATTAAAATAACATTATGTGCATTCTCATGGAATTTTTCTAAGAATTGGTTAATTGCCCTTGAAGCTTAAGCAACAGTGAACAGAACTTGTATTTATTCATTTGTTGTATCATTGATTTCTGTTGTCTGCAGCTGGTTCCGGCCATGGTTGGGATGTTTGTGTATAAGGCTGCTGCTCTTGTTCAAGTTTACAGAGACAATGAAGACTTGCAATTTGTCTTTCCAGACAATGAGGAGGACTCAATTGACTGAGATCATCCATATTAGTATTTTCATTGATAGATTCTTAGATCTTTGAAGTTGCTTTCCGAAGGCTATGCCGCACAGGCTACATCTTCATGAGCTTCCTTTGTAGAATCTGGTAAGAAGCTTCTAGCGAAAGAAAAAAAAAATCCCAAAATCTCAGTGAATTAACTCAGTTTCCAGAGAGGCTACAGGCGAAGTTGGCTAGTTGAAGTAAACGCCTGAGATCTATAGGCAACTATCAGGCATGGCTTCCCAGCTCTCACCATGTCTATATCAATGTTTCTATCGCCGTGGCATAAATTTCTCAAAAAATGTTAGGACGGACGATATCAATCCATCTTATTTGTATCACTTTCACAGTTTACAGCCTTCTTGCACAATAATCAGATAGTTTGCCAGAACAAGGCTGAGTTATTGGAGTATATGCTGCAATAATTCAAACTCGATCAACTTTTGTGACACAACTGAAATATCGTTCACCATGAGCTTGTATCTTAACTACATTCAGCTATATTTTTGTAGACGCGTGCTTTAACAATATAAATAAAATCACTGGAATCCAGAATTCCAATTACAACAGGCAATTTATTTAATATCGGTTTATGCAGTCATGCATGGCAATGGGAAATAGAGACCAACACTATGATTACCCAATAAGTTAGGAGGTCCTCTGCATATCAGGACATGCACTTCGGATTTTATAATGAAAGAATGTGTAATATTTTAATCAAGTGCATTGTTCGAGATTTCACTCCAAACACCCACATTAAACCAAGTCAATTAATTCAAACTAAATAAATAAAAACACTGAAAATTTGTAATAAGAACAAAGAGATTTGAGACTCGACACATGTAAAAAAGAATTATTAATGTGGTTCAACAGATGGTCGTGTCGTATTCCATGAATGATTCATTTAACATTATTAAATTTGAATATTTAAGGAGAGATGTACTATAAGAAGAAGAGAAGTGAAAAGACTTATTTTTATTTTTTATTTTTGGCGTGTGTGTCTATTTTAAATTATTTTTTAAAAAAAAATTTAAAATTTTTTTATGCTTTTATTTTTAATACAAGAACATATCTTATGATATAAATTATAAATATAGACACTAGAATGTGACACAGTGTCTTAAGTTATTTAAAGGGTATATTAGTAATTACAAAAAAATTAACGTCACTCCACAAAGATTGATGTTAGAACCTATGTAAAAATAAAAAATATAAATTATATCCTAATTTGTTATTTTGATAACACTAATTTGTTATAATCCCAATTATCTTTTAAGTCTTAAAATAGAAATTACTAGAAATTTATAAAATAAATAATGAGTAATCATTATTTTATTTTTTAAACTATTTAATTTAACTTAAAGTAAATTACACTGTTATAATCTCTCATTAGTTTTTTTCCTTTCAAATTTTAGCAAGGTTAAAAAAAATAATAAAAAAATAAAGGTGAAATTAACCTAATGATCAACGGGACAAAATTAGGCAAGTATCGGTTATCTCAGCAAGAGCATTTCACCATAAACAAACAAAACACGCTTCTTTCTGATCACAAAATAAAAAAAAAATAATAATAATAATAAAAAAAAGACGGAGGTGAAGAAGAAGAAAAGAAAAAGAAAAAAGAAATTTCATTATCATTATTATTAATATAATTAAACAGATCAAAGCCTACAGTATTTATTTCTAGCCGATTGAAACAAACAGTCTCTTTATTCCCGAACCCTAGAACCAAATTCTTGATGGCTCATCGGAATCTTCGAGACCGCGATATGCTGGAGTCTATGTACTCAATGCTAGCTCTTGTTTTCTTACTTGTGGCTTGCGTCGAGCTCTGTGATGCAGCCACCGTCGTCGACGTCTACCGTCTCATTCAGTACGACATCTCCGGTGTGCCGTTTGGATCTCGGTTAGCCAGTCTCAACCATCACGCTGGCTCTCTTCATTTTTCGCCTGGCGCGGATCTGTCTCGGACTGTGGTTATGATTCCGGTTCGCGAATTGAATATTAGTTTTGTTAGAGGTAATTGTCGTTTTCTGATAACTAATTCGTGATTAGTGTATGATAATTTTTTTTTATGTTTGTTTGTGGTATCTATGTTACAGAATGTGTTTCGGGGAAACAGCCGTTGGGAGGCTTATTGTTTTTTCTTCCCGATATGTTTAAATTTGATAATGGAGGCGGTGGAGAAAGTAATAAGGATGAAAAACAAGTGATGAAGAATGTGTTGTCGGAATTGGAGCGGTTACTTGTACATGCCAAAATACCAGTGAGTTATATTTAATGTCTTTGATTCCTACTTTTGTAGTTTTTGCTGTTGCAGAATCCTTTTTAACTCGTACCAGTAAGTTCCAAACTAGTAAAGTTAGTAGTTTTCCTTCATAGTCACTAAAATAGACAGTAAATTAGCCAGTTTGTATATGCTAATTAATGGATAAAGTTAGCATTGGAAGCTGATCCTATCTGTAGCGTACTTCTTAAGAATATTCATGCAAGACTGTTTACATATAAGTTTCTTTTACTATTCCTAAGTTGAAGTTCTGATGTTATGCAGTAATAGTAATAAATTTGTATAAAATCTATCATTATTAGTAGTGTCTTTTGTATTTTTGAATTTTCTGTCTGGATGGTTTTCAGGTTTGGAATCCAGATAGTGGCATAGCAGTATAGCTGCACTTTTGATTTCACCTTTGTGCCATCTCACATTTTCGTGTTTTGTACTATTTCTGTTTATTTTTTTTGTATTGACTTCTATAAGTGCGCACCTTGATGTTGGAATGTTTTGATACAGTATCCAGTGTATTTCGCATTTGAGAATGATGAAATTGATTCTGTATTGGATGTGGTCAAGAAGAATGATGTCACTGGTCAGCCGGCCACTGCAACCACTGGAGGGTTAGTCGATATCTTTTTGATTGAAAATTTGGGAATCCTAATAAATTATATATGTCCTCTGGTCGGTCAACTATAGTTACTGTAGTTGAATGAATTCCGTTAGCTTTTTATATATCATATAGTTGTATTTCCACAGAATTTAGAGGTATTTTGGCCACCCTTGAGATTTGCATCTCCCAAATATCGTCTGTCAATATTCATTTGACCGAGCATTTTGTTGAGAAATTCTCCAAAACTCTCCTTTGGGAGATTTGTATGGAAGAACTTGTAGAAGTAGCAAATGGTGCATTTTTTTATTTTTTGGTTTTCGAAATCATAATAAGCTATATTTGACTTATGAAAGTGAAGGAGTGAAAGATATTTTTTTTTTTCTTTTTCTAAATGGTAATAAATTAGTTCTCTCCTGTTACAGAAAAGGGTGAAGACATTGGAATTTCAGATGTTACCAGATATTCAGTAGATAGAGCCTAGCTTAAGTTTTTATTCATCTATTTCCATTTATGGGGGAAACACTGCTTGTTTGCTCCCTGTACTGATCATCTTCTGTTGGGATTTGCATCTTATCATATGAGGAGGTTTATTGCTGCTTTATACATTTCATAAATAACATTGCTTGACAACGGAATTTAGCTATTGTTCTAATCCTTTAGGGTTTGTTTACCTATAATATTGTGACATATTTCACTGTGTTTACAGGTTTCTTGCAGTGTTTCTAAATATTTGGTTGTTTACTGTGCTTTTATTTCGTTTTGTCGTTAGCCATTTCTGACAGAAGCACCTTTGTATTCTCTGATTTATTATGCTGTTGAGATGGATTAGAGAATTTTGTTGTTGTTTGCCATATCTGATTTCATCTCGTCTTTCAAATATTACAGATACAAGCTTGTCATCCCAAAGGCAGAGCCTAAGAAAGTTGCATCTCCCACGATAACAAACATTCAGGTCACAAGTCAACTTTATTCTGTTGTGCAGAATATCAAGTTATTTGCTGTTCTAGTTAATGTGTTGACTCCCTTAAATGCTGATGATTTCCTGGAACTTGAATGCTAGACTTCCATTCGTTGATCTATTTGTTTAAGTAAATAGGGAGCTTCTTACCTGTTACATAGCCTTTAGTACACAGTTTCATTTGGACTAATCAACAAAACAAAACATCTAAGAACATTGTTGGATTTTACCTCTCTTGTGTTCATTATCGTGGTAGTGGTGACTGATTGAGTAGAAAGAACCTTTTTCTTGTGTAAAATGTCTTAGTGATCTGAAGCAATCAGGGGTATAGCCAAGATTTTTTTTCTTGGCCAGGCTAAAATTATTTTAGTTAAAATATAATTTAGGAATTTTTTTATTTGAAACTTCATTATAAAAAACAAAAGCAGTACTGAAAAGAAGACACAGAGACACACTCATTAAAATTTGCATTATAAGAGCATCAAAATAAAAAATATGTGGTGTATAAAGAGGGAGAGGTATTTGAAATATTGAATTAAACGTTTGGAAGAACCTTCTTAGTGTTTAAACTATCTTAGAGATCTGAAACAATCAGGGGCATAGCCAAGATTTTTTTCTTGGTTGGGCTAAATTTTTTTAGTTGAAATATAATTTAGGAGTTTTTTTTATTTGAAACTTCAATATAAAAAACAAAATCAGCACTAAAAAACAAATCATATAAGGAACACGCTAATTAAAATGTGCATTTTAAGAGAATCAATATAAAAAATATGTGGTGTACAAAGAGGAAGAGCTATTTGAAATTTTGAATTAAACATTTGATAGATTACTGTATTAAAAGTGTTTTGCTATTTTTGAGAAAAAAGTAAATTTGAAGAAAACAAGTGAAAAATGACAATGTATTTTATTAAAGGTATGGAGAAGGGTAAAACAAGGTTATTTTCAAATAAATGAAATTCAAGTAATAAAACCAGAAATTTAGATAACTATATAAGGAATTAAAGTCTTTCTAGAAGGAGTAAGATAAAATTCATATGTAGAATGGTTAAATATATCGAATGTTAGAATATGTTATTTTGTCATCATAGTTCAATAGTATGAGATAGGAAAAAAGGAATTCAGAATTTAGTTGTATGAATTTATTTATAATTTGACTATATAAATATTGATAATCGTGTAAACAAAATTTAATTTTAAGGGCTTATTCATAATTTGACATAAAAATTGGCTGGTTTTCAGCCCACTCTAGTCCAATCCACACTATGCTCTGGCCCTGGAAGCAAAATATACAATTCATTGCAAGAAGCCTGATTGCTTCTTTAATTATTTGTTTACTTCTTCATTCTTGCCTGGGCTTTGATTTCTGACTCTTCTAACTTTCCAATGTGAGTTCGTCTGAAATGCTACCTGTTACATAATCTTTTACTTGGCCAGTCTTACTGCTCCTTAGTTTCATTGATATCTTAGTTTAATTTACATCAAAGCATGAGTTCTTTGTTGTACCTGTTTAAGCGAATTTACGTCGAAGCATGAGTTCTTTGTTGTACTTGTTTAAGCGCCATTATTTTATTACCTTTGTGCTTTTCCTTTTGTGCTATTACAAGTCATCAAGTTGCAGATTGATGGCCCATATTTGCATTTGTGCATTAATATTAGCAAATTTACTTTGCCTGAGAAAATTAGGAATATTTAAGTTAATACAACCTTTAAGTTCTAGGTAATATTTCATTTAATTTGAACATAAATAATATTTGACTTGGCTATCTGACATGAACTTTATCTCAACCTTTTATTTATAAATAAATCTTATTACCTTGGGTCTTCTCTTTTGATACCAAATACAATTTAAGCTGACTGATTATTATTATATATGGTGCATAGAATCCGCAACTTTTGCCTTTTCTGGGTTATGCACCCTTGTAATGATGCTTGCTTTTCATGAACTTCTTGTAAATTGAGTATTTCTTTCAAGTGGTGCAGGGATGGTTGCAAGGATTGAAAGCTGATGGAGATGCAAATCAACTCCCAACCATTGCCATAGTAGCATCATATGATACTTTTGGCGCTGCTCCTGTATCTAATCTCATTACATATCTGTTATCAATTCAATATCTTTGATAGATCAACTACTGTGATCCATATGACTATGACATAATTACTTGCAGGCATTGTCTGTGGGAAGCGATAGCAATGGTAGTGGCATTGTGGCACTTCTTGAGATAGCTAGGTTGTTTTCTCTTCTCTATTCAAATCCTAAGACTAGAGGAAGGTACAATTTACTGTTTGGATTGACATCTGGTGGACCTTATAACTATGATGGAACACATAAGGTGCTTAGCTCTCCGTGGTTGACACTTTTCAATTAATTATCTATCTTAATTTTTAATCCTTTCTATACTTTGTTTATTGAGTTTCTCTTTATCTTTTCTTCAATGCTTTTAAAATTTTTTTCCTACTTTTGCAGTGGCTTCGAAGTTTTGATCAACGTCTGCGTGAGAGTATTGACTATGCTATCTGCTTAAATAGCATTGGTTCGTGGGATGATAAACTGTGGATTCATGTATCCAAGCCTCCAGAAAATGCCCACATAAAGCAAATATTTGAAGTAAAGCGAATAAACATCTCAATAATCAATTTGTTATGCAGTTTATGCTGCTTTTTTTTTTTTTAACAGTTTGGTGGATGGTGTGTGTATAGGGTTTAACAAATGTAGCTGAGGAGTTGGGCTTTAAAGTTGGTCTGAAGCACAAGAAAATAAATATCTCAAATCCTCGAGTAAGTAGATATACAATAATGATTGAACCATATCGTATGAATTTCTTTTATCTTTTGAAGTTCCTAGATAAACAACTAGAACTAGAAATAGATGTTCTAGTTGATTTTCCAGTGTCATAATCTGGTGCATCTAAAATTTTTTAGTTGTTCTTTGACAGTCTGCATTAGTTTTGTTGTTTTCTTTCTGGTTGCTTTGCCTTAAGAAACAATATGCTCCTAATCTTCTGGAGTCTAATTTAATGGGAAAACTCAGGAAAACTTCAATTCTGTATGTATTTGTTTTTGATTACTAATATGTTTTCATCTTTTCTGGCTTGGTAATTCTATTAGGATTTTGTATTGCCATGTCATCCAGGAACTATTAAGATTATAAAACAGAGGAATACGTTTTTTTTTTGGTCATTTATGGGCTCATGAAGGTAGTTACAATTTGAGAAAAAATTTCTTTGGATTTAGCCCTAAGATAACGAGAATGTCCTCTACAATACCTTCGTTTATCATAATTGACATTGTATTCATTGTTTCTTCTTACAACCATATCTATGATTCCTTTACATTATTCGGCCTATCTAGCATTCACTGGGCCAAACCTTTTGCTTGATAATATGGCTGACTGATAGCTAGAAAAATTCTGTCCAGCACATATCTATGTTGCTTTGCTTTTGTTTTCGTATTCCGCTGTTAGTTCAGGTGATAAAGCTGCTGTCTGCTGTAGGTAGCTTGGGAGCATGAACAATTTTCAAGACTGAGAGTTACAGCTGCTACCCTTTCTGAACTCTCTGCTGCTCCTGAGCTTTTTGAAAGCACTGGAGGCTTGTTGGATAGCAGGTCGAGCTTCAAACTTTAACCCTATTTATCTTATTGTCAGAGTTTATGTGGGTTCAACATAGTACCCTATATAACCTATTGCCAGAGTTTCTATCTGTTATAGATTGCTATTGTCTGAAAGTTCTATTTTGTGCAGACATTTTGTCAACGAAACTGCAATTATCAGAAGTGTCAAGTTAGTTGCTGACTCTCTTGCGGTAAGGCTAATATATTGAGAGATGCATCTTGGTTATGATGTTTCAATGTGATCTTACATATACTTTTTTGTAGATTGACTCTGTCAGTGTGTACATGATAGATCCATTATAGTTTTATTATCAGGAAGTTGCTGGGAATTCCCCAAGTAAAAATCATTGTCTACTTCACTGTATAATAAAATGCTAATAGACCTCTTGCAGGATTATAAGTTAATTCTTGCAAGTGTCTAGCATGCACTGGAAAGTTGAGAAGTTGCAAGAAAATGGTCTGCAGAAATTTTGAGGTCTTGAATATCTTGGTTTGTACCACTGTAGAGGTGTTGCAAAACTTACAAGTATTACTTGCGTAGAAACTTAACTTAGAGGTGGGATTTCAACTTGTTAGCTAGGTGCTGGCAGTGTTTATTTTTTGTTTTGATGTCCAAATAGGTTTGAATTTGGCTGAAATCTGAATAGATTTGATTGCATATGTCTGAATTTTTTTTGTTTTATTATTATTTTGTAAATTGTCTTAATATGAAGAGGTTTGTTTTTAAGATCAGAAACATTTGAAAACTAGTATTTTGACATGTATGTCTGTTATGAGTTTGCAAAAATTAAAAGAATGAACAACATAAGAATGGATACAGTTTTGATTATTTTTTAACTCATCATTTATGAATTATGCTCTAGTAGACTAAAATATTACTCTAACGCTGCTTGATGGTATTTCATTTTTAAAGTGATAGGTTTCAAAAGCAAACCCCTTTAATTCTATGAATGACTTAAAAGAAGTCATTTTCAGATTTTAGATGTAAAAGCAGCAAAAAACATCTTGGTTTTGAAAAATAATTTCTTTGAATTTATTTTGATTTTTAATTTTTTAATCTGATCTGATTTTCTTATAATGTTATATCGAATTTACGGTTACAAGCATATTTGGTTGTTGGCGCAAAACTTGGGTCCAAGATACAGAGAATTATAAAAGCGTGTATTATTTCGATATATGACGGTACTTTTATGTTTTCTGATTTTTTTTTCCAGAGACATATTTATGGTTACCAGGGAAAGGATGTTCAAATTTTTGCAGACGATAGTAGCTTGGCTGTCAATCCTTCTTACATACGGTCTTGGTTGGATCTGTTGTCACAAACACCTCGAGTTGCCCCATTTCTCTCAAAGAATGACCCATTTGTCATGGCATTGAAAAAGGTCTTCTTTCCTCACATTTTTATGGTTATGTCCTCTGTTTGAAGTTTTATTGTCATGCTGGTAACATGGATTGTGCTGGAATTTCTTGATTCCACTGTAATGTTTTGTATTCTCTTCTGGTTTTCAAGTTTTCCCTACTTATATTTGCAAATTAAATCTTAATTTCTCCACTTTGCAGCAAAATTTTATCATGGGGTTATTTTGAGATCTGTGATAATGTTTGAAAATGCATAATGTCTTTTCCTTGTCAAGGTTGCCCCCCATTCAATGAATGAAGTTGGTGGCAGTTTGTAGAGATTGATATATTGCTTTCAATGTTCTTCTTTGTATGCCTTATGGAAATATGCTGTTTGTCAAGAATCCTATGAAATTTTCTCCATTGATTTCCACAAAGGTTGATAGCTTTTTGATAGGAAAGATATATTCCTTTCAGAGTTCACATATGTATGCTCTATTTACCATATTGAATTTGAAGATTCCGTTGAAATTCCCAAGGATGCTGCATCCTCTTGAGACAAAGATTTTTTAAGTGTCATGTGGCATCTTAATTTACGAAGATTGTTCAAGCCCATAGCTGGGTAAATACAGCTTCTATTTTGCTTTAGCCTGTTTGGGATTTTCGATTTGTGTTTAGTCTAGCTTTTGGGTCAAAATAGAGAAGGATGTTAGAAATAGGAAGAATACAAAATTAACTAGCGTAAGATTGATTAGCTTGAGAGCTTGGGTTCAAGTCTTGATGGTGGCCACTTTATGCAAAATGCTATGAAGGTAGAGTTGCATCTAGAAACCAATTGAGGACCCAGCTTCAATGGGACTAACACCAGATGACTACTTTTATGACTCTATTATATGTATTTGTTGGCAGGAATTGGCAGGTCATACTGATGAGGTCAATGTGCAACAGGAGGTGCTTGATGGGATGATCACTTTCTATGATTCAGCTAGAGCTAGCCTCAACATATATCAGGTGATTGGTCACATTCAGCTTCTGGATGGTAATATTGGTTAAATGTCATCTTTTTCTCTCTTTCAAACCCACCCACAGACACACATTTAACCCTTCCACATATTATCAGATATCTTAAATAATGGTTGAGGGAGAATTGAATGACAAGCTTCCTCTGCATTGGAAACTTAATGCTTCACTAACAACCTAACTGCTCTCTTAGTATGACCTCTATTCATGCTGCACTTCACAACATACTGTCAGTTTGACTGTTTCAATTTATTCTCCTTGTGTGATACCAACATACTGTTTTTTGCAACTAGCTAATTGAATGCCTAATTATCAAAATGATTCTTGTTGTGCGTCTGCTGCCCATCAGCCACCCCAACACCCCACCACCCTGGCGGCCAAATTGCCAAGTTTAAAATATATTGGAAATACAGGGACGTGGGAGTCAAATTTAATGTATCTAAGTTAATATCTTTTTCTTCATTGACTTGAAGGTACTTACTGCAGATGTGTTTTGCAGGTTGCTAGTGTAACATTCGACTTGCTGTTGCTTTTAGTGTTGGGATCGTATTTGATAATGCTCTTCAGTTTTCTTGTTATCACAACCAGGGTATTCCGCTTTTTCAAATATCAAGCATTAAGTTCTAAATGTCAATGTTATTGTGGTTTTTTTTTTTTATATAAAATTTCTATGCAATAGGTAATAACAGAAACCTAATAAGTTGTAAATGGCTATTGATGTTTTCCAACAGGGTCTTGATGATTTAATCAGTTTATTTCGACGACCTTCCTCTCGTAAGGTGAAAACAACTTGATGCTGAAGCATGATAATGCAGCAGTGCCTTGTAACTTTGTCAGAGAAGATCCATCTTGTAGCCTATGTGAAAGTCTCCCGGGTGAAGTGAATGATACCACCACATTGGTTAGTTCAGGGACACAAGGATAGTTTTCAACTATTTGATTCTAGAAAGATGTCTGTAATTTGTTGTGCCGAAATGAGAATTCAGGATGCGAAAAATTTTGCTGAGATCCATTTTTTTTTCCCCAATCAAGGGTTTATTTATTTGTTATTATTATTATTATTATCATTATTATTTGCAGAGAATTAATGCGGCATTTGATGCGCGAACTTGGTAAATTATAGTGGATAGAGGTACTAATCAAAGGGCGCAATTTCATAAAAAGTCATGGGCTCTCTCTCTCTCTCTCTCTCTCTCTCACTCTCTTAAATGGTCCAATTCTAAAGCCTACTTGTGATTATAATCCAACTTCTTCTTTTCCTTCTTCTTCTTCTTATTATTATTATTGGCCTTACGGTAATTTGGCATATTGCAGGAAATGCTCTGAAGGAGAGCAAGATTTTTTTTTTTGGGCCCATGTAATAATTGAGAAAGAGTTGTGACAATGACTAAGCATCTAATTAGGCTGCCATCAAAGTGTGTGTCCCATGAATCAAGTATGTTAGCTGGAGGTATAGAGGTCGACGCGGGCTCAGAGTGCGGGCGCTATACTCTCAAGTTCTGACAGGCTGCTTGGAGAGCTTGTCCCTTCGAAGACCTGTCTATGAAAGAGGGATTAAGAGAATTTTGGCCATTCATACGTAAATTGGTCGGGGGATTAGACTACCGTACATATATGTTCTTACATTAATTTTTTTAAACCAATCAAAAATTATTTTTTATTTATATTTAAAATATTATTAAATTATATATTTTTTATTTATATTTTAAATATTATTTATTATATATTTTAAATTTTTTTGATACGTTTCAAATTTTTATTTACTTATTTTAACTATCATTTATTATTTATTTTATATATTTTAATTTATTTTTTTATTTTAAATTTTACAAAAATTATTTCAAAATTTATAATTAAAAAACTTTTAGGATGAACATACCATAGCTAATCCCTTGATTGGGGATTGAATGAATTTACATAAATTGGTTAGGGTCTCGAGCCATTTTTCTTGACAAGTCTGTTTGAAAAGTGTTAATGTGCATAGTATTAGTTATTAAAGTTGATCTCAGTGTATTATTTATAAGTGTTATCAAATTCTTTTAAATCAATAATTTTTAAATAGCATAAAAATTTGTATAAAAAATGGATTCTAATCCATAATTATATATTTAAGTTAATATATTTCATTGCAAAATAAATGTTATTTAACATTGTGAAATAAAAATATTTTGTCATTAATTAAATTATTTATGAACAAAATATATCATCACTAAAGTTTTGTAACAAAATAAAACCTTCTGCCACTGAATACCTTTATCTACAATACATTTTGAAATTGATAAATAATAGTTATATAAAAAAGAGATTTAATTTTTTGTATAAACACAATAAAAATTAAGAAATAGTAATTAATATATAAATATATAATAATTATGATACTTCTAAATAATATTTTTTTTCTTAATTTCAAGTTCTTGTAATTGAGATTGCATTTCAAAAAAAAAATAGCTATATATATGACTAATATTTTTTAGAGTGTATGTTTAACAAACTTTAAAAATTGTAGAAAAATAATTAAATTAAAGTTTTAATTATAAAAAATATATGAATTATATATATATTTTTAATTAATTAACTTACGATCAGAGTATAATAAAGACAAACTAAATTTAATTTTTTTGCAAAATTAATTATAAATTAAAATTATTATAAATTTTTAAATAAATATACATGATAAAATTTCATTTAATTAACTCCAATATCTAAATAGTAATTTCTTTAAAATATGTGTCTACTTCAAACATAACATACCTCTCAAATTATATCGATGTCAGTTTCACAAATCAATTTTATCGTACTGCTTCAGCACCATTTCTTATAATACTTGAGAATATCGTTTTGCTCGAGAGTTATACAAATTGTATATAAATAAAGCCCTTGAATTCTTTGGTGAATATGCTCAGAGGTTATATCAATTGATACTGACTGTCTGAAAGTTTGAACACACATTATACATGCATACATTAAGCATAAAAGAAGCATGAGGTAGTTGGAAATTGTTGAGGCATGGCATGGCATGACATGACATGGCATGAATGAGTAATGACCATGCTTGTTCTCTACATCATAAAATAATTACCAAATAACTACATACCAGACGACGGATAGGAAATAACAATGATAAAAATTATTAGATTTCGACCATATACGAAGTAAACATTTGAACAAAATTCCGGACGTCATGGTTAGCCACTGATTTTAATTTGACATGATAAATCTAAATCGTAATATAAAACAAATGAGATAAACTGCAATTAGAAATTAAAATTACAATCCACTTAGGACCGGTTTCACTGTATTAATTAATATTGTATAAGTATTAAATTAAAAAAAAATTATTTATTTAATTATCTATTTTAAAGGTATTTATTAAAGTTGATTAGACTTAACAATGACTTTCTTTTTTTGCAAAACTTATATATTTTCGTAAATTTATTATTTATTTTAATATACTTTTTTAAATAAATTTTTTAAGAAAAATATTACATAAATTCTTTAATGTCTAAACAAATTATCTAAATTTTAATTTTCAAAACTGTCCCTTAAATTTGATCATCTATTTCTTTAACATAAAAAAAATCCCTAAATAATTCTTCTCTTTTGTACAAACAACCCTTAACAGTAAAAATATATCACTTGATTCAAAAAATAGGTCATTACTTACCATTAAATATTATTCAAGTAAAGTAAAATATATATTAACATATTTGATTTTCAAAATATATTCTATCATCAAAATCATATTCTTTTTTTTTTTATATCATTCAATCATTCTTATTATTATTATTTTTTAAATTATCTAACTTCAAAATATATGTACCTAACACCATCAGAATAATATAAAAATAATATTTTTATCTATGCGTAACATTAATATCTATGCATAGATACATTCTTTCTCGATGATTGAATGTTATAAAAAAATAAGCACTAAAATACATAAAATAGTTTAATTAATATATAATTATTCATGAAGTTAAGATTCAAAATATGGAAAAAAAAAAAAAACAAAAAACCATGTGTTTTCACGGGTCTACTGTCCAGTCAATTTTGTTCCACTAAATCCCTATTGCATGACTACATATTGGAATAAGTAAACCTTTCTGCTCATATATAAATTTAATTTACATTTTCTCAGAAAAAAGCCATCAACAATGTTTGTCATTTAATTCAATAGCATTCCGTTAGAACGGAACAAATTTGATAAATACTCGCAACTCTTGAAAAGAATATTAGAACAGAAAAATTCATTACACAAGGAAATATTGGTTCTGAGCCATCTTTGACCATGAATCAAATATTCCAAAAGCTTTTCTTGCATGTTTTTGATAAATCAACGTTTAGATGTAAATGTAGAAAGATCTAGTTGAAAAGTAGCATGTTCTTTATTATCTTTTTATCTACAAAGAATTCTCAATGTAAAAAGACAGAGATAAGGGGTTAATTGTTGAATAGGAAAAAGACTGTATCCCCAAGGTTCCAAAATTGACTTATTCGAAAAAGTCTTGGTTCTTTTACAGATCTATATCACGTCTAATATACTACATGGCCCTACTCCGCAAGAACTTCAAATCACTCTCTTGAGGCTTACCCTTTTCCTCATAAATGATCCCCTTGTCCCAAAATGACCCATTAATATAGAGCTAATAGCTAAACATATGCACAAGTACTTATAATTTTAATTTAATAATTAAATAGTGCTAATTGGCACAGCCAAACAAGCACTTAATCCTTTTCTGTCATATAAATCAGAAATTCCTTCTGTGATTTATGGCAGTTGTAATAAATTCATATACATATCCTGCATTTCATCAACCTAACTGAATTGAGGCACCGGGAACCTTCTGAGGCATGCAACATATACTAAACCCAAACCCAAAAATGTTAATTGAATAGGGTATGTGTGTTTCTCAGCATCCCTAACAAAAACAAGAATAATTATATACCAATAAGTTTTCCATCAAAAATACTGCTTCAGAGTTGGAACGCAGTACAAACTGGGTCTTACACACTTGCAAAAGGTGACAAAATTGACAAAATCGAGCTGCAGCAGCATAACAGTATTGCTTTTAATCAGTCAAGAATGGTGAGCATTCAGCAGTGCTCGATATACCATGTCTATGAATTGACTGTCCTGTTAGATATAAATGCTGGTCAGATATAGAAGGAAAATAATAACCGAAAAAAGCAGCAAAAATGTAGAATATTGGACAAATAATACTCATTACAAGTTTAAATTATCAGCTCCAAGATATCTACCAGCTGTTCTAGTTCTGGACTCTACACAACAACCATGGCAAAGAATAATAATAATAAAAAGATTGCTTAACCACATATTGCTAACAAATCATAACACCAACAGCAACTAAAATGACAAACTAAGTTCAGCACTTTTTAATATACTGACAGCTATTAATTAAGATCAACAAGCCTGCATTTTTATAATTTCATTTGTCTACTGAAAACCACCCTGGTGTAATTAGATAGTAGGTCTCTTCTTTTGCTACCAAACTGTTGATAGAATTGAATATCTAGATTTTTAGCATTTGGTTTTTTTTAATTATTGTTTTTATTTCTTTTTTGATAACCCGGAAATCCTCACTCTAACATGGCGAACCCAAGTTTGAAAATCAAGGGACTGCATTCTTCTAGAGAATTGTAATAAATGAGATTTGAAACCAGGAAAAAACATTTATCTTTATAAACCATGTGCATGAATGTGTTTTCTTTTAAAGATTGTACCAGTTATGAGATATTGTATCTCATGATCTAACTGAAGTAACATCAAATATGTAATTCTAACTTCAAACATTTTAACCAGAAGTGCTAACCTGAAAAAGTACCAAAAGTGCATCTCGGACTTTGTCTTTGCTGATGACTGGTCCATAGTTTGAAGAAAAAGCAGGAGTTAGAGATGGTGGAGGAGTTGGTGGTGGAAAAGGTTGAAGCAATGGAGCACCATACTGACGTTGTAGGCTCGAAGGAGGATTAAGTCGTGGAGCTGTAGGTTTAGATGAAGAGACAGGTGGCATCATCCGTGCAGCAGTTGAAGGAGGAGGAACAAAGAACAAGGAAGGCTTCACAAGATTAGAGGTCCACTTGCTGGATTCAGAGGTGTCAACAGGTTGCATTAAATGAGTAGATACTGCTAGAGTAGGAGATGGTGCTTGCAAGGATTGCACAACAGGAAAAGCAACACTGGCGGGATGAGATGGTGGAGAAATTGTCGTAGTAGACTGGTAAGGTTGTGCAGTAATCGCTGCATTTGAGGCATTCCCAGGGGTCATAGCTGTCTGCAATGATAAAGACAGATTTGGTTATATACAAGGCAATTATTGGAGTTGAACCTCACATACAAAAGAGAAGCATAACTTAATGAATTCAGAGCTAACATTTGTGTACAGCTTGCAGCAGTTTCATGATTATACTGCCTACATTTTTAGCAAACAAAACCAACTTACCCAACCCCCAATCAAAACATAAGTAAATAAATAAATAAGCATTTTCCTGCTGTTCCACTTCTTAACATGCAGAATGCCAGGGCTTCTCCAGATTCGGGCCACAGTTAAATCACATAATCTCTAATCCTTAATGACCAACTCAAAGAGATCTTCCAAAATTTCTAACGAGCACGTGTCCTATTTATGACATCTGTATTACCTTTAGATTCAGGATAACAGAAACAGAATTCCTCAGAATACTATTGCATCCATGAAACATATTATTTAAAAAAGAACATACACTGAAGAAGTTCACAAAGGCAGGATCTTCAGGGACATCAGCAGCATTGGAGGCACTTGATGATGGTGGCTCCAAAGGACCATCAATAACTGCCATAGATGGAACAGCTTCTAGTTCCTCAAACTCACTGCAGTTAAACATAACCAGAACTTCATGACTTGAATTTTAATAATAATTACATGATGTAAAATGTCTATTGAAGATCATGAAAGCAAAGAAATCAAGGCTGCGTGCAAGTGTGCAATGTAAACAGTGTTACTTCTCTTTTTCCTCTCCTGTTATTCTCAATTGGTAAGCCACTGATCAGACTAGTGCAAGCGGACTACTATTCATTATCCATCTAAATCAATCGCTCTCATCTTCCATAATCCATATGCTTATTTTAGATCCCCACACATCCCACTACTGTCCGCTGCAGATCTCTCTCCACTCTTCTAGCTTGCATATTTTGTCTTGCGAAGATTCTGTTGTCCATCATTGCACCTGTTCATGACTTTTCACTAGACCAGCAAGAGGGATTTCTGACTAATTTCCCATTAGGAAAAGACGGAGGAAAGAGAGGAATCATGCTAGAGAAAGCCGCCTGCATGTGGCCATTATAACCCATTTTATTGCCATACCTACAAAAATTTTGTACTGAGGATGTGGTATTAAACTTTTTCAAGGCATCCACATTTGTGCTTATAGACAGTACTGAATTTCTTTTCTCTTTTGATTAATAGAAAAGGCCCCTTGCTTAGGAGTTTTCAACAGGACTAGCACTGACTAAGACCATCCTTGTAACAGCTCAGGCCTAACAACTGAGTAGATGTTGTCTACTTTGGGCACATAGCCCATCACAAGTTTGCTCTTAGGCTTTGCAACCTAAAACGCGTCTATTAAACTAGGAGAAACCAAGCTATATAAGCTACAATCCAGACTTACTTATTAGCAATGTGGGATGTGACATTCTCTTTTTTTTAAACCTCATGTTCTTACGAAGAAACCATAATAGATATTTCACAGACTAGAAGATATATTACAGACCAAAACATTCATACATCGGGTCAACAAGTTAGCTTTGATATCAATATGTAACAGCTTAGACCCAATAATTGAGTAAATATTATTTGCTTTGAGTACATAACCGATCATGAGTTTGCTCTTGGGTTTTGCAACCCAAAACGTGTCTATTAAATTAGGAAGACCTAAGCTATATAAACTATAGCCCAAATTCACGTGATAGTAATGTAGGATGTGACAATCCCCCTGACCCTCGAGATAAAAAAACACTATGACCTTTGACTTTAGATGAAATGCTACAAAATTGCTTCTCTGATCATATAAATTTGCTACAACATTTCAGGTCATTAATTACGTACATTAATTTATTCTCAATCGTTGAAAATGCAATGATCAATAATATACAATTTGCATAAAAAAAATATGATGCTGCAAATCTTGTATATTATAGATGGATATATAATATGTGGTGTTACTATATACATTGTTGCTTTAAGTTATTAAACTACTTTAAATGATTATTACCATAGGCAGAAATTGTTGAACAAGACCATGCAAATCTTTCACTTTTTTATCCAATGCCTATGAATTCTTTTACCTTGATTCCGAAGATAATTATCATAAATATTTTGGCATGGCAATAAGATGAAGGGGATGAGGCTAAAGAAAGAGAACTGGCCTACCCTTTTAACTTTGCACTTATGATGTTCACGTGGTGTTGATTTGGGTGGTGGGCATGGCGGGGAAGTATCATACAAGAGAATACTTATAGGAGGAGAAGAGAGAATTATTTATTATTATGATGGGGCGCACTGTTTATTAATTAGATTTTAATAAAATGAAATTTTATTTTAACTTGTGATATAATGGTTAAAAATTTGTTTCAAAAATTGTGTACAAGAAAAAGGTTGTTAAACCTGCAACATATATATATATATAGAGAGAGAGAGGGAGAGGGAGAGAATACAATAGGTGACATTGCTCACCAAAACATTTCTACTCATATGTATAGAGAGAGTATACATACAAACTTCTATAAAAACTCTTCTGATGCAAACTGAGGTCAGTATTATATACTTTACATGTCATTTAACTAATTTCATCTTTTTTTTTTCCTTCAGCGACCCACTACTTCATGCCATGTCTATTTATAGTAGAAGAGTCTGTATAGGAATTTGAACTATGTTATTCTTGTATGTGTGTGTGTGTGTGTGTGTAGAGAGAAACAGAGAGAGAGAGATACTGGCTACTATCATTAAGGAAATATAAACAACAATAGTAGTAATGTATTGGCAAACTGTGAAACTAAATAGATTATAAAATAATAACTATCTCTAAGGGCTCCAAATGAAAACACAACTTGTACAATATTGGGCAATTGTTACCTTTTAGATGACGCTACCATTGACTTCTGAGGAACCTTGGAATATGCATTCAGAATCCTGCATTCGAAATAACAATAATAACAATAATTACCATGCAATAAAAAAAATTAAGATTAATAACCATAATTGAATAAAAACCAAATTTACTACTAAAAATAAATAATATACAAACAAAGACTGCAGTGTAATTATGAGTCAAGCAAGCATTTCCAACAATCATATCTAGGGATCCTGTCATTGACATGCTAGTAATGAACTAAATTGCCTTAAGCATTAGCAACTGCTAAAAAAAAAGAAATTGTAAAATCACTCAATGGATTAACCAATTCTAAGCACTAACAAAAATATGGTGCATCCATTCTCATTCCGTAGAAATATGATGGTCTGCTACGACTATGTCACATTAGGAAATATGTGACAAGGACATATTAGAACTAATTGATCACAACAGTTATACTACTGCTTTGCCTCCTAGTTCTATGTCTTTCATATATATATAGTGGGCCTCGCTGAAGCTACAATCTTTGTGAAGCAGGAAACTCGTGGCATTTCACCAGGTAGGTGCCTGGATAGATTCCCACCAAGAGAAAATTTCTTGCTTTGAACTCCCCTAATTTTTTGTTTTCAGACTCGGAACTTTCCTACAGCACCCATTTGATCTTGATAAACGCAGTTAGTCTCGCAAAAGAACATTCACAAACAAATTCACAAGTTAAGATTAGATATCTACTGCACCTTCATATCAACGAATGTGTGTATAGCACGGTCAACCATCTAGTTCCTGTCTCCCTCCTTGTACCTTTCCTAGAGTTGCATTTTACATAATAAGCCACAAAAATGAATGATCATGGTCATGTAAAGAAAGCCATTAATTAAGAATGACTGTTCAGAAGTTTTCTTCCTAACTCTCTTCTCCTATTCAATATTATCCAAAAAGGAATTGCCTCATTTCAGCTTCTCCTAAAAAATTTAATTCAGAATTTATAATTGGCCAAAACTATTGGATGATAATGGACAAAACCAGAAGATAATATACAAGGATCAAGCCGGTAAAGTCAAATACTGGATTTTAAAAAAAATTACAGATGATCATATAAACAAGAAGTTCTATGAAAGTTAAATCTCATTATCTCCATAAAGGGGTTTCAAACAGCTTTTTAAAAAATATTATAACACAGAATTAATACAAAATGCCACAAGTAGAAGAATAGCCTCCATACTAGAACTTTTTCTTCTCAAGCTCAATGTTTTCTCATTGTATGGCAATTCAAACAGTTTAACACTAAGTATTTAAAATTCATCAAGCAATTTGCAAGATGCCAGATGTGTATGTAATATGGAAAACCACTTTAGCCGACACGAAAGACACCCATGGTGAAAGTCCCACTTTATTGCAAAAACAAATATCCTGGTCGAAAATGGTCTTTGTATCGAATGAACAAACGAAAGACACGATTACACAATTCAGAGCCTTTCAAGCAGCTTTTGCATGCAACCATAAAATAAACGAGATCCCAAAATGCTAAACAAGGATGCAACAGCAAGACCCCAACTATCATCCCCCTCCCTCCACAAGAAAAGCAAGAGATAGAATAGGAGAATGGTAAATAAATAAATAAAAAGAGCAATTTACAATCACCTAAAGGACGCCAATATCTTGGATGCCTACTCTCTACACCTTAAGGTAAAACTATAAGTCATCACCACAACCCCCCCCACCCCACCACCCCTCAAACAAAGACAACTCAGAGCATAGGAATGTGTCTTCAAACAACTGAAAGGGAAAACAATAAATACTTCATGTAAACAATAAATACACTAGCCACACTAACCCATAAGCTCCTCTGTGATTGTCTTGTATCCAAATATTGCCACTAACCTGTTTGTCCACATGAAAGCTTCTATAACTAAATAGAACCTACTGATGTTTATCACCACATTCTAGGAGTCACATATATCACAGTACTAATCAGTGCAATTGGCACAATGTCCCGAATCTCTAATTTAACCTTTCTAATCAACGAAATGATTTTGATCTACTCAGCTATTCACCCTATGAGTGAATGATATTGTTTAAGCATTCTTTACTTTCCTCAAAGAAATTCCATGTTTTTGGAAGCAATATTTTTCAACTTCATACTCTCAACCAGCTAATACAAATTATTATTTAAGTATCAATCAACATGTAAGAAAGTAAAATATTCATATAAATTGCTATGGTGGTAAAACAACTATACCTGCCGAAAAGATTAGCTACCTCTTCACATTCACGTGCATTGTAGAACCAAATACCATTTACTTCTTGGGATGCATTTCGATATAATAAATATGGAACCTGAACTTCATACTCAAAATCTACCAAAAGATTTTCAACCAAATTATCTGCATATACAAGCATATTGAAGATTCACAGTGTAAGCATATTTATAGACAGATTTGAAGGCCATATAAAAGACACCATTAACATGTAGCACCGATTGTGGTCACAGTAAGACATCAAATATAACTACTATTACGAGCATGATCAAAAAGACCAATTGTTATAAAATGTACATCGTCCAAAATACACCACATCTAAATAACAGTATCAACCTCCACTTCTGATTGTAATGAAATGACCAATAACAAACCCACAAAATAAGATCTTCTTCTGTTCAGATAGCTCCTAAGAAAAAATAATTTCAAATTGAAAGCCAAAACGCAAAGTGGAAAACCCTCATCAACCTGATACAACCTCGATTTTGTCACATCAAACCCCTCTGCGGGATGCAGATGTGTCAAGAAAACTTTTGCAACGGATACCTAGCCAACATGATCGCATGTAGGCAAGCCTCCTCTATGTCATTGGTATATCAATACTGCCTATTGGCCCACTGTCTTCTTCAACGTAAATCTTTGCCTATTAACAGCTAGTATTGACAAGATAACTTCAGAGATATGCCCAGTAATAGCAAATACCAAATACAATCATCTGATCCCCAAAAAGCCCAACTATGTCACGCTCAGTAATGAAAAGACATTCCATTTAGCATACAGAAACACAAATAAGGAAACAGAGGAAAGACAAATCAACCTGTATTGCGTCGATTCATGACAACAAACTGAAATCGAGGTTGTGTATTCCTGAAATCAAAAATTAAAACATCACCCTGAGCTGCAAAATTTCAGTACACTATCTATCTAATCCTCAAACACTGGATTAAAATAGAAAATACAACGCATAAGGAGAGACAAGATTTAACCTCTTGACGACAAAGAGAGATCCTTCAACATCCTTGCGACTCTACAACCAAATCAACAAAACAAAAAATCAGCCAAAGGTTTCGGGAAAACAAAAAAAAAACATAGGGAGGTATAGGCATGTACCCATTGGCTGTGGTCGATGTTGAACTCGTAGAGGGTGACATGAGCGGCAGTAATGAGGATTTCTTCAATGAACGGATCGATTCGCTGAAGAACAGTAAGGTTGAGGAGTTTCGTGCTCCGCTGGTCCAAATTAGGCATCAATTTCCCGTTCTGCGACATTTTGTCACTGTCGTTTGGGCGGTGACCAAGCACTACATAAGCCTGGGGGCTTTTTTCAGGGGTCTGTTTGTGACAAATAAAAATGAAAAAAAAATGCTTTTGAAAGGAACAGCGGCAGGCAGGCAGGCAGGCAGGCAGGCAGTGAGAAAACCAGCGAGCCAACCGAGGTCCAAGGTGAGCTGAACACTTCGGGATCGAGACTCGAGATTGATCTTCTACTACTTGTTTAACTTTTTTGTCCTTTTCTTAATTAAAAAATAAATAAATGAAAATCCAAGAAAATAAGGGACAACAACCCCGATACCACCCGCAGCTCGCTAAATTTTGGAAAATATCTAAGACCTCCTTAGAGTTTTAAATATTTTGTTAGCAATTTAAGTTTGGAATATTTTGGCTATTTTACCTTGCTAGGTTGATTGTTTTAGCTCTGATGACATAGATTTCAACTCTTTTTTTTTTAATTAATTTTAAAATAGACCTAAGATCTCATATTTATTAAAATATTTAATTTAATTGTCAAATTTATATAAATTTAATTATTTTATTCTCGATAAATTTGTATTCATACTGAGTTCACGTCTTAAGTAGAACTCACACATTTATTCTTGCTTGCTTTTGTTTTACAGCCTAAGATTGGATTAAAAAAATATTATCTAATATTATGTTTGTCAAGCTTGTTATATAGGCCCTTAAAGTATAGGTCGATCTTATGTTTTTACAAAACATATTAGGAGCTCCACTAAGTGTTTATAGATAGATGTAGACATGAATTATCAAAACATAAAAATTTATTTATTTTATATTTATTTAATTAATTATTTATATTATATTTAATATATCAATCACAATAAAAATCAAATATCAACACTTATAAATTAAATTAAAAAAAATTAACTTGGTGCACAAACAAGCTACATAAATAACTCCACTACTTTACCAAGTTTAAATATAACCAATAAAAAAAAGTTAGGATAAAGAGTTTTTTAACTTTAAAAAATTTTTTTACATTAATTTTTTAATTATTTATAAACTAACCATATTTTAGTACGAATATGACTCGTATATTAATTGTATTTAAATTACTTGCTTAACAAATGAATTGTATTTGTGTTAGTTTTTTTGTTAATACAATCAATAAATGAATCAAATTTGAGTTGGTCTACATTTAACGAAATGAGAATATAACATGACATGATCATAACACGATAATTTGAATTATCACCCCTATTATCGAAATTATATTTTGAGTATTATTCTAGCTCTATTTAATTATTGAATCTATTTAATTCTATAAATTTGTTAGGTAATAAAAACTATTTTAATTTTTATTTTAAATAAATTAATATTTTTATTTAGTTAAGTGTTAAAATTTATAAATCAATATTATCTATTTTAAGCCAAACTTCTTAATAAATTAATATGTCGAATATAAAATGATAGAATTTTGTATAACTAATTATTTAAATTAAATTAATATTTTATTTTAATTAATTATTAAAATTTATAACATATTATTTTTTATCTTAACCTAAATGTCTTAATATTTTAATTTTTTTTTTTGAATATAAAGTGAGTGTATGTTATATTAACAAATTATTAGAAGTTATAAAATAATTCAACCCATATTAACAAAAACCTTTCATGGGTCTATTTAATTTGTTATTTTTCTAATGAAAATAACAATATTCTATTTATATTAATTATTACAATTTTAAAAAATATTATCTCATGATTTGTTATTTTTACTATAAATAAATGTTTGTTATTATAAATTTTAGGAAAAATTATAATTTTTTTAATAAAATTTAAATATTGTTAAATCAATATATATTACAGGGACTGCTTTTAAATTTGCTTCATAAACTCCACCGTATGATCTAAAGAGGTATATGCATTTCTTGAGTGTTATAAATTGCCAGGCTCTAAATTTAAAGAGGGTAGTTGTCATTCTCCGTTGCAAAATAAATATTATAGGCTAAACTTTAAGACTAGTTTATAAATTAAGGATCAAAACACTCATTTTGAAAATCTAGGAAATTAAATCATAAAAAAATATTATATTTGTAAGAAAGGTGGTCCATTGTAGTTTCAAAATTAATCACCATAAATGCTGATATAATTGCTAATAACTTTTTAGATATTTTAAATTCAAATCAATTTTTGAGTTTTAAATACAAATCAATTATTGATGTAAAAACTTATAAATAAAAAAAATATATAATATAGGCTCTTAAACCTATGTTCTATGTATACACTATTAGTTAAGGATAATTAAGATTTAAAAGTATCATACTTTGCTTTGGCATATCAATGACGAGAGGTTAGTGTGTAAATCTTTTGTATATATTTTTTTGCATTTAATTTTTTTTATGAATATAATTATATTATAAGCATATTCAATATATTTTATGTTCACATTAATTAAAGTTATAAGCATATTAAAGCATGTTTATTTAAATTATTTTATGTTTTTAATATTAACTAAAACATAATTATTTTAAATTATGAATCTAAAATATTTTGTAATGTTTAAGAGGTTAGAGCTTGGGTAACTTCGTCCCATATATTTATAATTATTGTATAATTATTATATTTTTTTATTAAAAAAATTATTATCTTGCCTGCTCAAGTTGGGTCTAGTATCCCACTATCTTCTTATAATTTTAAAAATATTGATTCGAATTGATTGATTGAAATACAAAATAAATGAGAATGGTCGGATCAAACCTTAAAATTGAGGGCATAAATCTATTGTGTGTTTTCAATTCTAAGGTTTGAATTCCACTATTTTGATTTATTTGTATTTTTAATGAGTTGATTTTGAGTCAACTGTTTGATCCCATTCATTGTATTATTCATTAAGGTTAAAATTGGAAAAAAAAAAGAACATAAAGTAGTAATCAGGTATTTTTTAGATTAAAGAGAGTGGATTTGTATTAGACTAAACTTGAGGAGGGAGATGATAACTTTTTATTAATATTAAAAATGGCACTAACTGAAAATTTTTACTCACTCAAGTTTATCTCATGTTTATGGGCATTAGTGATTCAACTAGTAAAATCTCTTAAAAAAAAAATTTGGGATTCAAATTTCAGTCTTATCAATTAGAGAGAGATTTTTGTTTATTTTTTAAAATTTAAATTTTTATGTTTCAAAAAATATTAAAATATTTAATAAATGTTAACTTTCATTTAATGTAAATATTATTAATTATATTGATTATTAATACTCACCCATTATACCTATTTATCCGTTATGTACCACAAATTTTTTAGAATAACCATTATTTAAGTCAATTTATCAGAATAATCATGTTATTTTATTTTATTTTTTTACTAAACTAAGTATATCAAATTTGGACAAAAATGTCCTTGATGGCCAACACTTTGCGAAGTTTGCTTTTCATTTTTAATCCACAATCACAATCTTGTACACTCAATTTTTGTCTAAAATGATAAGAAATGATTGATTTATAAAAAAATATATTGCTTATTTATGTATTTGTAGTTTTTCCCTTTTTTTTTTTATTTTGGTGCTTGGTTTGTTATTTTTTTCGAAAAATATAATTAAAAACACAAACAGAAACTTAGAATTTGAGTGTGCAACTCATATTTATATATTTTTGTATTTTTGATTATGTAAGAGATATTTTTGTCCAAAATCGTTATATGAACTTTAAAAAATGTAAATAGATAAAATAAAATAAAATTACATACACATTTCTGTATGAATTTTAAAAATGACTATTTAAAACAAAATTTTTCTTAATCAATCATACCCATCTAATTAACAATAATACTTGTCTGTTAATATCCCTAATCATTGTTGAATAATTACACATGTTTTCGTGGTGGTGCAAATTAATTCTTTCTGATTTCTGGAGATCATAACCAAAACACATCAGCAAACGGAGTAACGAGCATGAGAAGTTCTCAGCACTTTGGCCGAATTTGTGTTATGAATCACTCATGCTATACCATCTTTCTAACGATCAGAATTTGCTGTTACCTTCCGATACTTAACATTTCCATATTATTGAAAACAGAAGTCGTTAGTTCTTGTAATGCTATTTTACTTGTTGGATCATTCAAGCTTAAAAATAGTTCTACCGTCTCCGGTTTCTTTATTTCCTAATTTTGAAACCAAAATAAAGATCCATAACCTACCTTAATTCTCAATTATTTTTTGGTCAAAGCTTGAGCTCTAAATATAACCATCGCTATTAAATTTGCCCGGATCATTATCCAAGAAAAAAACATATTCGAATTTTCAAACAGTAGAGAAGCCAATAATATTGAAATAACATAATAAAAGTTGTGCCTTTTCCCTTTTTTTAATTTTTTAAAAATCCCCCTTTTCCTCAAATGGTAAATGTAAGTACCCAGTTACAAGGTCAATATGGTGATGCCAATAGAGCCGCCCTCATTTTCAGTATTCAAAAGGTAGCAGTTCGCTTTATTCAGTTGCCTTGCCCTTCCTTCTGCTGCTATTTCCGGTTTCCAATAGATAACAAACCATTGAATCAACATCATCCCCAAATATGCTGTATGCCTCCATTACTTGTAAATAGCTGAATCCCATTGACAGCACCATCTGCGTGCTGCTGCTCAGCACAGTATCCTGTACACCACATTCTTTCCCATCTTCTACCTTGGTCTCGCTACAAGATGACCCTGTATCACAAATGTTTGCTGGTATCAACAATGGTCTAACAGTGGTTAAATTTGAAGTTCATGGTTAAAAGACAACTCAAATCTAAATGTGGTTCTCATTAAAAAAGAAAAAAAAATCTAAAGCCAGGCACTGAGAAAGGGTGAGAGGGCAAATGAAGATATGAAACTGCACTGTTCTCACTCCACAGTGCTAATGCTTCAGTCCTGCCGGTCTTTAAGAAGTTAAACAAGTTATCAATTAATCCAACAATTGGAATGTTAAACAAGTTATCACTTAATCCACTTACTCAAATTGAAATTTCATCATAAATTGAAAATATACTCACTAGCTCCAGATGATGATGGTTCAGCTGCAGAAGTAGATGATTCTTTACGGCCAAGTTGCTGCTTGAACTTGTCATCTGCAAGATACTCAGCTCGAGAAACTTCCATCACCATGCACGCAATTTCCTTTTCAGTAAGCTCCAGATCAGAGTAAAACTGCCCCTCAGCTAGAAGTGCCTGTCAATATCAAAAAAAATAAATATAAAAATATAGAATCTTATTGATGACCAATAAGTTCTAAGCATTTCTCTTAGAATTTTTCAAATAAAACAGAAGATACATTATCAATCTGTTGATCTTGTTGAGCTTTAATGGCAGCCTTTACTTGATCCTTGTCCACGTTTGTCTGAAGAGAAACCATAATAACAACGTCAGTTAACATGGCTCCTTGCTACTCTGGTGAATTAGAGACCATATGTTGAACCAAAAAAGGGCAAAGCAGTGCTTGAAAGTAACAGTCAGAAAATATCAACTGCGGTTATAACTGTTTGGCCAGGCATGACCTTTAAGTTTTCCATTCAAGCCTTATAAGAAGGTTCATTTTCATTCACTCAAAACAATAATCAAGATCAGAAAAGAAACTGATACATTCAAGCCAAATCCATTAACTTGTGAACAAACACCTCCATCCTTTTTTTTTTTTTTTTGTGTGTGCTTTCCATTCAAGAATTAAACCAAACATAGCTCTACAAGTCTTATTTTCTTAATCAGTCTTTCTGTCAACCTAAGATCAAGAGTTGCAAGTACATAATTACCAAAATAATATTATGACAGAAACATGAAAGAGAAAATGTTCGGGCATACACACATACCCCTTGAAGACAACTGAATCCGAGTCCTGCGCCAACTGTCAAACGTCGCGGGTCCACAAGGGAGTTATAGTGGTTCCCATGATGATAGCTCAACCGTATGGGGGGAGTGTCAGTATTGTAGCTTCGATGAAATATGTTGATGGGTTCTGCATGGATAATTTGTCAGAAAGAACCATGAAGCAGAAATCTAAACTCACAAGTCATGTTTGAATTACAAAACCTAAATAGAGCAGCACCTGTGCTATAGGAGTAAATATGAATAGGCCGATTATACATTTCACACAAGGCTTGAATCTCCACATTGTTTCCATAAACCTGCACTCAAGATGTTAAAGCAACATTTTCAACAACCACAATGATACAAGAAATAAAACCCTCTAATATATGCTAGTCCAAGATGTTAAAACAAATATTTTCAGCTGTTTAGGTTAGAACAGTAACATCCATGTATGGGCACATTCTGTCACCCATGGGGAAAGAAGCCACCCATGAAAGCTACTACCAACCTTGAGGAACATCATGTTTGTTATCCCAAGAACTGTTAAATTAAGAAAAGCAATCAACCAAATATTTTCACTTCAATTACCCATTATCTAAAATCAAACCCCATTTCTCGAGCAGCTCTGATCATGAATCACATTATCTGGTCTCTCCCAGCCATTCACCCTTAGCTTTTAAAAATTATTTGTCAAGAATTTGATTATCCTCCCATAAAGGACCACAAAAGTTTGATGATAAGAGAAAGGAAGGGATTTTTTTTTTTAAAAAAAAAATTGCACATCCATTCATAATTATTCTCTAACCTTCCAGACAATCCAATTATAGTTTCTCTCTCCAGCTGAGCCATGTACATTTTCTTGTTCCCTGAAGGTTCTCACTTTCCAAGGAAAACTTGAAAACAAATTTATTTTAACTCCATACATTGATGGTGTGAAAAGCAAGATAACAGAGAGAGAATTGGTAATAAGATTTTAAGATTTGTCATCAATCAATTGGCACTTCACCTAAGACCATTCAATTAATCCTGCCTATTTAACAAGCCAGAGAGAAATTGGAGCCCCAACACCTTAGCCCAAAGTGGAAAGGAAAGAGACATTTCTGTTTCTTTTATTAAAAAGCACAGTAAAAATTCAGATCTAGAGCTGGCAGATTAAATGGATGAACAGCTAACTCAAATACAGCTTTACATACCTTGTCTCTTCTCTTCCTCTTGCAATAAGATGTGAAACCTTCAGTTATAAATTGAGAAAAGTGATCCCTCTCTTGCTCCTAAATAGAAAAACACAATTAAATGTGTATGTGCCCTATAGCTCTATCATAAATAAACATAAAAGGTAACTGCAAACAATGCAACAACATTAAGATTTGCATAAAGAACTTCTGAATATATCATTTACACAACACATGCCCAAACACACGGTGGTCATGCTTAAAGGTATATGTTCACAGCCAAGAGCAAATTAACCCACATGGCTCTCAAGGGCCTATAAAAGCAAAATTTAAAAACTGAAGAGGACAAGAGTTTTCATGAACCCTAAAAATACCACAGGCATTGACATCCTCAAACATAAAAGTGACTTGAGTTTGGATCTCACAAATACCCTTGTGCCAGTAAACACATCCCATGTCCTACCAATAAAGGTGCAGGCAGGGCAAATCACCCAGATATTTAGATCAACCAACATCCCTAACTGAAAAACTAGTCTTGAACCAAGATAAAACAAATGGTTAGTTATCACTAGTCTCAATTAAGACATTCAAGTCCAAGAAAAAAAACTTCAAACCCACTTTGTCTACTCATAAATTTTTTAAACACATTCCATAATGGAATTACCATTATGGAATGGCAGTAATAAAGTAACAAGCCATAAGATTACAAGAATGATTCTGATCAGTCTCTTTGTGTTTGAAGCTGATACTGTTGCATACTAATGTTACTGAAGGCATAAATCCATTGTTAACTTGTCAGGATATATATGTCACAAAATGATATACTTTCTTATATTTTCAATCAAAAGAAAAAGAAAAAGGAAAAAACATTGATTGGATAGTGATATTAAGGTAATTCATAAGTTATTCACATTTTAGCCGAATTATCATCATTTACTCTTAATAGCCTCTCTATTCCATACTCCAACAATGCTATTTTTGTGTTCTTTTGAGAGGATGTGTCATTTAAACTTGTTACGTGACAAACTTATATTTCAGAAAAGCATTGAATTATAGCATTAGTAACTACAACCATTGACAAGAGAAACAAATAACCGTTCATTCAGTCATTCCATGAGTGAGATAAATTTATGCAGTTGCACCAGTTTCCATTGCAAGTACCAAATATGAAGTACAAGCAATATATGCAAAAGACTCACGACAATCTAACAAAAAATCCTATAGCACATATACCCAAATCCAGCTCTCAAATCTTGCTCACATCCTGAAGCAATCTGGTGTTCTTGCTCCTCACTCAGGGGCCTTCTGGACCTTTGGTTTCAAGTATAGGATAATATAATGGAGAATCAGGTATAATAGAGAAAAATACTATAATCCACAGTCTGTAACAGAACAGTAAGACTACATTTTAAATAACTAATCCTTCATAGAGAGGCATCTAAACTGACACCTTCCCTTCAGAAATCACAGCCTTCTAGCCCTGCATAATAGAGCTTCACATGACCCATGGTCTAAAACAAAACCAAAATAAGTTCCTTTTTCTTGTTGAAGACCAAGGTCACCTCATAATATCATGATAGTTAAGGGTTGACATCTAATCAGAGCATCATTTCTTCGGTGGTTTTTCTTAGTTGAGATTTCAAATCTCTCATTACTCTCTTATTGCCTTTTTGGACACACCACAGCTAATTGCCCAAAGACATAATAATATATGCCATGCAAATAATAATAATAATAATAATAATAATAATAATAAAATAACTATGTAAAAAAATTACCATATAATCTATGCACATTTGTCTAACCAAATCATACAATTCAGTGTCCCCGTACACTTGATCTGCAACAGCACGAAATAGACAATTTCCGTCCTCTAGCATGCGTTTGACTTCAAAACCTTTTGCTCGCCTGATATCAATCTCAAATTGACGTTCTCGTTCCTAAAATTAATCCAACATGTTACTATTACAGAGAAAGGCAACATTCCATGACCATAACTCCCCCTTTTTTCTTTTTCATTTTTGAAAAAAAAAATGATTGTAGAATTGGAAAGTCAAGAAACAGGAAACACTATGACCATTAAAATGCATTGCTTTTTGCTTGTTTAACTGTTGGAACAGAATAGTATATATATGCCACATTCAATTAATTAATAAGCACTGAAAACTTACTAAGTCATCATATGAGGATGCAAAGCAAGAACTTTGCTCATCAGCACTGTTATACCCCTCACTTTCACCATGAGATCTGGGAGATGAAGGCCTTGACCCAGTTGGTGAAGTCCTCGTGCAAACAACAGGCCAAGCAACTGCTCTCCTGGACGACCCCGTTCGCCCAGCATTTGGACTTCCTGACACCAATCTTCTTGAATTTGAGTTTACTGCCAGAGGTTTTGGGGGTGGAACAGGTGGAGGGGGTGGCTGAGGACTTCCACTGTTAATTTGTGGTGAGTCATTACTTGAACCTACACTCTCAACTGCCACTCCCTCTGAAATTCTCAACCCACCCAGGCTGCTTATCAACTCCCCAGGACCCACATTCTCCTTGTTACCCAACTTTTCACTATCACCAACTACTTCACTTGAACTCTCAACCCGATCATTATTGATGCTTTCCATTAAATGGTCATCACTTTTCAGTAGTTTATTATCAGTACTACCACAAAAATCCGAAATTTCATCCACCACAACTAGCTCCTGCACTTGCTCTCCAATTTCCTCATCTTTCACAGGGGCAATAACCTGAGGAGTAGTGTTAACCTGTGGTTCTGCTCGAGCTGAAGAGGAACCAGAACGGCCTGAACTTGAAGAAGAGGAACCTCCAGCAGAACCTCGCTGAACCAAAATTCGAGTCATTGGATTTCAGTATTTATTCCCTTCAACTTCCAACCCTCGACCAAAGCTCCTTTTAAGAAACCCACACTTAGAGGCTCGCAATCCTAGATATCATGGGTTTATCACGTGTTCTAGCCTTGGGCAGGGTAATGCCAATTCCTTGGCTGAAGGATTGTTTCCAGCCCAGCAGCTTCTTCTCGTTCTGCTCCGCACGAATCGATCTCTGCATTCCCCTAACAATTCTCATGAGACCCAGACCTCGAACTTTTAACAATAAAACCCCACTTTTCTAAGTACTCGAATTTACCCGGAAAAAAGAGTCCGCAAGAAATTCACCTTCAAAATTCCAAACTGCAATCAAAAATACCCATTTCCTCAAACAAAAAGAAGCACAGTTTCAACAGACTAATTCCCAGCACTTCGTTTGGATTCCAAGAGAAAAAGTAAAAAGAAAACGAATTCAAGCAAATTATATCTTATAACCTAATGTTCACATTCGGGTAATGCAATACTAAAATGTATTTAATTAAACTAATTGAAATTCTTCAGTTGGGATTTCATTAATTTCAAAAAGAAGTATTACCAAAATAAAGTATTTCGATTCAAAATTTTATTTCTACGAACTACGAAGAAGAACAACAAGAAAATGTCAAAACCATCTACGTAATTCAACTAATTGACTATCGTTAGCTGTGATTCTCCTATTCTTTGAAAAGAAATTAGAACAAAGAGAAAAAACTACGAACGTTTACTTTCAATTCTCTTCTCTTTTCCCACCATTTACAAGACGATCAAATTTTAAAACTAAAAAATAAAAAATAAACTAAAATAATCATCATCCGTCAAAGATCGTTATAAGACAAGAAAAATGCAATTACAAAAAAAGAATCACAACTCGAAAACCCTAGAATTGACTCGGCACAAATCACGCGACTCACCTGGATGAAACAAGGACACAGAGGGAAAAGAAACCTTGAAACCCAGTGGTTGCGATATGCCGAAGTTGATATGGCTTGCTAGGGTTTTTTATTTTTCTCTGGACCGGACAAGAAGAAGATAACTTGATTGCAAAGAAGAGTAGATTGGGGAGAGAGAGAGAGAAGAAGAGGACAGAAAGAACGGGAGGCTGCTTTTTAACGGTGGCCAACGTGACGTGGAATTTACCGCCTAGCGACGGCGAGTCTCACACGGACATACACGTGGCGTATTCAAGTATATTGGTAGCACGTGTCTTCCACACCTGTGGAGGACTAGTATAAATGCAAGTTGTTTTTTTTTTTTTTTACAAAAAGTAAAAAAAACAGAGACCCTAAGTAGCCAGTAACGTGCAGTGTGATGGACGCGTATGAGTGAAGGGTAGACTAGCTTCATGTTTGAGAGAGATTCTTTACTTCCCTCGACTGAGTTGTTCCCAAATTTCAATTTTAGCCTTGCTTTATTAATCTTATTATTAGTGATGTACAAAATTTAAGTAAAAGGAAAGTGATTTTCGCCGATTAAAGTGTATTATTTTATAAAATTTATTTCATAATAGATGTAAAAATAAAATAATCTTTAATTTTAATTGAATTGTTATATAAAATCATTTAATTAAAAAATCGATGAACAAAATGCCGTGACAATTTTAGAAGTTTAATTTAAAAGATTTTCGTAGATTATAAAATATAAAAAATTACAAAAATTATGATAAATTTTTGAACCTGCATCTGAATTGGTATTCATTTCTTCTATGCTATAATTACTTTCTATAAGAATTTATAAATTATAATATTGTAAAATATTATGTTTTGTTACAATTGATTGGAGTCAACCATAGTTTTACTACCTTAATTATCAAACATGTTTAATATCAATAAAGATATTTAAAAATTTTTATTAAACTATTAGTAAAATATTTATTACAGTCATGTCTCTCCTTAACAATAGAGTTGTATATTCATTTGAATAAAGTAGAAGAAAAAGCCCAAGAAATTAAATTTCTCTCTCTTCTCTATTTTATATATATATATATTTGAACTAATAGTCTATCTACAATACATTATTGACACGATTCAAGTACAAAAAATATTTATGTTTTTCAATTAGATTTTTTTATACTTTTAACTAGATATTTTTCTCATATATTATTCTTGTACTATTCCATTTCCTATCTTTTGAAATTGTTCTTATAAGCACAGTATGTGGTTACTATCAAATTAGATTTTCCAAATCAAAAAATAATAATAAGATATTATATATATATATATATATATTTATTTATTTAATACTATTGTTGCAATGTGAAGTTTGCAAAAGAAATTTGAGATTAGAACTTACAATTCTAAAAATCAACCATAGAACTTGAGTTTTAAAACTTGACTGGAGAAAGAAAAAAAAATATTTGGAGAAATAGAGATGAAATCGAAGAAGCATAGTTTTTGTCTATTTATTCTAATTTTCACTTTTTTATATTACTAAAATATCAATCATAGACTTTTAAATTTAATATTTATTTATTATATTTTATTTGAATTCTTATACTTTAATTTAATTATTTTTTAATTAAAAAAGTTTGAAATTATTACAAAATTTAAATTTCAAGTTCTAAAATATAATTTCCGGCTAAAACCTAAAGTTTGATATATAACTTTTAAATCACAACCCGCAATTTTGAATTTTAAATCAGAACTTGAATTTTTAAAAATAACTTCAAAATTATAATTTAGAAGTCTTGAAAATAACTTCAAAGTTAGACTCTAAGGCTCAAATCTTAATTTTTAGATTAATATCCAAAGTTTTAAGTTTACAAATCACATATAAACTTAAAATTTTAGGTATGTTTATACATTTTCAAAACTTAAAGTTTTGAATATCACTTACTAGATTAAAACTTGAAATTTTAAGTCTACAAAATACAATGAACCTAAAATTTTAAGTATCTTTATATACTGCCAATATCCTTTTATGGTTTTTAGATATTAAAATGAATTATAAGTGCCACGAGTTTAGAAGACACTTTCAAGAAAAAAAAATAAATATCATTGTAAGATAAAATTAAAATTTTCATTTTTCCTTTGTATTTATTTAAATTTGACTACGATAACCAAATATATATATTTTCTTTAGTAAAAAAGATATTAAGTGCTCTACAAGATTAAAAGATTGTAAAACTATTACTGAAAATAACATAATCTTATTTACTAATATAAATAAACAATATTTATATTGTTTATTTATATTAGGAAGTGATAAAAAAATAGATAATTTAGTGAAATTTTACATTTTACTAGTTTTGTATTAAGGTAGGTATTTATATGTAATTAAGATTATTTAGTTTTTAAAACTAAAAAGTAAGGTATTTTTTATTTAAAATTTAAAAACAAGTATATATATTTGAATGTATTTGTATTGATCTAATAAATTGTTGGTGAACCAATTTCAAATATGTTAAACATGGTGGGTGTTTTACGTGCATAAAGTTAATAATAAAATTTTAATAATATGTGCTGTGTTGAAATAAAATTAATTTTCTATAATTTTATTAGAAAATTTCAAATGCTATTGCTTTTATTAATTAAGCAAATTTATCATATAAAGATTTATTATGATTAAGATTGATTAAGCACGAGTAACATTGAATGTAATTTTTATTCCATGGTTAAAGTTTGTAAATAAGAAATTAGAAAAAGGTAAAGTCCTTGAAAATAATACATAAAAAATATGTTGGCTATTAGAGTGGTGGTCCTTAAAAATAACACTTCAAAAATACACATAGTTATTTTTGTGCGACAATAATTGAAAATAATACTCTAAAAATATAATTGCAATTTATTTTATAAAATTTGTTTATAAAAAAATAATATTTATTTTGCTTATTCCATTCAGAAGTTAATTTTTGATCTCTTATGTATTATTGAAATATTATTAGAAATTAAATATTAATTATATTTTGTTCATTTTAAAATTTTCATTACATATAAATATTTACAGAACATTAACTTATCTCTACTTTTTAAGTTTTGGTGTGGATGGAAAAAAGTATCTGTAACAAACTAAAAGTTTTTTAGTTAGAGAACTTTTTTGTCATACCCAGACCTAATTGAAGAAAAGAAAAATATTTGGGCCCAAAAATTTAAATTGAGTCTTGGCCCATTAAAATAAACAAAAAAAAATAAATATATATATATATATATATATAGGTGTGTGTGGGTGTGATAAAGTAAGAAAATTTTGAGAAGAAGAGTTTAGAAGGCTTGAGAAGAAAGAAGAAGAAAGAAAAGAAAAAAAAAANAAAATTTAAATTGAGTCTTGGCATATATATATATATATATATATATATATATATATATATATATATAGGTGTGTGTGGGTGTGATAAAGTAAGAAAATTTTGAGAAGAAGAGTTTAGAAGGCTTGAGAAGAAAGAAGAAGAAAGAAAAGAAAAAAAAAAGAGGAAAGGAAGAAAAAGAAAGAGAGAAAGAGAGAGAAAGAAAAAAAAGAAGAAAAGAGAGAAGGAGAAGAAGAAGAAGAAGAATAAGAGAAAGAAGGTAAGAAATTGAATGTGACAATTTTATTTTTCTTTATTTTGAAAAAAAATTATTTATTTTAGTCTAAAAAATCGTTAAAAATTATAAAAAATAGATAGATTTTGTTTTGATAGTTTAATAGTTAAAATTATTACTATTTTGAGTTCTTAATTTCTAAATTAATAGATTTTAGGTTATATTTGATAGTTTAACTGATAAATTTATCAGAATTTACTGAAAATTAAATAAAAAATTGAAAATTTTTGATTGGGGATGAAAATACAAAAATTATAATAATTTAATCATATTTTATAAATTAAAAGTTTTTCATACAAATAGTCAACAATTTTGAGATCAAAATAAAAATTTTTATAATTTTGAGGTAAGTTAGTAATTTTAAAAATTATGAGTTTTGAATGTAAATATTTTTGAAATATTTTTGTAATTATTTATATTATAGTGATATTTTTATAATTTATCGTTAGTAATATTTTTTATTTTATAAATTTAAAATTCTAAATTTTTTGATTGAACTTTAGTTTAATTTTAACTCAGAAATTTATTTATATTTTATTATAAATAATATAGATTATTAGTTATTTTAGAAATTATATATTGATTTAAAAAGTGATCATAGGTGGTGATAGCGAAGAAAAAGAAAAACCAGAGGAATTATAAAGAAACAAATATCTTTTGATATAAGTAGGTAATTTACATATAATTAAGTATTTTAATATTTTAAAAACTAAAAATAAAGTTTTATATTAATTTTTTTTAAAAAAATTATCTTTTAATGACATAATTATTATTCTATCCTATTTTGTATAATATTTTTAAGAATTTAACAATATTATTATTGTTCAATTATGTTTTCGGTGTTTGCAATATTGTAAAATGATATAAGTAAATTGTTTTATTATTGTTATGTGTGATTGAATCATGAAATGATATTTAACCTTTTGTTTAGTATTGGTAACTATGGATTTAATTTTAATTCTATAGTAATAAAACTTTTAAAGTATGCAAACTATATATTTTTTAGATAACAATCCCTGAAAATAGTAATTTAAAACTATGCATTATACATAGTGATGATTAAATTATATTATTATTTTATGATCATCAATTATGTTTATTTCTACTCACTTATGTTCATTTTAATTTGATTAATTAGAAGTATAATTATTATTAAATTTATTTAAAAAATTTTGGTTATATATGAATATTTACAAAATTTTGGCTCACACCTTACTTTTCAAGTCCTTTTAGAGTAGTTGGAAATAGGTGTATTTAGAAGAAATTGTATCTATTTGTTAGATATATTTTGGAGAGATATTTTGCAGCATATATCTTATTTATCAGAATATAATAAGGAGACTGTTTATATTTAGTTAAATAAATGTATTAAATTTTAATGTGTTAGAATTTTGTACGGGCAATAGTTTGAAATTTCATGAGAAATATTAAGAGTGTTATATAATTTTAATTACTTGCAAGTTTATATTGATATTGCTTATGTATAGTGAAAATTCTATCAAAATATTCACAGTCTCATTCTTTTACTTTAAATCATTCCATTAAACCCTAATTCACGAACTTTAATTTTGAAGATGTGACATTTTTATTGTATTTTTTTATGTATAAATATAATAATATAATTTTTATAATTTTAAATTAGTGTATGCATACTTAAATAATAAATGTCAATTACTTTTGATGTTAGGAGGTAGTTGATGAAATTATATACCTTTGAAAGTGTTTAAATTTTATTTATGGATTTTAATTATTAAAAAATATCCATTTTATAAGAGAAAATTTTGCCAAAATTATTAAAAAAGTCTTGGGGCATTACAATAACTATTGTATATTTGTGTGGATTGATATAGAGTATCACATTTCACATGTTTATACACAAAATTGATTAGATAATCTATATATTATACAATTCTAAATAATTGCTTGAACTTTACTAATATATAATAAATTCCTAATCTTTGTGCGGTGATATGCTATTTTGCTTATTGTGACATTAATTCATCTTATATCTACCGCATGTTATCAATATTTTTGACATAATATAACAGGCAATAGGTATAATAGCCAGTAGGTATCACAAGTACAAGGCACGATTTGCTGTTAAAATTTTTTTGTAAAGATTTGAAATTGATTTTGATAAAATATATTATCTTATTATAAGTATAATTATGTCTCATTTTTTTTAATAAATTTAACTATCTCAAAAAGATTTGATATACGTCTTATAAAGTATTATTAGCTTATTTTTATAGGTCACGTGAAGTTGATGTGTATATAAAAATTCCTGAAAGATATAAAATGCTTAAAATATATAAATCAAAGGATAGCAATTAGTTCTTATTTAAACTACAACAATCTTTATGTTTGAAACAATTAGAGTGTGTGTCATATAATCTATCACATTCTAAATTAAGAGTAAGTGACTTTTAAGTTTAAAAAATTAAAATATTAAATTAAATATTTTAAAAGTTCAAAAGTTAAAAAGGTCAAGAAGTGATTCGAGGTCTTAAAATATATAATAATAATAATAATAATAATAAAATTAAATAAAATTTCACAAAAATATGTGAATACCTACTACATTTTAAAATAAATAAAATAAATTTAATTGGTATATATAAATCATGCATCATTACATAGTCAAAAAGTTGATAATTTGAATATAAACTAATAGAAAAGTACTAACTAGCAAGCAATTATAAACTAGCTCATTTTATCTCTTAGTATTTAGCCTAGTGTGGATACCATAGAGCAAATAGTATCCTAGCATATTGTTTGCTCTATGATATTCACACTATACTAAAATATTTTTGAAGGAGAAAAGAAAGGGATGCGCAGCATCACTTCATTCAATAAAAATTAATGTCACTTATTTATGTTGATTTTTACCATAAAATTCTACATGATTAGTAGAAAAATTATTTATTTATTCAAGATATTATAAAAATTTGACTGCATAATTTCTTTTATAAGGTTAAATTGATCTTCTTTCGCGTATGTGTACACGAGCCCATGGCATACATTTAAGACCATTTTTGGGTTTCATTTTAAATAACATATATAAAATTATGATTATCGCATAATAATGATAATAAACTTTATATATATATATATATATATATATTAAAAAGTCATGTGTCAATAGTAAAACATAATCCATCGATAGTGTTAGCAACAGGATGGGGCAGGGTAGAGATCCTTATTGTCATCCTTGTCTTCACTTTGGGGTAGGGATCCTTGTCCTTACTTTAAACTAGGGATCCCCGTCCCTTCTCTTGTCCTTTCTTTTTTTAAAAAATAAATTTAGAAAAATATATTAATTTATTTTTTATATGTTTAATGTGATAATAATACAATTTATTTTTTATATCTTTCTAACAAAAAAAAATACATTTAGTTTATATCCAAATTAATAATAACAAGTAATATTCAAATTAAAAATATAATTTTATTTGGTAATACTTCTTTTCAGTGGGCTTAATTTATCTCCTCTTTTTTCATTACTATTTTGGAATTTGTTGGTGGCCTTCTTGTGAGTTAAGTTTTAACAATAAAAATCTTAAACATTTATGATAATGAAAAACCAACTGTTAATATTCAAACTCCTCTCACATGGAATTAAAGCCATAATTGATTTTACAACAACAAAAAAACCACTTGAATAGGATGTTTATTCTATGTAAGCTATATTAACCAATGGCCAACATTGTTTCATTTTGTTCCAGGGATTGCATTGCAAATTCCAGCAACATATAACAAATTATAAATAATGATAGATAGAGTTAAGCAAGTAAATATAACAAAAAATAATATTTATGTCCACCAATTCAACATGGCAGAAACCTAAATCATCTAATAAAGCAATTATTTTTTAAATTACCAGAAATTAAAAAGAAAAACAGAAGGGAAGTTTGTTGACAATATCTGGTAATACAAATAAATTGATAACCAAATAAATGAGGAAATAAATTTTATTTTGGTGACAATTTTATTTTGTTCCAAAGCATAGACTTATATGTCACATTATAAACAAAAAATATAGGCCAATAGCACAAATCTTCTAACTAGAATACAAAAAAATTATATTCAAAAGTAGATTAACAATTGACATGAAAACCATTCCAAAATTATTATTTAACCCACATAAAAAATTTTAAATTACACGTCTCTTTCAACTTTCATCATCAACTTATAAAAATATCAAAAATAAATACACAATAATAGTATATTTAGTTTATATCAATTGCTAGTAATATAAAATTTGAACAAATTAGATTTAAAATTAAATAATATAAACTAAAATTTTACCTTAAGATATTCTTCAACATCTCTTTGAAAAAATGTGGCAGCATCATTTTTTTTTATCATGTTAAAATTGACTTTCCATCTGTATGAAAAAAAATTTAATGAAATAAATTATAAATTGATAAAAAAACATATTTTATACCTTCATGTAACCAACTTTGAGTGCATATCAAAACTTCTATTGTTTGTGAATGTAGTCTAATACAATGTGAGCTCACAACTCTACTACCCGTATTAAAAGTCAACTTAGAAGTGACCGTAAAGACTGGTATCACTAATGTCTCTAGCAATCTTAGATAACAAAGAATATTTACATTCATTTACTTTTCACTAATTTAAAATATCAAAAGTTTGAATGTTAGGCAAAATATCATCTTTTAAATATGTCTTAAATTTAGTCTTTTTATATCCACTCACACTGACTTTAACAAAATTTCTAAATCCCAATCTATGTGTAGCTTACTTTTTGGTCTACTAAAGAATAAGAGAGAGCAAATGAAGAGTTATTTGCACTAAAATCTTTTTCTAATCCAAAATTTGATTCATAATTTTTTACCAAATCATGACAAAAATTATTAACTTTATCAATTTGAAATACTGAGTCATCACCATATATTATAGGAAAATAGTGCTCAATCAACTTTAGTTTATACCTTGGGTCCAACATGGTTGTTAATGCTAAAATTTCATAAACATCCTTCCAATATTTTTCAAATTTTAATATTATAATTGACACTATCTTCCTAATCTCTTCATAAGTAGGTCCAATCTATTCATCTAACAATAATATAATCTCATAAACATGGATAAAGAACAAATTGGTGGTCAAGCATTTAGTCATAGAAAAAATCTTAGTAATATTATAAAATGGTATCAAATTATTTGCTAATATCTAGACCAACTCTTACCTTTGCTCATTTGGCAAACTTCTATATTGAGTTTCAATAAACTTCAATTTAGACAAAATAGCTTTATACTCTAATGCAGTAAAAATCATAAGATAAATGGGATTCCATCTAGTAGAACAATCAAGTATTAATTACCTGTTACTTAAAACACTCGACCTATGTGTAATTGCATCAAAATTTTCTTTTCTTTAGGTGTTATGGTCCAAAATGTAACATTATCATGAATTCTAATAATTATATTGCTAATAACAAATAAATCATTTTTAATTATCAAATTTAGAATATGAGCAGTAGAATGAATATGAATTAACCATCCTTCAAGAATCAAATCATGCTTATTAAGTTTTTCTAATAAAAATTGAATCATGCGATCATTATTGAAACAATTGTCAAACAGTTAAGATAGATGCCTTATGATCCATATTAAAATTCAATAACTATTTAAACAATGCATTACACAACACCTTCCTTGCATGTGAAGCACGAACATACATGACCTTAAACACACACACACACACACATAGAGAAAAATAATTAAATTCAATAAAAAATAAATTATTTCAAAATTGCATGTTTGTATCAAACATAGGAAATTACCTTAAGATTTTCCTGTGCAAGGTTTAAGAATCATCAATGAAATATCCCATAATAGCCATATATCCTATTGTTTATGATATAGTAGTCCATATATCTATTGCGATGGCATTGCTATGCTCAAAACAACTAAGTATTTTAGCCCTTTCTATTTGATATATCTCCATAATATCACTTTGATTGTGTTACAAGTCACATTCTTTCACATATGGTTAAGAGAACATAAAACTTTTATTCATGCTGTTCACAACTCAAAGGATGCTCATAAATAATGATCATTTTTGCAATTAATTCTCTTGTTTCATTATGATCAAAAGAATATGTCTCCAGCTTAACATTTCATTTATTATCTGTAATTGATTTTAATTTTTTTGTAAAATAGGTTATATTCTTCTATTTTTGTATGATACAAGATTTAATATGATCATGTAAATGTTTAGTACCATCCTTAACTCATGCCACCAACTTTGATTTACAATGATTACATATCACTTATCTAATCACACCATTTTCTATTTGTTTAAAGTGTTCCCACACAACAAACTTTAATCTTCTTTTTCTTTTCTTTTCTTTTTTTTTTTTTGTAATGACATTTCCTTGCCTTATACATTATCATCATCACCTTCTAGTATATGAGGAATGAGATGATGCTATTTTCTACAAAATAAAATAAAAGTATGTCTAGTTAGAAAAATATAAACATACAACAAAATATTGTAAGACATATTATATTATAACGCATTATATTATAGGCCTTTTAAAGTAACATATATATGGTGATAGGAGGAACAAACAATGAAGAACATACTTAAAGTTTGATAGACTATAGTTTAAAACAAAACAAGGACCTCAAACTAGTAATTGTTTAATTACCATACAATCAAATTCAACATATATCTACCCTAGCCTAGGTACCTTAAATATTTATAAAATAATGTATCACTTGACAAATCAATTAAGAAGATAAAGCTCTAGCAAAAATAATAACAATTGTAATAATAAAGTAAGATCTAGTATGTAGCTACCCTAGATAAAGGAAGAAAGTATAAATAAATTCTATTATTTATAGATTATACATATATGCATTCATATACTCTTTTACCTTAAGTTAAATAAATTCAATAAACTACAAGACATGCCCTTAACATTGCTTTAGAAAGCAAGAGTAAATTCTAAGGAAAAGCAAAAGAGTAAATGGTAAGGAAAAGCAAGAGTAAAAGAATCAATTTTGGTTTTGCTTTTGATCTTACATGCTCCTTAAATTAATTCTAACTAGAAAAAGAAGTTATGGATCCTAAAAGTGTACTAATTATATAAAAATTGCCACCTAATTTATTCTATTATTCTATGTACTAATTATACAAAAATTGCCAACAAGATTGTAAAAATACCTTGGAATACTAATTTTATAGAAAGTAAACTTGTTGTTTACACGAAAAAAGAATAATATACTTTAAGAATAAATTTGAGTTTGGTAGTAAAAATGAAGCCTATACTAGTTTTTGTTGGTTTAAGATATATTTTATGGTGCTTGAGTTATATAATAATTAACTAATACTAATTTTACTTCTATATTTACTCATAGTGGTATATGCTCTCTGAGACATGAATATACACATATTAAAAGAGCTATTATTTTTCCCTTATACCAAAACTATATCAACTTTGGTTGAATTTGAAATTAAAGTAGTACTTCTAAAGTTTCTCATACCATATTGACAAAATAGAATAATTAAAGATGATAAACTTTAAAATCCCTCTAAAAATAGACAAAAGAAAAAAAAGATCATATCACACAACTTTCCTAGTGTGAATGCATATTTATCTTGACAAGTAAGATTTTAGAACAAAAAAAAATTCATAATGTAAAATTATTTATGTTAAAAGCAAAGCTATAACACAACCTACTATATATTTATCTTGGTAAGTTTTGGAATAATCATTCAAGTGGTTAACAAAAAAAAATCATCAAGAATGTTATAATAAACACACACACACACACACACACACATATACACACAAATATATATCTAAAGAAAAATAACATTCATTACCCTACTTAACAAGCAAATAGGGCTTAGTTTGAAAGGATCTTCCTACTCATAATGCAAGGATATTTCCAAGTAAGATAATATAATAACTTTTAGGCCTTTTAAACAAATTAGATACCTTTATTTTTCAAAACAAACAAGACCAAAAACAAAAGTACCTTACTTCATTATGCCCGAGCATTTGTCTAAACCTAACACCTTACTTAATTATGCTTAAGAATTTGCATGAAAACCACAAAAAAATCAAACACCAAACAAAGGTATATATACGATATGCCTAAACAATCATTCACTAAATAATAATGCAAAACGAATAAAGTCTTTACTTAGAATAAAATAACATAGAAATAAATCATTAAAGAGCAAGTTCATATATAAAATTAAACTTAACAACAAGATAACAATGAGAACTTACTAATTTGTCAAGAGAATTCATCATACAACATTTAATGTCGACTGCGAGAATGAGAAATCTCCTTGAACCTTTAATCTTAGACAAGTTTTGGCAATAAATAAGATTAATAGATTCAAAACTAATAACCAAAAGAAAGAAACGAAAGAATAGAAAGAATCAGACAGATTTTATCAAATGTTAGGTATTTTGCTTTTAAATTAAAGAAAATTGGTAACACGTTATAGGTCAAGCCATAAGTTAAATTTTTCAAAATTCAAATCACATCAAAAATATTTATAAATTAAAGCTTAAAACAAATAAATAACATTACAAAATAATCTTATCCATCAATTCAAGTATGAAAAGTATCAAATTTTACAAAATTTTAGTAAATAAAAATAAATTATGATACTAATTCTAAAATTTCTCAATATGAAAATAAATAAAAAAATACAATAAAGATCCAACCGTGCACTTGAATAACGTTTCATCTTTTGAAAAAGTCATCCATTTCTATTATCTAAAAATCTTTCTTTTTTTAATTTTTTTTCCATTGATCTTTCTTCATTCAAGTGCAAAAAAGAGAAAAAGCAGTGGGACTTAATAGTGAAATAGTAAGGCAAAGAAAGCTTGATGGCAAAATGGGAGGATAGAATAAAAAAATGCATTTTAGCATCTTGATAGAAGGGAAGAAAACAAAGATGAGTGGACCATCTTTTATAGCTTGAAGGTGAAATGAACTTGGTAGAAAAGAAAAGCAAAAGATGGGATAATTTTTCTTAGTTGAGGGCAGAATGAATAAGGTAAAAGAAGAAGGCAAAGGTAGTTAAGATGAAAATAAAAAATTAGGGTTTCTTTTTTTAACTTTTAATTTTGTATTTATTTTTTCAAAGTAATAAAATAAAATGAGTAAAGCTTAAATAAGTCAGGTCAACCCATCAAAAATTCTACCCATAACTAATACAATTACGGGTTACTGGTCAAGTCAGGACTGACTATTAATCCCCATCCCTGACCCGTTACGAAATGAGGGCATAACCCGTATTTGTTACCTAGACCATTTTTGCAAACAAAATTATATTTAGTCCCAATCTCTGATTCAAATAGGCTAGGCACCCGCGGGTCTCCATATTTGTAGGGATTTTTGCCTGCACTACCTATTGGTATTAGTCTGAGTAATTATATGCTGATACTTGTGATTGTCCTCGCAATACATGATTCAAAACTATATCAATACATAATAATCATATTCATATAAAATACACTGAGGGCATATATTAACATTCATCTACCATTCCTACCTCATTCAATTCTCACTCATCTATGCGCCTCAAAAGTCCACCATAAACTACATATTATAACTACAAAAATATTTAATATATATATACATACACACACATACACATTATGTATTGCCTTAAGGTCGTATCACTATTGTAATAATGTATAATAATATAGAACATTTAATTAAAACAAGTGTTTAGCGCATTGTAGTTGCAAAAAGTGCTACTCGAACTTTTTTATTACAAAAAAATTTATATCTATTTAATAGTAACCTAAATTTATTTCATATAAATATATATTCAATTTATATTTTAAAAGAAATAATTAAATAAGCGACAAAATCTTACCTTGTTTACCTCGATTTATGTGTATATTAGTTTAAAAAATTATTTGTTTAATCTAAACTCATGATTGAATTTTTCTTATTGAAACAAGTCTAGTAGATATCTTTGGAATCGAAAATGATGTCTAAAAGGCCTAAAATATAAGAGTTGATCTAGAGTTAACTGTTGCTAGTCAACTCACCGATCAAAGGCATAGGCAATGGAAAATCTAACTATCTAGGTCACGAGTCTTCATAAATCTTATGGTTTTCAATATCTTAAGCCTAACGATAGTATTTGTTTTCTTAGCTAACGTTTAATTTGTTAAAAATCTAACCAAAAATTGGTAGCTTCAGCAACTTTTTTGAAAAAAGTTTAGCGACTTTTGGGTTTAAATTTTTTAATCATTTTATTTTAGTTGTCAAGATAAATTTATTAATATGTTTGGGTTTTCAATAAAAGATCGAGATTAGCATAAATGTTAAGTTTAAAATTTTTTTAAATTTTAAACGGGATTTGTCAACTTGTCAAAAATCAGATTAAGATGAAGTTTGCGATAGTGGAATGATAACGCCGAAAAAAGTGTGTAGTTCAAAAATTATAACAGTTGAAAGTCATAAGGAGGTTTGTTGGATAGGTGGCCGAAAAAGTAAGGAGATAAAAAAAAGGTTGGCATAATTAAAATTTCTAGAATGAAGAGTATTTATAAGAAAATTTTTATAAATTATAGAATGACCCTAAATCTTTTTAAAATTATACTTAACTATAAATATTCAAAATTCATTCACTTTTATTTAAATTTTCTTAAAATTTAGTTCTTACCAAAAATTAATAAATATTTACATGTTTTACAATATCTAGGCAATTATTTGACATTTTTTCATAGCGTTATATAATCAGTTAAGTGAATACTTAATAAAATAAGGATATATTAATTATTCAATATATCTATATGTATTCGTAAAGAAATCATAATTTAGATTCACCATTATGACAATAGATATTGATAACATGAAAATAATTAGAACTCCTGAAAAGTTATTAAAAATAGTTTAATACTTAAAAAATGAGTTTGAAATGAAAGATTTGAAAATTTTTAAATATTATCAAATCAAGCAAAAGATCATATGTAATATTTACTCATCAATTTGTTTATGTTGAAAAGATTTTAAAAAGTTTCAATAAAGATTAGCTTGTTCTTTAAATATTCTTATGGTTATTTTAGTTTCTTGATCCTAAATGTAATCCATTTCGATGTAAATAAGATAATGAAGAAACATTTGCCAAAAAAAACATATTTAGAAATTGATATCTTATTATATATGGCACAATATAACAAAACATATGTGACTTTTTTTATGAGCTTAATAGCAAAATTCAATTTTGTATCTATTCGTTGATATTAAACTAGTGTTAAACATGTTTTTTATTATCTTCATGAAAAATTATTTTATTTTAATAATTTAATATGAAATTTAAGACCAATTAATTATGCAAATATTGGCTATCTTTCTAACTTTCATAAAGCTTAATCACATATAATATATATTTTCAACTTGCAATAATATAATAATCTTATTATAATCCCTAAATTAGGCTTTCATTTCTTCCTGCTCGAATCATTCTAAAATTCTTATATTATATGAAATCAATAGGAATGTCTTTAGTTGTGCTTTATTATATATTTATCTGGAGTACATATAACAAATCTTCTACTATAAATATTCTAAAATAATATATGAAAATAATATTACTTGTATTTTTTAAGTTAAATAAGGATATATTAAAGAAAATCAAACCAAATACATATACTTAATTTTTTTTTAACACTTACGAGTTTTAGTAGAGCCAAACACTATGAAATTAAGATTTTACTTACATCAATTTTTGAGAATTGGTGCATAAAATTGGCATACATTGGCTTTATAAATTAACAAATTGATATATTTTATTTTGCAAAAAAATTTATTAAAGAAAGCATATTCTATTATAAAAGAAGAATGAAGAAATATTTGGAGAAATAGACACTACATTTCTTTTCTTAGGTCTAAATTTTATTTTACTAAATTTTGTTAGCAAGATTTTTAATAAGGTGGTATTAACCACATTTAATGAAATTAAAAGCAGCATTTTCCATCTTATGTACATTTGAGCTATTGGTATATTTACAATAAAATTGTATTTTTCATTGGTTAAAGTAGAATTTTTCTAGTTTTGGTTAATTTCAAATGATTATTCATTTCTTGGTTATTAACATCGTATGCCTATAATTATTAATATACTCCCATACCGGCACCGTTACATCCTTCAAACATAATCATAGACCATATTTGATTAATGAAATTATATATTTATCTCTCATTAATAATATAAAAAATAAAAATAAAATAAAATTAATTTTTTTCCAGTTTCTTTTACAAAATTATTTCTTTTTCCTAAAACCTTTTTCTCTCTTTTATTCATTTCTCTTCCATTTTTTCTTTCATTTTTTGCCCAACTTTTCACTAATGGCCATTGTATAACCGCTAAAGGTCTCTTGCATGGTCGGGTGAGGCTACCACAGGCCCCTTACAACTATCATATGAAGATCTTAAGTTTTTATTATTATTAATATTATTATTATTATTATTGTTATTGTTATTATGATGTTAAGATCATATATGAATTTATGTTAATAAAGATTGATTAGTGTGACGTTACTTTATTGAAATTATGTGTGATTTTAAAATAGTTAAAAATAAAAAAAGAAGAAAAGTTTAGAGAAAGAAAGACAAAAAAAATTATTTTTATTTATTTAATGTAGCATAATTATTATTTTATCTCTAATTGAGTTAATTTTAATAGTAAAAAGTAATCATGTATGAGTTTATTGAAAACTTAAAGTAATTATGAAATTGATTTTTTTTTATTTATCATCACATCTGTTACTCATACACATGACTATAACATAATCAAAATAATTTAAAAATAAGAGAAAGATATTAAAAAGTAATTAGTGGAATTAGAGTTTTCACATGTCCTACAAGTGGTGTGCCATAAAAACATGATGTAGAAAACCTAAAACTTGGGTTCACTTTGGTAGAAGTACATGGTTGTTTGCTATGTTTGGAATTGTATATTTAAAAGTTATTATATAAGATTGTTTACCATTACATTTTCACCAATTTAGCATTTAATTTTACACAATTCTTAATGTTAGGCAAATTATTTTAATATTCTCAAAATAAAAATATTAAATAATTATAGTATAATTAAATTACTATAGTTGACAGTTTGCTTTTTAATTTTAAATATTTTTTGAAATTCCTAAGATTTTTTTTTAGCAATATTATATTAGTTTAATTTTCTAGATAAACTAAAGAATTTGGGTCAAAAATACCATAAGAATCTATCAATATCGGAAAAGTTAATAATTATGTAAAAATGTTGAACTATAACTATTTTAATGCAAACTTGTATTAATTGTCACTCTAAATTAATATATCTAAAATAATTTATATTCTAAATAATATTAGTTAATTCAATAACTAGAGTTAATAATAAAGTTTGTAATTATGAAGAAAAGATTTGTTTGCAATAAATAATTAAAAAAATTAAATTATAGCTTTTAATTGTGAAAAAATATTGATGAAAAAATAAAAAAATTTCAAATCTGAAAAAAAAAATATTTATGAAAGAACAAAGAATTTTTTTTTATTTCTTCATTTACAATGATATGTGTTTATATGTATGAGTTTGCAACAACTAATTTGATTAATTTTCAAATTTTTAACAGCTAATGTTTATAATGGTTATTGTTCAAACTATTTTGTTTTTTATCTTCTTGTATCTAGCTTCTCTAAGTGCATGTAATAGGTCTTGTACCTTCTCTAAATAATCTTGGGTTTTCCAAATACTTTAATTGCTTTGTATAAATAATGATGAGTTAACCAATATCTCTTTAAACAAATTGATCAAGTTCAACTTGCTAATGAATTTGTGAAATTGTTGAATACTTGGTGGTTTGGTGAATGCATCTATTAATTGATCTTTACTCTTGACCTAAAGTATTGAGATTATTTTGTTTAAGTATTTTTTTCTTATATAGTAAAAATATACCTTAATGTACTTAGTCCTTTCATGAAATACTGGATTATTTGTAATATATATCATTGACATGTTATTACAATGTAAATTCATGGGTGTCTCCATTTTAAAACCTAAATCTTTAACTAATACCTTTAACCATATTAATTCACTTGTGTTGAAACTATTGCTCTATACTTGGCTTTGGCACTTAATTTGGCCACCATAATTTACTTTTTACTCTTTCAAGTCACCAAATTTCCACCAATAAAAGTGAAATATCTAATTGTAAACTTGTGGTCTTTAATGTTTCTTGCCCAATCAGTATTTGTGTGGGCTAGAATTTGATGATGTCTATATTTTTTCATAAGTATTCCTTATCTTAGTGTTCCCTTAATATATTTGAGTATTCCATCCACTATTTCTATGTAATTAATCATTGAACATATCATGAATTGACTAATCTAATTCACAGCAAAAGAAATGTCAACTCTAATAATAATTAAGTAAATTAATTTACTTATAATTTTTTAATATTACTTGTTGTCTTGAATTAGCTTGCCTTTTTTTTTTTGACTTATTTTTAATTAGTGTTATGGTTATCTTCCCTTCAAGCTTAACTATCTCTTTAAAAAGATCAAGCGTGTATTTCTTTTAGGATAAATAAAGCCCTTGATTAGAATGGATAATTTTTATATTTAAAAAATACTATAAGTGTCCAAGGTCTTTAATATTAAAAGTAAATATGAAATAGTTTTTAGTGTTTTTTATTTTCAAAGTATCACTTCTATTTATAATTATATCATCTATATAAATTATCATAACTATAATACCATTATTAAAGTGTTTGATAAAAAAGAAATGATCAACACCATTAATATTGAAGTGCTGAGAATTTAATACACTTTTCAACTTTGAGTACCAAGTCCTAAGTAATTGTTTTATGTCATAAATAGCTTTTTTAAGTTTACACACATATGTTTTTAGTACATTGATGTTGTATCCATGTGAAATATTTATCTAGACTTCTTTCTTTAATTGCTTTTGGAGAAAAGCATTTCAAACATCTATTTGATACATTTCCCATTCATAATTAGTGGTTAAAGATATTATGATTCTAATAGTGCTCATTTTGGCCATTAGTGCAAATATATCAGTATAATATAAACCATAAGTTTGAGTAAATTATTTAGTAACCAATCTAACTTTATATTTTTTAACAAAACCATGAATCTTCAACTTAATTTTATATACCTACTTACACCTAACTTTTTTCTTACCTTAAGAAAGAGGAACAATTTTATATATTTTATTTCTTATTAAAGCATCCGACTTCTTATCCATAACATTTCTGCAAATAAGAATGTCTTTGACCTTATTATAGCAAGATGGCTTTTTTAAACTATCAAATTTAGTTAAAAAAACTGTTACGCTCCCAAAATTAGGGTTTATGAATTAGAGTTTAATAGGATAATTTGAGGTAGAATAAGAAGATTTGGAATATTTCAGCAGCGTTTTCACTATATATAGGTAATATTAACTAAACCTGCAAGTACAAAACTCTACAATACTTCCAATAGTTTTATAAAATCCCAACCACTACCACACAATACCAATTACATCAAAATTTAAGATATTTATTCATTTAATAACAACCATCATCTTACAAAATTCTGACAATACAACATACATAACTAATCATTACTTTAGGGGCTCTATACCTAAAAACTGTCGCCCATGATTTCAAGCTTACAGGTTTTCACTATAGGACTGAAATTGGGTCTATAGTTACCTGTGCTAACAAAGAGGTTATACACCATTTCACAATTTAACAACAACCAGTAATAACAAAATAATTTATGCATACTACTTACAATGACATTAACATTAGAAGTATGATTCAATAATAATCGCATTTTTTAAAATTATAAAAGAATTTACATAAAACAAGATAATATAATATACACATTTTTGAAAAATAATTTTCTTCTTAAATTTAAATAATACCTTACTTTTTAGTTTTTTTAAAATATTTAAATACTTAATTATACGTGGAATACCCATTTGATTAAGTTTGAGTGTGCACTTGCTAAAACTTTAAAGATTCTCCCCATTTTTGCTATCACTACCTAGCAATATTTCATAATAATCGATGTAATTTACTAAAATAAACTGCTAACTTGTACTGCTTATAATAAAATATAAACAAAATTTCAGTCCAAAGTTCAACTAAAATCTGACCTAAAAATTCTAAAATTTTGAATTTATAAAATAAAAATATTATTAATAAAAAATTATAAAAAATCTCTATAATATAAATAATTACAAAATATTTATACTTACGGCCCAAGATTATTGAAAATTAATATTTTACTTTAATATTTTAAAAAATTTTATTTTGACCCAAAACTAATAAAATTTTTAATATCACCCCAAATTTACAACAATTTTACAACTTTACTCCCACTTAAAATTCTACAAATTTTCATCTAATTTTTAACAATTTTTGAAAAATTTATTGATTAACTATTTTATTAAATTCAAAATTCGTAGATCTAATACCCAAAAAGTCAAAATAGTAATAATTTTAACTATAAATTATCTTAACAAAATCTATCGATTACTATTAATTTCTAATAATTTTTACACTAAATAAATAAAATTTTCTCAAAATAAAGTAAATAAAATATTTCTCCTGACTCTTTACCTCTTTTTTTTCAATTTTTTTTCTTCTTCCTTCTTATCTTTCTTTTTCTTCTTTTCCTTCCTCCTGGTATCTTCTTCCCTTTTTCTCTTTTCTTTTCTTTCTTTTCCTCTCTCTTTCGTTCCCTCTTTTCTTCTTTTCTTTTCTTCTTTTCTTTTCTTTCTCTTTCTCAGACCTTCTACTGCATTCTCAAATTTCATACATACACAACCACATATATATACATTAGTCAATGGGCCAAGATAAGAAAATAAAACTTAGGCTTCATTTTCTTCTTTTCACATTGGGTTGGAATGTGACAAAAACTCTATAACTCACTTTGATATTATCTAAGGTATAATAATTTTTATTGGATATGTTGTGATCTTATTTCTATAGAACAATACCCTATTTTTCTTTTACTTGGACATGGGCTTTTTATTTCTTTAAGATATCTTAAGTAAAAAATTTTGATCGTGTAATAGAGAAGTAGATTTTCTCTCATTTTGATCAAAATGTGAATAATTAAATGAGATTTTATTTTAAGAATTTAATTGAACATTAGGTTACTCATCACTAGGTATTTCCTTATTTTGACTTTTATTAGATATGTTTTATTCTTTATTTAATTATAATGGCTGATCAATATCATCATTTTGTGATGTTGAATCTTGAGAGTTAAAATTCTTATTTTCACTCTCATTTAAACCAACTCCATGATTATTAATATGATCATTATTTCTTAATAAATTCAACCAATTACTCATAATAAATAGAGGAAGAAGATCTTCCTTGGTTTTTCCTTTATTTCTCATTTTGTCAAAATAATGATTACTTTCTAAAAACGTATATATTTGTTGAGAAAAATTTCTCATTTGTATAAAGATTTAAATATTTATAACCTTTTTTCTTGATGCAATACCCCAAAAATATTCACTTTTCATTTCTATGACTCAATTTAACTCTAGCATAATCAAGAATATGAGCATAACAAGTGCAAGTAAATACCTGAAGGTAAAATAAGTTTAGTTATCTATTATACAAATACTCAAAATGATATTTTTCATTTAATAACTTAAAATACATTCAGTTAATCAAATGTATGGTAGTGAGAATAGCTTCAATTTAATACCTTTTAGTGACATTATAATAAAATATTAATGACTTTCCTACATCTAAGATATGCTACATTTAAGATGTGACGATATTTTTGCTTGGCTACACCATTATGTTTGGGTGTATAGGGACAAGTTATTTAGTGAACTATCTCTAAAGTGCTCAAGTAATCCTCAAAGATATTACTAATATATTCTCCCCATTATCACTCCTAAAATCTTAATCCTTTTGTCAAGTTGATTTTTAATTAATGATACAAATTATTTAAAACATGACAATATCTATAATTTATCTTTAATCAAATATATCTAAGTATATCTAGACTTATAATTAATGATTGTCATAAAATATTTAAAATTATTATGAGATTCTGATAAAAAAGTTTATAAATCAAAGTGTACAAGATCAAATGTTTTATTATAATAAGTTTTTGAATGTACAAAAATTTAGTTTATTTTCTTAGATTATAAGCTTTACATTATTTAAAATTGTTAAATTTTATATTTAAAATTATTTTACACAAAATGTTACTAGAAAAATGTCTTAATCTTACATGCCAAAATTTTTAAAGTCTATGGTGTTTTTCCATTTTAAGAGTTTGATTAGTGTTATCTAAAAAATATAGATTAACATGTAGATTTCTCTCACTAATTTTCTTCCGGTTAGCATATCTTAAAATGTCACTTTATTGAGTTTGAAGATAACACAATAATTTAAGTTTTTGTTATTTTACTAACTTACAACAAATTTAATGAGAAATTTGGCATATAAAGGCCTTTTGTTTCCTTAGATAAAACTTTAATATTTCCTAATCTCTTAATAGATATTTTACTATCATTGGTTATTATCATATTTGTAAAATTTCTTAGGGTTTCTATTCTAAATGTCTTATTTTTATTTCTAAACATATGATTAATAACACTTAAATCAATAACCTAAAGGTTAAAAGTTAAAATGTGAGTTAGAAATCATATCTTGAGAAGAACTTGAGAGATGGTTCGAAAGTAGCTTTGCCAAATTCTTAATGAGCTTTGAGTTACCTTTTTCGATTGCATATTTAGCACCTTGTGGGAATACCTTTTCTTTGTAGTTGTTTGGCCTAATATGTGAATTAAAGATCTAACATTTTTCTTTAGTATGACCTAAAATCTTGCTATGACCACACTTATAACATTTGTCTTTGGGGTTGTACATCCATATACTTTTATCACACTTAACCTTGAATTTCACTTCTTGAGCCATCATATCTTATTCTTTGTTATCTACCAAATTACCTCTTTCAACCTTGCTTGAGTTCCCATTTAAAATTTTTCTTTATATCTACTCTTTATTCACCTTATTTTTAACATCACCATAATAAGACAAAAGCTCAATTCTAAAGATTTGGTTCCTGAGATTATTGTAGTCAGAACTTAAATCTATCAAATATGAGATCATAAGATCCTCATTGACTCTTTTTTCAATTTTTTTTAATATTAATAGTATTTAGCCTTAAAGATTAGAGTTCATCACATTCCTTCTTCATTTTGATGTTGTCCTTTATCGGATCTCCTCTATCAAGGTTTATATTATTGATGAAGTGCTTTAACTTATACATCATATCAAATTCATGTATACACCAAGTTGTCATCATAATACCAATCTTTATATTCCTCACTTGATATTAGTTAGCAAGCTTTGTAATTCTTCCATTGATAAAGTCCAATGTTCATTTTTTACATAATACTCTTTTAATGAGATTGAGTCAAATTGAATAATTTTTTCTATTCAAGAAAAATGTAATAAGTTTTAAAATGGTGTTACCATCATTATTAATTCTCTTGAAAGAACTCTTGTTGTTGGTGTTGTATGACGAGCCCTCCTTTTTCATTTCTTAATTCAATTTTGAACGAAAATGTCTTAATGCACCAAGAACCAACAAGTAAAAAAGATGAAGGGTAGATTTAGGATGAAACTTGCTCTAATGTCATGTAAAAAAATATTGAAGAAAAAATGAAGAAGTTTTAAATGTGAAACAAAGTATTGATGAAAGAATAAAGTCCTTTTTTTCTATTTCTTCATTTACAATGATATTTGTTTATATATATGAGTTTATAATAGCTAATTTAACTAATTTTTAAATTTTTAACGGCTATTGTTCACAATAATTACTATTCAAAAAACTAGTTTCTGTCTTCTTGTATCTAACTTCCTTAAATAATTGTAATGGGCTTTCTAGCTTGTGTGAGTGACCTTAAACATTCTACACGTATTAATTGCTTTGTACAAATGATGATGAGTCAACTAATATCTATATTAGTTACTAGAATTATTTTAAACATTAATATCATAACAGATAAATTATCAAAGATCTTATATTGAAAATTAAAGGGATTAGTATTAAAAGATTTATCTCATGAACTAAAATATAATCTTTTTAAATTCATTACTCGTTACCAATATAAAAAGAAATAAAAGATAAGTTCTGATATTATTTCTATATATAAAATTTGATTAAGAAAAGAAAAAAGTTAAAAATTTTATTTTTCATAATATATATATATATATATAAGCATTTTAAACTTAATAAAATCAACACATTCAAATTAACTGACTTTTATAAGTTAAAAACAAAAGTCAAAGGGGTTAGTCCAATAGCACGACATACATGAAAAATAGCTAACTGATGTAACATAAAAAGACTCGCATGGGCTCAAGACGGACTCCCGTTTTAGACCAAAAAGAAGAAGGGTCGATAATAATCCATTATGTAAGTCGCACGAAAAGCGAGGATAATTAATAAAAATAATAATTTAAAGAAAGATTTTAACAATATCAATATTAGTGTAGTGGTTGATAAAATTTTATTTAAAAACCAATACCAAAAATAGTGGTTGTATAAAAAATAAATTAGTGATGTTTTACTAACAATAATTATTTATAAAAAAATATTATTAAAAAAATTCATAACCTAGCATAATAGGATATAAATAAATTTAAAGGATTCGTAGACTTAATTACGTTTTGCCGTTGAACCTGAACGACCGGAACATAATAGTTAAAAACTTTTCATATGTTACATGTCTCAACTTGTAAGCCAATTATGTTGAAGGAACTCCATGCTAATACATAGAGTGTTAAAAGCTTAAGTGGTAATTTTCAATTATGAGATAACACGTGAGGCTGTTCAAATTGGCTAATTACATTTAAGTCAAGGAAGTGAAATATATTATCAAATCTCTAATGATATTTTTTTTCCGCAATTTTTACTGTCGCCCCTGCAAATTAGAATCTTCTCTTCATCTGAAATTTTGAAGATTTTTTTTTTTTTTTAATTATACATTATTACCTGTTTGTTGTTAAATATATTGTTGATATTTTACTCTATTAATTACCCATTATCACGAGTGTTTGTATTGTATACAAAAACTCAGATGAAAGAGAATCGTGACCTTTATTTTATTAGTACACCAATTGATTATTAGAAGAAAGTTGTGAAAGAAGAATACGACAGTGGGTGAGCACACAAGCAATTTCCATTGCTAAAAACAACCAACACACAACAGAGAACTACTTACAGAGTTCCCTTCTCTTAAGAAGGAATGATGCAACCCACGGCACACATTTTCACACCTTTTTTTTTTTTTTTAATTTGGGTGTCAACACTTTACAAGTTTGATTGAGTGTAAGACAGTGCAAATGACATTAAAGGAGAAAGTAAGGTTCTTTGTTCATCAATTTCCTCGAATGGCAAAAGCAGAAAGCAGTACGAGGAACATGAGTAGAGTTGCAGCTATGAAGGATGCCACTACAGCCGAACTAGCGCTCTGGCAAAAGTCACCAAACTGCTGACAAATCGCTAGCCAGTTTGCGTTTGGATTCCCGTTGTGAGCCAAATAGACAATTGAAGCTGTGGCCGCGGCAGCACCTGTGGTAAAAGCCATTATCACCTGAAGCAAATATAGATTGAGCTTTCAGCGTTTAGCCCAAAATGACAAATCTAGAAAGAAAAAGATATCGATGATCTTGGTCGATTGAGCTTACAGTGTCAGAGATGAGAAGTAGAAGCCTTGGTCCAGCTGCATAAGGCCGAACTATGCAGACTACAGAGAAGGGTAAGGAGAGAATCAGATATGCACTGACTATTCCCATCGCAACGAGAAAGAACCTGCATCATACATAGAAGTAACCAGTAAGCTGCTGTCACCTTAATTCTTTTCCTGGCATGGATAAGAGAGCAAGCAATATGTGGTGACAAATATCTTACGTGAAAACCTCAATATCATTATATTGAGCGTGGAACTGGAAGAATTGTGTGAAGAAAGGCAGAGTCTCATCAGTTGCGCCCATGGTAGCAGTGGCACCTAAAGCTGCACCAGTTGCAAACAGTCTCAGAATGAAGTCGAAGATCGCCATGCCTTTCTTCCGTCCTCCTTTTGGGTGTGGTGTAGCTTTAGTGGTGGCCGTAAAAGTTGCCGGACCTTCCACAGCAGTCTTTCCTTTAACATTAGCCTTAGCCTTTGATTCTGGCATATTGAGCACTGTTGCATCGCCGTTTCCGCCGGACTCCATTCGGAATATGGTAGAGATTTTAAGAACTAAGAAGTTCCAGTGCTTGTTCTTTTGGAGTAATTTCTGCTGGTTACCTATATCTTTGAGAGGAAGTATTTTATATAGCGGAAAAGAGAAATGGGATTGGATAATGGGTTAGTTTTCTTTTCAATTTTGTATTATGTGATGTTAGGTTCGTGGTTTAGTTATGGAGGAGTTGTTGAATTCAACCTTCCTCCTCTTGGGGAAAATTGAGGACAGGACTGTGTAGTGTTGTGAAATTCACGCAGTGCTCGCTATCGGTGGAAGTGTACTCTATTGCCAATAAATAATATAATAATGTGTAAAATATTATTTTTATAAAAATTATTTATTTAAATTCAATCAATTTCTACTACTTTTAATGTTATTTGAATATGTAAAATAGTAAATTTATTTATTAATTAATTAACAAATAATTAAAATAGAGTAAAGATTGAAGCGGTAATCAAATAGATAAAATTATAGGGCATTCAATTTTATCTAAATTAATCTCAATTTAATTTATTATTCTTATCAATTAAATTTATATTTATAGTTAATAATAAAAAATTTCACATGTTTTCACTTATCTTTTGAAGAGTAAAAATGAAAATATTTTTAATCCATAAATTTACTGTATTCTTATATGAATTCCAATGATTAAAAAAACACAAACTCTATAAATTTCATACATTAATTATATCAAACATACAAATATATTACTATTTCACATGAGTTTAATAGTATTCATCACATAATTTAAATATAAAATTTTTTTTAGTGTATTAATACGTAATCAACTCATTTATTAAATGATCAATGAAAATAGAAGTAATAAAATTAATTTATATTATAAAATATTACGATAAAATAAATTAAGTTCAACATTTCGACATAGAATCTAAGAGTAAAGAATGAAATGTAGAAAAAATAGTTAATCAACAGCTTGAAATTATCTTTTCGTTAATTCTTTTTGTTCTTTTTGTCCTCAAAAGTCCACCCCCATTTGGTTTTGAGGAGAGTCACAGCCTTATCTTGTAGCACTGCAATCTTTAAGTTATTGCTCGATATGTTTTAATATCTTGTTTTGTAAAAATATTATTTTTTTAGTATTTCGTTAATTTTAAATTATTTTTAAATATTTAATATTTAACTAATTAAAAATCAAACGAAAAATAGATTAATTTATTCATATAATTTTAAAATTTACTAAATATCAAACAAAATTCATCCAAATTATGAATTTAAAAATCATCTTATCATGTAGATAGAAATATTAATAATTGTTATTATGTTAAGTTAGTCAATGATCATGGCTCATTTTGTGCATAAATAACTCACAACTGCCATATAGATTTTGAACTAAAGAACGAATCAAATTATAAATATGATCAATGGCCACTTCCTTTCTTCAATATACATCTGCATATTAGAGCAAATGATCAATAAAATATCACAAGATATGCTTGCGAAACTGTGATTTACTTGACATTAAAATTAAAGCAGGGATAAATTTATTTTTGTTTAATAGTTAATATTTATTAATTACTCATCTATACATACCAAACAATTAACAATTCTTTTTTTTCCATCCATTATAGAATTAAAAGTCATAATTCTTTCAATTTTAAACATATTGTTGGTGCTATAATCATATTTTACCCTATGCAATTCATTTCAATATTTTTACTAAAAATGGAAAATGAAGAACAACTGTTTTGTGAGTTCCATGTTCACTGTTTTGGAGACCACTTTTTTTTTTTTTTAATTTCAATAAATACAAACAGGAAGAATGGTGGCCTGCTTTGACTTGGATTTGCTTCTGTTTTTATCCCTAACTTCCAAGAAGAGACATTTTATTTGAAGTTAAAAGGCCCCAACCGCATCCTCAAAATCTTTATGTTTGTGGACCGAAGGCGGTTAGCAATGAAAAGGGAATAACGAGCCAGGAGTCAACAATAGTTTTCTGATCCCAATTTTCCAGGAGTACAGATAGGACTTTGACAATTTGACAGTCCTTAAAATCTGACAGGTAGACAAAAATATAAATATTTATTTATGTATGCAATTATATTTTTAAATGTGTTTGACAAATTTAATTAGCATTACAAATAATTTTTAAATTAGTATATAATTAGTTATGCGTACTAATAAGTGTTTTAAAGATGATACTAAATATTTTACTAAATTTATTTTTAAAAAATGCTTAAAAAAGAGTTAAAATATAGGAAAAATTTTAAAATTAACCATTTTTATTAATTAATTTATTAAATTAACTTTTTTTTAATAATTTATTGACTAAATAAGTTTAAACTAATATTTTTGAACAAAAATATTTCTATATAACTAAAACATAAGTTTTGCTTATTGATTTTTTTTCCTCTTATCTCTCTCATTTTTTCTCTCATATTTTTTTTTTATATTTTTGGATAAATTTTAAAAAGGGGGTGAAATTTTGATTTTGATCTAGTTTTGTTGTGTGTACTTGTTTGAAAATTTTTTAGCCGGAAAATAAAAAATGTTGGAATGGGTGAAAATACTTACGCAAACAAACAAAATACTTTAAATTATAATAAGCCCCTAAATACTTTTACAAATTATAAAACTTTTTCAAAGTATTTACAAAAGCATCCCCTATATGTGGTGGCCGAAACCCAGGACTCCTCTCCCCCACTCCAAAATTCAAATGTTCATCCTTCTCCAACAAATTTCCGGCCCAAAAAAAATATATCTCGAACAAAAATTCGGGTAAATTAAATCCAAACAAACAAAATGCTTAAACAAAAACAGTATATTAAAACTTGCAGGGAAATTGAAGAAGAGAACGAATGAGATCAAAAAGAAAGAAATGTTTTTAAGTTTTTGGCTGTGGGAGTATTTTTATTCATTTTTATATTTTTTAACTTATTTGATTAAAGAAGTACGAAAGAGACTAACTTAATAAATCAAAAATTAAAATGGCTATTTTAGATAATTTTTCTAAAATATATAAAGGTATTTTTTAACACTCCACAAAGACCCTTCCTTTCATACATAATGAAACACGTATACCATGGCATAAATATTACCCACGAGCAATACCTGATTTGGACATTTTCCAAAAGATATAGGCAACAAGAAGATTGCAGCCCATAACATTCTAGTGACATCAAACCGAATATGGAGGAATTCAACCGTCAATCCCTTTTAGGTACGAATAACACCACCACAGTTGACCACAAACATTCCAAAAGTCAGATAACACTGCAGTCGGATCGTCAACTTATATCTGACCAAACACGCAAAGGAATTCAACCATGGATATTCTAATTTCTGGACACTGCGGTCATACACTGAATGACAGTACAAACATCAAAATATCTTGAACAGCAGCTCAAGTATGGGTAATTTGGTGAAGGAAAGAATTTATCATCTTCATCTCCACTTTATGCATTTGTTTTCATTGTACATGGTAAATTAATAAAGCAACAAAGAGATATTAATATCAAAACTCAGCTACTCTTCATTTTATCAAGACCTGTTCTTTAGGTGTGTAAACAAAATCAATTCTGCAAGCCAATTTCATTTACAACCTATCCTTCGGCACAACATGAAACACTATCAAACCCAAGCTTAAACTATGGTTTCAGTACAGCCGAAAAAAGAAAAAAAAAATCCCACCCTCTTCCTTTTTACAAGCCGCATTAAGAGGCTAACCTTTTATTCTGTGTATATCACGTTTGGAAACCCCAAAGGGTAACAAATAAAATGTAATGGCTATCAACACCTGACCATGTTCCTATATTTGCTGTTGAACTAAAAACCATTTCAAAAACTTCTCTCTTCAAACAGAATTTTGTTCCACAAGTGCTTAGAACACAAATTATAACAGATACCCTATGGTCATATTCTCCATCCACGCTCAGAGAGTGCTTCATGTACTGGATGAGCTGCTTCTGCAGTGTCATTTAGTGGAGGATAGCTCTGGCTGTTTGACATCTGAAAGTATTGACAAACTTAAAAACTTAAATACAGGGAAAAGAAGCTTTGTTACTCATCTACATGATCTACAAGTGTTGTTCAATAAACTTGGGTTCAGCTAAGTCTAGATAGAGACCAATATGGAATTTACAATCAATTCCCAGCGTAAAAATTATGATATATCGGTCAGCCAAGATATCAATTGACACAAAATTATGATAGAAAAATTAAAGAACTGCTGCTAAGGATTAATAATAACTGAATAGATGATGATAAAAGATGATACTTCCATGGTATGGCCATAACTTTTCAAGCTAAACACAGATACCACAAACTGGGTTGGGAGAGAATCAGCAGAAGATATTAATGAAAGGAGGAGAGGTGGGATCAAACTAAGTGACATAAGTCATTACTGAAGATCAAGATAGTTTAGCAAACAATGAAAGGAAAAGGAAGGCTGGATATTACTTAAAAATTGCAAGTACTTCACTTACATCCTCAGAACCTGTGAAATACCAAACCACACCTCGTTCCCTCAGAGACTTATGAAAGTCGGCAAACTTCCATGTACATCGCTCGGTTCCCAGAACATATACAGGTTTCCTGCAAGAAAGATATTGAAAATAAATACTAGTTTTGGAATCATTACCAAAAGAGGAGTAAGATTTTCTCATGCATACCCAGTGCTGCGTGCATCACTTATCACACTGATTGAACCTGCAGTGACAACAAAAGCACCAGCCCAGGCTAAGTGCCCCACGTGTGGATTCGGTTCTGCATAATGCACATTTAACAACCATATGGCATCCTTCCTGGTTTACTATATTTGATCATTAATGAGATTTCCAAAAACAAGTGAGGTTTCGAGGAACCTTGCCCATCCCAGATGTATACTTTTGGATTATTTCCAAGTTCTTTTACAATGACCTTTGATACCTGGCCAGATGATAAACATTATAGGATGAAGGTACTAGCCTTACCGAAATTAATCTGAAAATCGGAATGTGTAGTAAAACCTTTTCAGGCGTTCTTGTTGAAAAAGATATTTGACACTTTCCACAACTCAACAAAACACTAAGAAGATGGGCCGTTAGCTGCTTTGCAAGGTCCGAACCATATTGACAACAGCCTGTGAAGAATTTTGGGCATTTGGCTGGTCAACAAGCACATGACCCATGCAGACACATATGAGAACACATCCTCATCCTCTACATCCATAATTAAGATGAATAACAAACCAAGCATACTATTTCAGGTACTCTACAAAACTAAAACATCCATATAAAGCTTAAATTTTCGTGGTGTTTTTATATGGTGTACCTTAAGCACAAGTTGCTACATGGATGTTTTAATTTGTGTAGTTCAAACCATGGCAACTGATGATGAAAGGCTATAATTTCTGGCTAATGGCAGACAGTTTTTTGATCTGCATTAGTATTTGTCATGCTGTTATTAAAGGTTAAGTCAATCAAATAAAACATAATGATTGTTTACAGTGGTTCTACACAGCAAATGGAAGCATTTATGATGCAAAAAATCACAAAGATCCAAGCAAATATGTTAGGCTTACTGACAAGTATTAGATTTGTTTGGCATTTATTTTATTTCTCCTTATTTAGGTTCAGGGGATTTGCTTTTGCTTATTATGACATTTTACTATTATTTATTCTTGGCAAACATTCTCCATGGCAGATGAAGATGACTGATATGTAAAAAAAGAATGATCTGCCAAAAGCTCATAGAAGAGTCTTTTGACTTCCTGAAATAAATATTTATGACTTTAGTAGAAGACCCAAACAGCATTTCATCTAACATGTCCAGGATAGCATATTCGAACACAGATAATATGCTTACAGGATATAGATAAGATATAATCCTGTTTAATTCTTACATACCAACTAATACTTCAATAAGATTAATCTAAGATGCTAAATAAGAAGAAACCATATTAGAGCACAAATATTTGAACTTCAGAGCAAATCACAGTCAGTTATTAAATTCATGTCCTCAAATCATATGCAGAATTAAAGATTTCAAGCATCAGAGGTTACCTGTAGGCCCACCAATGTTAACCGCAACTAAAGGCTTTGGCAAAGGTGCAAACTCGTCATGCCATGCACTAGCTGCACTGCAAAGTGCAGCAGAATCAATTTTGTGTAAAGCACCTGTTATGAGGACCTTAATTTAGTCCACAAGATGGGCCACAACTATCAATATGGGGAAGAAGATAATATTTCACCAATGCTAGAGTTTCTCAAATAAAGCAAACCAATGGGAACATATAAAATCATAAAACATACCACATGCCTATCAGGAGCTTAATGCGAAGTTATCCACTTGTGAAGAAATTGAGGAATCTTCTCCTGTCCTTCAGGAGTCAAAGGATAATAATCGTGACGAGGGGTAATCACCAAGTCAAACCTCTTCAAATGCACCCTAGGATGTTGCATCTGCCAAAAGAATAAAGACACAACAAAAACCTAAGCCATGACAAGAACTACAAAAACAAACTTGAGATTTTATTTTATTTTTTCAGAAAAAAAGGAAGAAAGATAAGAGAACAGACATATATATGTGCACACACATTGTCATATCCACTATTTTCCACAATCAAGTGCAAGGTTAGCAACATAATTTCAATTATTGCTTCCCTTTGGCTCCTACAATTCGTGGTAACATTGGAAAGTGTTATCTCCACAGGAAAGAGGCAAAAAATAATATTAAGTGATAAATGCTTTTCTTTTCTACAGAATCAAACTCCCACAAGATAAAGAGAGGAAAGAGAAGAACCATCTAGTCAGCTATATAAGCTATTAAGATGGAAGTTATTAGGATATACAGCCAAGATACCACAAGCTCCATAAAAGTTACTAGAACCCTTTGAAATTCCTATATCTCACTGCAGACGAATTGAATGACAAACCATGGAAAGTGTAAAATATCAAATGATACTGCATGCCTTATTAAATCCCACAGTGGAATTGCATATAAAATATGGAAACCAATCTCTTGTATATAAACTGACATATCATCTGTTCTAATTCACTTAATTTGCTTTTCTATTTTCATTCTACTGTTAGTTTGTATACAAGTCTTTGTATAAATAGTTTAACTTTGTGTAGAATATGACCTAATTTATCGTTACTCTTTCTAGATAATTGATGTAAGGTTAACTGAAAATAGGAAGATACAGATTAATTAATAGACACATTCTACAAAACAATGGGGTAATAACATCCAAGTCCTTGAGTTTTTATGATTTCTCAAATAAGGAAGGTGTTTATCCGTTTGTATAAAATAGGCCCTTGATACCTACCGAAACAACCAAAATATCCTACTTACAGAAACTTACATTGCGATGGTCAAAATGCAATATTATAAGAGTATTTTTTATCATTTTAATAATGGACAAGGACCTATATGGTAGAAATGATCATACTATGTCCTTATCTGAAAAAACATGAAAAATGCAAGATTCAGATATTACTACCCCATAAAACAATATTGACCTAAATAAACATCTCAAAATTGCACTGCTTACGCAGTTATTATGATAACAGATTACAATCAAGAACAAACCTGAACAACAAAGACATTGTCAGGTGCTAAACATTTTATAGAGCTTGAGATAGGACTGGTATCTCTACCAGATGCAACTACCAATAGAGGGCCATCTCTGAAAAAATTCATTGAAATCATTTTTAATTAGCAGAGCCAAACATAAAGCCATCTTTCAGGATCTTGGGGTGATAAAGAGCTAAATTTTTCTTTAGAAAAACTAATTCAATGTCCATTTAGATATATATGAGAATGAAATGATTCAGTACAAAAAAAAAAAAAAAAAAGCATTGTAATACTACACTGTCAGGCATCATAACACCGAACTAAAAAAAAAAAAAAAAAGGATGAAAGATTAATGTTACTGTGAGAAACATTTTATCCTCCGTGAATACAAATTTTTGATGAAGTTAGTTAGTATACCATAAAGAACTATACACCATATATTTAGGGTATATTTGACTGTAGTATTGAAGAGTACCACTAAGTAAAACAAGGTAGATATCAACCTTAAGCCCATATTATACACACTACTCAACAGCCCAAACAAAGCATTTTAGTAGCAAATAATTGGAAACGAACATACTTTTCGTAAGTGCTGTGGGCCATACTCACGATCTGCTTCACATTAGCCTCAAGTATGGATGAAAAACCTGCAGTAACCTTTTGCAAAGGTAGAGGCACAAGTTTCTCCCCTCCAGCTGTCAACAAAAGATGCAAGTAACCACAAATTTGCCTCATAACATAATCTAGCTTTTTTGTGAAGAGAAACTGGGAGCCAATGGGGCCATTCATTTATTCCTCCCCTTGGCCTTGTAACTCTCTGCTCATTGTATCAGTATGAAATATAGACAAACTCAGAGATAATTAACTAAACTACAGCTAGGAAAGAAAAATTATCCTGTAATATAGTTGAAGGAGATCAGCATCAAAATTCAATGGATTATAAGAGGTACAAGAAGGCGAATTCTAATATCCAAGCTTTGATTCAGAATGATTATGATCATGTCGTAATTCAGGAACATAATTAAATTAGACATGTTTTCTTTGGTTCATTATGCTGCTGGTTCAGTTGTCTTCAACCTTTTTTCTAGTTATCATGCATCAGGGTAATTTAGTAATTTATGAGTATTGTATGGGGATGGCTGAGGATGGTAAATTGGCCTAAGTTGAATTTAAAAAGTTTTATAATTTAGAAGTACTTCAAATATCTTTCATTTCTAAATCAGAAATCTTCTTCCTACCAGAATTTGAAAATTGTGATATTTCTAGAATAGAGGTTGTAGGTACCGGCAAAGTTGTAGACTATCTACTGAAAATCCATAAAAGGCAGGTTTTAACAGGCTTTCTTGATGTGATGTTAAGCTTCTTTCTTAGATGTGATAGCTTAGGAATTCTTTGTCTTCTTCTTTTCTTCCAACTGTAACAAGCTTCCACAAACTGCCCTCCTATTCGAGCACTTAAAGTTCTATTGCTAAATGAATTTTTCTTTTCTGCATCAATGGTAAAGCCACAAGTTAACCACATAATAACAATTTGCCTCCACTAAATAGACCTAAGCTGAAGAAAATTAGCAATATCAATAATTTGGTGAGTCTTTGATTATATTTAATAATTCCAAATAATTTATATAACCACTTAATCAAAAAATAAACATTTTCCAGGACCAGTGATGAAAAGTTTCTTCCCACAGTTAAGGGTTTGTCCCTTCTGATTCCCCAAAATAATATCCCGCGTATTGGTACACTTAATTGGTGTGTTTGGATAACCAATTAGATTCCTTATTTGAGCCCAAAAGTGAGATTGATACTACAATCCTATGAATTACTCCATTCCCATGTTTTACACGAAGAACAAATGTACCCTACAAAATTCCCTCCTTCATTTGCAATGGAATAAATCTCAAGCAACAGACGACTTGCTGATAGACATCAATGAAGAGCATCAAGGGCACTAGAACATCGAGATAAACCCTAAATGATTTGATCATTTTTAGTACACATAACAAATCATTAGTTTCCAACCAAGAGTGTATGGACTACTTCCTCAAAACTTTCCCATAACCATTACACAATGCTCTTCAACATATAGACCCCTCAGTGCTCCTCTTACCTTTATGGTATTTCATCAAACACAATTTTCCCCATATTTTACACTCCCATCCTCCACCACAATCTGTTTATCTTAACTACATACATAATAATCATGAAACAAAGAATGACTCACTAGTTAGACCCAACTTTCTTGCTCCCAAAATGATGACACCTTACTTCCTCAACCCCAAATATTCCTGCTCATTTAAGCATATTTCTTCAGTTGTTCCCTCTAAAATAGGCGCTACTAGAATTCATTGTACATCTCTGGCCAAAGAACAGCTTCTCTAGCCTCTTTATTAATCAAATGGGGGAACATGAACAAACAAATATCCCAAACAAGTATTGTAAGTGAAGCCGAAGGGCTTAATAGCATATGAGTTGAGTCCTAACAATCCACAGCCACTCCACAATATTAACCATCGATATATAGGCAACAATTCACCACGAGCATAATTGTACCTTCATAACTGATACTGTCATAAAGCAAAGTAATATCATTGAAACTTATGCTCCTCAAAGATTTGCATCACTATAAGAATTTGAATTTATTAACAAAAACACGAATATCACCACCTCAATCATACCCTCAGCTCCCACTTAAAACAGTTGGAAGCATATCCTTATTGACCTCCACCACTCCCATTATCATTCTCCATACTAGTGTGAGTCCCAATTTTGAGAATTTACAACTTTTAAAGAATTTTCAACATAAATTTTACATGCATAGAACTCTTCTAAATTCCCACTAAACATCTTTAACATAAGATCAAGTTATAAATAAATAAAAAATATTATAAAAATAAATGAAGAAAAAAAGTAGTAGCTAGCGAACTAAAAACTTTGCTGTAAAATTTTATACCGATATACTTTTGTGCCAATTGAAGTAGGGAACAAAGATCCCATTCAATTCAGTCCGTTACTCTAATTTTTTCAAAAAGGCATAATAATAAGATAATTTTCCGACAACATACATCCCGAAACAAATAGCAAAACATAAGCTTTGAGAGCCATATACGAACTCACGTAAAAAGCATGCTTATCGGATAGCCCAAAAGCCCAAATCAACCCCATGCCTTGATTCTCGGAACCCGGAACCCGTTTCCGATAACAACGGCCCGTCTGATGACGTTGTAAGCGCCGCCTACAAAGATCTCCGGCACACCCATAGTTGGGCTGGGCGGTTGCGGAAGCCTTATTGGCCTCATAGCTTACGGATCAAAACCTAGCACCACTGCACTACGGCTTCACTATCACTACTTCTTATGCCGTGGTTGGTTATTCAATGCAATTGATGCAAGATCAGTACTGCTCAAAGCTAATGACTTTCAAGGCAAAGGGAAGGGGCGAACGAAGCAACTTGATTTAACCAACACTAACATGTGCACGCATTGCGTTTGTTTATAACTACATGTAGAGAGAGAGAGAGAGAGTGCGAGGAGGGTGGGGGTGGTGTGGTGGGTTTGCTGTCAATGACAAGCAACTGCCTGCGTTTGTTTCTTTTCTTACAACATGAATTAAAATTTGGTTTTTATTTTTTTTTTAAAAAAAAAAAAAAATTTAAAATTTAAAACTTGTGCACTTTATGTTGCCAAAATTTTAATTAACTTTTAAACTCCACTGCTTTCTAAATGATTTCAAGTCTATACTATTTTTATTAGGTTAATATTCTTAATTTCTTATGTTAATAGTTACATTGTTAATAATAAATATTAACTAGGTATAAAAATTAATATATATATAAATATGTTGTAATTAAGATTTTTTATTTTTTTGGAAAGTCAGATTATAAAAGAAACAATCATCATGTATAAACTCAACGGCAGCAGCCAAATTCTATACTAGAAGGTAAAAAAAGGGTTTGATGGAACAAAAATGTTCACGTATGAAACACCATTAAATCAATATAAGTAATAACAATAAACATTTTAATTTGTAACAAAAAATTATTTTAAAAAATTTCCCAAGACAAACAAACAAACAAACAATATATGTTTGTTTTCATGTATGTATTAATTAAAATCTCTCGTTGAAACTTAAAAATTTTGCTGCACCAATTCAGCAGGGCCATTTGGTTACTCCAGTCTGCATTGCATGCCAGCAGAAAGTGATGCAACAACATGAATTTTTAATTTAAATAAATAATTAAAATTATATTTTAAAATTTTTAATTTATATTATAAAATATAAAATTAATTTATAAATTTTATTTAGTTAATAATTTATTAATATTAATATTTTATTAAAAATTAAAGAATATAAAATATTAGAAAAAGTATACTAATTCAAAATGAAAACTGACTCAGAGCACCAAATTTCACTCCTGTGTGAACCACTTTTAAACGTAGTACAAACATCCGCAACACTTCGGACTAGTTTTGACAATTGTTAACTGACATTCTTAATCCTGACACGGTGTTCATGGACTTCACCTAGGATCTACCGCAATCATCTTTTAAATTCCCATCATTCTTCCATTCCTCTCTCTGCAGCTGCCTGTTTTCTTCTTCTTACCGTGCATGCGATTAATTTCAGGAAGACACTGTTAATTTTGCTTATTATTTTGGTTAGTATTTTGAGCAGCAATGGTGTTCCAGCAGTAGGTGATAGAACATCCGACAACATCAAAGTCCGCCACTCGGCGTCGCTTACCCACCTCCACAGGAACCATCCAGACCACAACAGTCGCATGCACGTATACCACTTTGTTCGCCACATAGATCGCCTCCTTGCACAAATTCGTGACCGCCATCTCCTCCCTACCACCAACACTTCTCGCCGTCGCCACCGAGACATCAACCGTCGCCTTGCTCAACTCGCCATCACCCCCATTACATTTAAGACCTTCGATTCCACCACCATCACCTCCGAGAGTTGCTTGCCCAACTCTGCCAACTCACGAGACCCATCCGCCGTTTCCTCCTCCATTTCAATGCTGGAGCCGACCACCTCACCTTCCATCGCCACCAAGGAGACATGATCCACCTGTTCGCAGGCATCCTCCTTCCTTAGCTCATCATAAATCACAAAAAGAATATTAATGTAAATTTGGTTACAATTAATCTGTGATATTATATGAAAAGGACTTTGGGTGAAGTTACTACATTCTTGGGATCAAAATGTTTTGAGATTACAAGAGTAGAATATTAGATTTATCCTAAACTACATACATACAAAGAATTAAAAAATTTTTGGTCAAATTTGTTATGCATAAATTCATAAAAGGACTACTTCCTTTTAGACAAGAAATTATTCTCTATTAAGATGACGTCTAAAATAATTAAAGAAATTAAATTTAATATATACATTAATTATAATATATTAATTATATAAATTATACTTAATTTTAATTATTAAAAATATATTGATCTATCGGTTAAGAAATAAATAATGATTTTTAAAATAAATAAATAAAATAATTTTTACTCATACACAAAAAGAATATTAATGTAAATTTGGTTACAATTAATCTATGATATTATATGAAAATGACTTAGGTGAAGTTACTACATCCTTGGGATCAAAATGTTTTGAGATTGTAAGAGTAGAATATTAGATTTATCCTAAATTACACACATACAAAAAATTAAAAAAATTTTGGTCAAATTTGTTATGCATAAATCTATAAAAGGACTACTTCCTTTTAGACAAGGGATTATTCTCTATGAAGATCACACCTAAAATAATTAAAGAGATAGGGTGCATTAGATAAGTTTCTTATACATCAACAATAGAAACATTTATATATTTCAAGTTATGCCTTAAACTAGATATTTGTTTTACGATAGGCATGATGAACAAATATAATTAAATCCAAGGTTAGAATATAATTTAAAGATTATCTATGTAAAAATTTAATCAATCTAAAATTGATCTCTTGTTACTCCTCCTCTGAGCAGTAATTGATATCAAAGGGGCTTTTCTTCCATTTTTCAATAACGATGAGTTTGAATGATTTTCCTATACCTATTCTAATATAAAAAGCCGCACAAAAAAAATATATTTTGTTGCGAATGAATAAGATATTGAAGAATTATTCATACATAAAATCATAATTATTGATATAAAGGCTTCTTATTCCATAACAACGACACGAATTGGCTTTTTTTTTTTGTTTGACACCCCGTAGCTCCAAATCAACTTCCATTCTTGAATAATCCACTTCTTTTTTTTTTTCTCTTTCCTCTCTTGTTCTATCTATCTAATTCTTAAAAAAAAAATATTGGCTTAAATTAACATCCATTACGATTGTCATTTAATTCATAGAATTCTCCATCTTAGAGCCATATGTTTAAGGAACAAAAATTAAAAATTGAGAATCTTGTTAAAAATAATGATCAAGTAATAAATATACTCTCTCTTTTTTTTAACCACTAGTTTTAGAAGAGTTAATAGTCCCTAAAGCAATATTTGTCCTCGAAATGATATCTATCCCTAAAGTGAGACAAGTCTTTAAAGCTATAGCTATCCCCAAAGCAATATTTGTCCCTGGAGTGGATAAGTTTTTGAAGCGATAAAAGTTTTTAAAATGATAAAAGCCCTTGTAAAGTATAAGAATTCAAAATTTATAAGAAGTCTATAAATTATGAATTTATAGAATAAATATGGAATCGTAATAAAATAATTATTTACAATATATTTTCTTTTACTATAGTTACTAAAATTTGAAAAGATAATTACAACTAAAAACTATTGATGAATGTAAACATAGGCATGATTGACCTTAGTAGAAACAAGTAATTCAACAACATTAACTTCTTTTGCCAAACATAAATTATTTAGACACGTAGGATAGACATCTAAAGACGTCAAATTTGTTAAATACAAATGAGTATTTATAGGAAAAAGTAATTAAAACAATAAGATCACAGGATATAAAATATGACTTATTACTTAAAGTTTTTAGCGTAAACCTAAATTAACTTTAATATAACATGGTCACGCTACAGATATAATTATTTTTTAAATTCTAATAAGTTTGATAGTCTAAAAAAATACTTGACATGCATCTTATGAATATAGTTATTTTTTATTTATATGGATCACTGGACGTTGAAGGATTTAAGATGCCTAAAGCATATAAATCAATTCTCAATTAAACTCCAATAGTCAATGTATGAATTGAAAAAATTTGGGTGCATCTGATTTAATAGCTTAAGCAAAATACTTGATAAAAGACTAATTCTCTGTTTCCATACTATTTATAAAAAAATTAAAATTTAGATTTAGCATTATAGCAATATATGTCACAACGTGAATATAATTGGACATCTTAAAAAGTATTAAAACTAATAAATACTTAAAATAGGAGGGTTTAAAATTAAAAATTCAAAAATATATATATAGATTGCCTCAGCCTACACATCCATACAAATCTAATAGAATTTTTATACACCAATTTGCTTATACTAAAGAAGAATTTATCGTTTTAATTTTGATCAAGCTCATATTTTAAGTGCTCCTATGGTTGTCTAGTCTATTAATCTTAAAATAGATACATTTAACTCTAGATAAGACAATGAAGAGATATTAATCTACAAGTATTATATCTTAATTTGAGTTTTATTATATCTAGCACAATATACTAAATCAAATATAGTTTTCTTTGTGAATTTATTAGTTAAGTTCCATTATAAAACTTCTTGTAAATATCATAGTGATGTTAAATATATTTTCATTAACTTTGACGAGAATGATAAGGAAAGCACAAAAATGCAAAATTAAGTGTATATATGAGTTGATATTCGTTACATAAAGAACTCAAAAGTTTTGTTTTTCTATTGAAATTTGGCAAATATGTATTTGTATTAATCTTAATCATTTTTTTATTTGTAGGGCTCATATTCCATCAATAGAAGTTACAACTTGGAATGATGATTTGAAGGCATTTAACGCGTAAAACTATTGATGGACAACAAGCTCAACCTTAGGTGCTCAAGACATAGAGTCTAAGCATTAAAGTTGTCTTATTCAAACTTGAGGCTTTAGCACCTAGGCACTCACCATCTAATGCTTAAGCTCCTTCACGAAGAAGCATTTAGTGCCTAAGTACTTCGATGAACCTAGATTTGACTTTTTTTTTAACCTCTTTTACCCATTTTAGGCTAGCTATAAACAATCTCATTTTCAAATTGAAGGAGGGTAGACATGTTGAAGAAAGAAACTTCCAAAAAAGAAACTTCAAACTTTAATTCTCTCATTCTCTCTCTAGAAATGGAGAAGATGGATTGCAAGCAAAGCTAAGGGCTCAACAAGACATAGAGAAAATACTAGTGTGAAGTTTTTTCGTATTCTTTTCATTGATTCTTAGATTGTTTTTAAGCTTTAAGTTTGTTTTTGAGGTAACTACTTACTTTTATTAATGATTGTAGTCTTAGAATCATTTCCCATATTTTTATATAAGATTAATTTTGTTTGTTTTAAGTGCAATTTGTTGAAATATGATTATTCATGATAGATTTATTTTATGAGTTTATCTTTTACTATAATATTATCTCTTGATATGTTGTTGATTTTAGATAACTTGTTAGAACAAATGTTGATTATAGTTATTCTTCAATGAAAAGGATTTTCTCAATGCAAGCTACTAGATTTTATTATTGACATTTAAAGTTTATATTTTTTGATTATTTGTTTGGGATGTGAATCTCTATGTCTTGTTCTCCATTGTATCTATTTTCTTTCAATTTAATTATTATTTATTTTATTCTTCAATCACAAATTTTATTTCTTTTGTTTCATTTTATGTTATAACTTTTATTTATTAATAATTAGCTTTTTTACGAACTCAACACCCTAATGTATACCGTAACGCCTGTTTTGCTCATAGTATATTTTAGGTGTATCAATAAATGGATTTGGATAATTTTATTCTAATAAACTAATACAAAAATTCAATACTAATTAGTCATACAAATATTGGTTATTTTTTTTACTCTCATAAAGGTCGTTCACAAATAGGATGTATTTTTACTTACAACGATAAAAGAACATCATAGTGATCTATATAGTAAACTTATATTGTTATCTTTTTAATTACTATAAGATTCATGCACTACATGAAACAAGTAAGGAATGTATATAGTTGCGATTCATTATCTATCATATCTAAAATACATGCAACATATCTTTTGTTAAAAATATTTTAGTAATAATATATGAAAATAATGTTACTTGTATTGCTTAAAGTTAGAGATACATTAAAAGAATTCAAACCAAACATTTATCACCTAAGTTCTTCTATACTTATGAACTCTAACAAGACGAACAATTAATTTTAAATAGTTATGATTACCTTACAAAAGCTTTATTTACACCAAATTTTGAGAAGTTAGTACATAGCATTGGTATACCTTGACTTCATAAATTGAAAAAACAATGCTTGTTGTTTGAAGAGAGATATTTTCATTAGAGGGGGCATATTTTGTTACAACAGAAAAACTATAGAAATATTTAGACAAATTGGCACTTCATTCTTCTTTTCTTTGACTAAGATTTATCTTGCTGGGTTTTATTGACAAGATTTTTAATGAGGCAATTTTAAGCATGTTCAACAAAAAATAAGGGTGGTGTAATCCAAGGAGTTTACCTATAACATTGACGTGTCTTGTATTAGTGTCACAATACTACAAAGTGAAAGATCCTTGCAGTCTTTGATTGGATATAAGTGTGGCACACTATATTATAGGTAGACATGGTCTAATATTGTTAGATATGTCTCATGCCCCTTTATTAGATTTTGTTTACTCATTGAGCTAAAATCTACTATGTTTTATTTTGACTTTAACTTAATAATTACCACAATTTCAATTTAATTAAGGAAACACTTTCTTTTCTTCTTCTTTTACCATTCTTTTTGGAGCATGGTGTCTCTTCTTTATTCACATAATAGAATTACAAAGAGTCTTTTCTCTCTCGGATGGCAATTCGGTTGGCTATACAAAATATTCCATGATATCTGACAAGAAAACTATCCAATATCCAAAATTTAATAGATATCAAATATATTTTAGTTTTAAAGTTAGATATTTGAAATTAATTTCAATTAATTATGGTTTTGAGTATCAAATATTCAATATTCGACCAAAAATACTATTTAGAAAAAATATTCTTTTTTAAATTGTAATTTTACAAATTCATTAATTAAAAAATATATTTTTTTTTCAAATACTTAATTTAAAATAATCTTATTTGAAAAAAAATACTATTTTGGGTTACAAATATAGAACACATAATTTTTTCGGATAAAGTTATGATATTAATATTGAATATTTGATTGGATACAAATATGATATCTTAAAATTTTTAGATATTCTATCCATTGCCATCCCTATTGTCTTTACCTTGGATCTAAAACTCATCTTCTCTTTACGTATGGTTAAAGCTCTAGCACTTTGATCACAAATCTTCATCTTCAAAACCCTTCAAAGCTTGATTTTCTCTGTATTGAAATTTAAATTGTTTTTGATTCGTCAAATTAGCAATGATTTATCATTTAGTAAATTTTTACTTAACTACTTTTGCAACTGTAGATTATGGTTTTATTAGTTCTGTTGAAAAAATTTTACGTGAGAATTTATGTATTATAGTTTCATTGTTTTTGACATTGTATCAAACATTTTAACAATAGTTTTGTCATTTTGAAAACACTATTTGATTATGTATCAAACGTGTTTGTGCTACTAAAAGTGCTTAGAATACAACCCAAACTTTTGGATTATTCCTTTGATTTTGATAACTTGTTTCCAGAACTTAAATCAAACACCCGTTCAAAGTTTTTGTTAAGTTGACTCATGATTCTAGTTTTTGGAATACTAGAATTTTAATACAATTTTAATATTCTAATACAGTATGAAATGGAAGAAAATCTCTTATTTTATTATGTGCATAAAAAATTGAAAATTACTTTGACTCACTAAAAATATTGATTTCTTATTTGTTATTCTCAGATTCTACACTGGCCTGTCTTTGTTTTCTTGTTAGTGTGAATTAGAATGTTCAAAGCAATTGTATTTTTTTGTTTCATAGTATTGTGTAATGCTTTTCACTTTTAAAAATATTCTTTTATAAGTAATACATATAATTTAGGAGAGGATATGACTTGAACTTGAGCTAGTAAAGAGATTTTAGACCCATGAGCTTCATAACTCATACTTAGAAAATTTAGATTTAATCATCTCATGATTATCTTATTTTCTAAGTTAACCTTGATTATTCCACTAAAAGCCAATGTTGCCCTTTAGAAAAATAATATATATATATATATATAAAAAAAACTCATTTAATTTAAATTTTTTTTAAATTAAATTAGGGTCCGGTCATATAGAATAATATTTGCTTGATTGATCTTTTATTTAACACTTGTAATTAGATCAATTATATTGCAAATGCCGTGCTTATTTAATTACATTTTTCTCCCAATTCATTGAATTGCTCTAATTACCATTTTTAATATATGTAATAGCTTTATTTGTATAGATTATATCTTGCAAGTACATGTTTGTATAATTTATGAAATTATATCTCAAAGTCATAGAAGTTTTGACTAAGGATATGTCTTACTTTGACATAACTCAAAAGAATAAATTACAAATACAAGTTCATTATTTGCTAAAGATTAAGATCAATCAAGTTTATTATATTTTATGAAATTAAGATTAATAATATTATTTAACTAAATTTTATTTTATAATAGTCTAGTTCAACATATAATAAATGTACACTAGTTTTTATATTTAAAATCTCTATTTCAATGATTGAGAAAATTCATTCACTTGAAACTTATAATTTATTTATACAAAACTTGTGATTTATATACTTTTGTATTAACATTTCATATCTAATACATAAATTACATATTTTATATATAAAGACATATATATGTATGTATATATGTATGTATGTATGTACATACATATATATATATGTATGTATATGATACACAAACACACACACACATGCATATAAGTACATATGTATATATACTCGACATTGTATGTAAAAAAATTTTATAAAACTTACGATAAATTCTTTAAAGGTGTAAATCATAATTCTAATCTTAACATAAGTTTTTTTGAGTTATTTGTCTAATTTTATTTCCTCAAACAAGCTGTTGTTAGGTTATAAATTTGTGTTCTTGTCATTCAAATTCTTTAGTTACTACAAAATTCTCATAAGATTGTAAATGATTTCTTGAATTTAAGATGATTCGAGATACTTTATTGAACATTTAGATGTAAAATTCTATACTATTCACATTTAGAATTCGACTCCAGTGACAGATTCTTAATATCAGTCTGGTTCTTCCGATCTTGCAGGTATTACGTTTACCTGTATTTAAGTTGTGCTTGTTGGAATCAGGTTTTCAATGCTCAAAACCTTTGTTTAAAAACTATACAATCATCAAGCTCTTACTTCAAACTCACCAGATATGCTTATCGCAATCTTGTGAACGCATCATATACTGCTTTAAATAATAATTACGACAAAAGCCAGTTGCATTCTGTGTTAAATTCTGCAAAAAAACAGCTTAAAGTCCATGTTTTTGTCTCCACTATTCATACACCGTGCTACAGAAGCAATGGCATTGCAGCATTTTCACCCTCGTCAAAAAACTGAACTCTCAATAGTTTGGCTACCATTGCTCCAATAAGCCCCTATGTATCCTCACAATCACGATCATCTTACTTTCGTAGCAAAATTGATAAACCTAGAGAATTGGACGTTCCTGCTGCTTCTAGTGGGGCTGAAATTGATGTTGGTGACAGTGGTATTGTCGGAATTGATTCCTTCAATAAAATTAAGGTTGCTTGCCGGAGTGTAGTGGTCTTTTTCATCCAAGTATGTTAGGAGTTTAACTTTTAATCAATATGTTTGCTTTTCATAAGTCCAATTATTTTCATAAATTTTATTGGGCGGTTATAGAGACAAAGATTGCACTTTCTTCTTGTTTCTTGGCGTTTGTTTTTCATGACTGAAGTCAGCATGGCATTTTTCACTTGATACTAATTTGGCTACACATGCTACTGTGCTTCGACCGGTGTACAGGCACATGCAAGGTTTCAACAAGTTCCCCTGAATTTCTGAAAGTCACTAGAAACCTGCCCCAAAACTTGCAATACAACGCTCTTGAATGTTGTCTACAGGTTTTGTTTCTAATTTAACTACCGGATTTGTTCATGTAATTGTAAAAAATGGGGCTAGTTGACGAATGTTCCAAGGAAAGGAAGTACATTTTCTTGCTCATTTTTTTGCAAACTGAATTTCTCAGAGACCTCAAGCGAGGTATATGATAATTCACCTCTCAGGAATCCAAATAATGTAGTGTGATGGCCTCTCGTGAAAGACTGTTAACTCAAAAGAAAAATAGTCTCTTAGATGTTATTAGAGAGTTTCAATCAAATTTCACTCACATTAAAATTGAGAAAAACTACGTTTATATGAACGGGTTGAGCTAAGAGAAAGAGAAAATAAATAGTCTCTAATGGGATTGAGGTACTACGATTTTAAAACCATAATTGTTATATGAATTAAATCACAAAATCTCACAAATGTTAAATGTAAATAGAAAAGTAAGCACTTCTCGGTAAAAGTTCCTAAAAATATAGGTCTAATGTCATCAATCATCAGTCAGAGGTACAAAATCTATTATAGCTTACAGAGTAACTTCCAGTAAGAAGATGATGACACGAGCCGCAATTAAAATCAAAAAAGTTTTCAAACCAAAAATTGCATCATAAGATGAACTCCCAAAAGCTTCAAACTAAAAGGTCAGTTAACTTTCTTTCCTTTTTTTTCTTCTTATTGAAGATCAAGACTTCAAGCTCAGCTAATGTCTTAAGAAAGTCAAGGTCCATATATACAAATAGTCTGTAGTAAAATTCCTAGATGCGAAGTTGAATCACATTTTCTCGAATTCTTTAAAACATGAATTTAGCAGGCCGGTCTGTTGTGTGTGTTAGATTTTGAAAGTTGCTTCTTATTGTTTTCACCAATCAATATGTTATCTTTTGCCCGTAATATTTACAATGCAGCAATTCTCTCTGAGACTGCACATTTTCGTCAGACATACCCCTAATTGACCACACTTCAATTTACCACTCAGCAGAACTAAAACCATGTAGTATCAGAAGATTGACTAAAACCACAAAATTTGAAACCTCTTACACAAAAATTGAAAACTTCAACACTAAAAGTGAAATTCCAACTTAAAAATAAAAGTTGATTTGAAATTGAAACTTGCAAACTATAACACAAAACTTAAAATGCCTGACATAAAACTTGAAACATCTAACAATAAACTAGAAATTTCACTTGTGTAGTAGTGAATTGCTGGTGCCAGATAACATATCAACTTGAAGTGAAGAAAGCAGTAAGAATTGATGGAGGACTGAAACAGTTAAACTGGATAATAATGTATGGAAGCAGATTACAGATGACAGAAAAAGCATTACAAGAAACAGAATTTCAACATCAACAATGAAAAATAAGACACTCAAAGTCCAAACATTTACAGAGTACAACAATGGCTCACAACAATTGGATGGCAACTCATCAGCCTTTCAAGATTATATATATCACTTATAACAAGTGCAAAAATAACTATAAGTATCTACAGGATTTTTTCTTGAACCTTGCAGCTGTATAGACACTATATTTCCACATATGTAAAAAGTTGAACCATGAAAATGTGGAAACTCAAGATGAACTCAGCCCTCCAAGACAAACTCACATAATTCGCCTTAAATAAAAAAATTTAATGCATACCTCTGCAGAAATTTGACATCAAAAAACCGCAACTCAAGATCTGCAGGAAGGTAAAGTGATGCCTCCACAACAAGCAGCAATTATTATGTACAGCAACAGAACGATTAAGCCTGTCAACAAGGCCCTGTCACAGATAAATATGTAAGTTCCTATGCAAGAAATGCAGATGGGCCAAGCAGATAACAAAAAACATCTACAATAGTTTCATACATCAATATTGTGCTGACATGATACTGCTGCTGAAAATCATGGCAGGAACATCACATTCTTTATTTTGGCCCATTAGAAGAAATTGCAATATGCTATGCGACATTTTACCTTTTTTTAAACTTGGTAAATTTATAATTTACAGCAGTCAGCTGTTAATAAATAACTAGTAAATAGGATGATCAAAAGGCAAGTAGAAACAATATGCATTCATCTCAAAAAGCCTAAAATCTTGGAATTTATTATTAAATTGAAAAACAAGAAGATTCAACTAGTATTTATTTAGGCTTTGTCCTATTAAATATACACAGTTCAAACCAACTAATAATTTAAAGGTTTTCATAATCATGTTCACATTTGCATACTCCCCAAGGAAAACTCATCACCACCATTACGCACCCATAGCCAAAGAAAAACAGAGAGAGAGGGAGATGGAGAAATATAACATCCACAAAAGAAAAGAAAAAAGAGTGTCCAACTCAAGAATTCAAATTGTTTGTGGTTAGTTAAACCAATTTGATCTATCTATAGTTATCTTACAGATTAAATCTATTTCTTGTTCACGTGGCCTTGACCAGCATTTTTGCTACACCTGCAATATAGAAACAAATCATTCTTGTTTTCAGTTGGTCCTAAGCATAATAATTTTAGACATGATGCCATTTTCTACTGCTTCTTACCCTTTGATACCCTCATTTGATTGCCCCTTTTTACAATATTATCCATGCATTTCATTTGGGGCTCAATCACAAGCATAAATTTGTATATGTTTAGCATTTAAATGGATGAAAGATTTGGTATAATTAAAAAATGCTGTAATAATTTCAGATGCAAAGCAGAATCAAATGGTTGGCCTTAATTATTACTAAAGTATGCAATAGAGATATTCTCTTTTGAAAATATGAAGAGAAATAACAGAAAACAGACAAGGGTTAGGACACTAAAGTTTAATATTGAAACCTCTTTTCTATGTATTTGTAAAATGGCAAAATAAACTTACAGGTCCTTAAAATTGAAGACTATTATTTAAACACATTTTTTTCTAATTTTTCCAAAAAAAAAAAGAAAATTCAAAAGAACAGGAGAAATTCTGGCAACTTACAATAGTTTAGCATTTTTCATCCAAAGTGCTCGACGAAGGCGCTTGGACTGTTTCTTGAAGTGGAATGCTCCATCTTGCATAGTTGCCGTTTTGTCAACTAGAAGCTCAATCCTGTCACCTCTCTCCAATATCTTCTCAACGTTATCCACCATGATTGTGTGTATCTGGAATTTGCAATGCTTGTCAGTACAACACAATTAAATGTGATAAAAGTAAGTAGTACCAAAGCAACAATAAAATAAAAGCCTATTCCCTTTCCATTTTCGAAAAGCTAGTACCTTAACCAAAAAAGTAAAAGGGATAAATAAACAACCTAAATATATGCACCAAGACATTATGGAAAACACAAAATAAAGAAGTGTACCAGAATGATAAATGGAAGATGAAATTCAAACAGAACAGAAGATACTTGCCTCGCCAACTTCACCTCTTACACGATTTAGGGTATCGGCACTAGGATTACTGGAGAAGAATTCCATCTGCTGATGCAAGACCCTTGAAAACTCATCATTCATTGAATAAGCAGGTGCATAGTGGGCCACTCTGCCATAGTTTTTCATGAACCTCATGTGCATGTCCTCCAAATACGAAAATGGAATTCTTCCTGGATCAAGGAAAACTGATGCATTTTAACTCATGAAGACAATTAAGATGTGTTATTTTGTGCACGTGTATTATGGATGCATGTATGTATGCTGAATGAATCCATGAAGGAGATCAAGTCTGGAGAAATAATTGTAGGCATCTGAGTCTTGTATGAAGAAATAAAATGTTACATAATTTAGAAATTATAAATAGTTTGTGACTCTAAAGCATGCTTAGAGTTGGTAAGCTTACACCTGAGTCTTGTATGTTAAGAAAGTGGTACTGTTGGTTTGCCAAGAGTAAGAATTACGAAAAAGAAAAACTAAAGTTTGATTCCCCCAAACATTTCCACAAACAATCGTCACTCCAGGTAAAGGGACTAAAAACCACAGGTCTGATAAATAACAAAGGGTAAAAAGTTCTTTGAACTCTAGATTGACCACTGTAACCACATATTATCAAAACTATTTATGCAAACCATTCTCTTTTCGGCTGCACCCACAAAATAAATAAATAAACTGTCCTCCTTAAGATGGTTGCCATCCAATGCCAAGAAACATCCATCAAACTTTCTATAATCATTCAGAACCAGCGATGACCTTAGTGCCTAGTAAATCATAGAATTCAATGGTTTAACCCAAAAGAGCACACTTCAAGGATAAGCTAATCACCCCACACATATAAGATATTCTCATATATTTAATTCTTGCTAATTTCAGTTCAAGCTAGGCATTATTTAGGAATATATAGGATGAAGAACAACTTCATCTATGTGTTAGAATTTATTGCTTTCAGTCACAACTTCCAAAATCCTGTAGGTTAAAGGTGTATCAAAAGACATTAAAAAAGACAAAGAATTAGATATTTGCTTCACATTTTCTAATGATCTCAGTTTCATTGTGGAAGTCATTATGTGGAAGGAAGAATTAAAGACTAGATCTTTGGTTCACATTATTTCAAAGATGTCAGTTCCATAACAAAATTTACAGACAAATCAAACAGGAAGGAGAATCTTCATGCATTAGTAAATTTTTTAAGGGCATTAGAGCTGCTGTTTCTGAATCATTTTCATGATGTATTCGTATCAGAATTCCAAGCATCGGAGAATGGTGATTTGGTGAGAAAGTTATGTATTCCAGAGGTTACAAGTAAATGGAAAGAAAGAAGAAAGAAAATAATATTCCATTGTAATATGCACATTTACTACACGGATACAAAAATTCTTTTTCTATTAGGTGCCCTTTCTCTTTATGGTCTACTGCTACTCCAATCCTTGCTTGTTTTTCTTCTGAAAAATAAATTTTTATTGATCGTTGGTTGTATTTGCTAATTTTTGCAATAATAACTTTTTTCCACATCCACATTTATCACATTCTATATGTATTAAGTTTATTTACTTATTTTTGAGGGACATCTAAATGTTTGTTTGCAAAATTACAGTGGCAAAAAAAGTAATTTCCTCTATTCAATGTCCCTATGGGGTAAAGAGGAGACAAAAATAAATAAAAAAGATTTCTCTCAGTCGAATTATTAAAAATGAATGATACTGAAAAGGTTTCTTTGTTTTCTTTGAAAAAGACCTACCATATTGCGAGTAACATAAAAAATACACCTTTTATTTTATACTCATGAATCAGACAGCACTAATCAAGGAATGGAAGCACTTTAACTCCCAAAAACAACTAATATGTGTGCTTTATTTTCTTATGTATGTATGTATGTATGTATGTATGTGTGTATATATATATATATATGTCTATGTATGGAGGCATGCTTGTATTACAAATGAATCCAGCAAGGAAATCAAGTCTGCATAAACAGACATTGTCATAGGTATGGCAGTTTCACATGAAAAATTAACAGTTTAGAAATTGAGAGCTAAAATATTGTTTGCAACTTGAAAGCTTATTTGAAGTTCAGAAAGCAGTATAGTTGATTTGCCAAATGTACGAATAATAATACAGAGAAACCAAAGGTTATTTACCTAAAAGGTTTTCTGCAAACACTCTTGGTGAAGGGATTCAAAACCATGGGTATGATCAGCAGCAAAGGGTAAAAAGTTCTAAGACTATAACCAAGTTTTGTCACAAAAAATTATCCCAAGTGTTCTCATTTTCAGTCCATCCACCAAAAATAAAAATTAAAAAAAAAAAGTGGTTCATCCTCCTTCAAAGGGCTGCCACCCAATGCCAAGGAACATCCTCAATAATCGTTAGGAATTAGGGATGGCCATTAGGCCTAGTAAAGCATAGACTTCAAAGGTTTCACCCAAAACAGTCCACCTTAAGGATAAGCCAGTTAGCCACTTATACAGCATATTCTCGTATAATTGATTTATAGCTAATTTTAGTTCACAACATGCATAATTTAGAAATATCTAGAATGAAGAAGAAATTTCATTCTGTCTCATATTGAATTCCAAGGTGTTAAAAGTTATTGCTTTCTATCACAATTTCTGTGATCCTATATTTAAGCATTATTTAGAAATATCCCATTCTTAACTTCACATTTTCTAAGTGATATTAGTTTCATCACAAAAGTCATTCAGGAAGAGGAAAGGAAAACTAAAGACTAGATCCTGCCGTCTGCAGCTTCCGTTATTTCAGAAATTTCAACATAACAAAATTTATTGACAAAATCATACAGGAAGAAGAATCTTAATGCTTTAGCAAATTTTTCAAGGGCATTAGAGCATTCTGAGTCATTTTTATGATGTGTCACGTTGGAATTCAAAGCATCATGATGATTTGAATGATAAATTATGTATTCCAAAGTTTACAAGTAATGGAAAGAAAGAAGAAGGAGACTGAGGTATTCAACCCCTTTCGTAGTTACTTAATCTACTCGCATTCAAGATCACTTTTAAACCATCGGTTGCATAAATATTTAATGAAGAAATATTTAAAATTCCAACTAAACAAAGGGTAAGTTTCGGATTGTTGAGCTTCATGTGCCGCACCCAACCTTCTATTTAAATCTGACATCTAATGATTTCATCCCAGAACTCTGTCACAAACACACGGCGAGAGTTGTACAGTTTTGACAGAATTAATATCAAAATATTTTTTTTTAATTAAATTTCTTCAAAGGCAAAATCAAAAGCCTGATCTACTAAGCAACAGTCATAAACCTACAAATAAGAACATTATTAGATTAAGAAAATTATGGATTAAAAAATTAAGAAAAAAAACAAAATTAGAAAGAAAGAGAAGTACTGACTGCCAAACGTGTCGTTCGCCATACAGAGGAAGGTCAGTCCATCCGATCTGAGTATATGAAATATATAGCGATCCTGAGAGAAACAGAGCCTGGCGTCACCCTCCTCCGGCAGTTTCTCAAGAATCCGCCTAGCTACTGCGCCTGTGTTCCCCGTCACAGCGCTGAATTCCGCCAGCACCACCGTCCCTCGCGCCACTACTGCGTACAGAATCGCCATTTTCTGGATATTATGATAACTATTGCTATACTTAATAAATAAGGACTTAGCTCGCTGTCTGTGTATTCATTTGGTAGACCTGAATTTTGATTTCAAGAATTTTTTTTAAATATTCCTCGTTAGCTTGAGTTTATTGAAGAGAGGGAAATTGGGACCGCCAGTTTCGACTCTCCCACCCGTAAGTCCACGCGACCACGGCCGTTTTGATTTGTTGTGTTTGTTTGGTAGAGCGACGGGCCACGATACTGTCACCTCGTGCTACCTTATTTTCTTCCAAAAAAATAAAATAATTTCAACACTTAAATATAAAAAAATAATAAAAAAATTTAACAAATTATTTTTTTAATAAATTAAAAAATTAATTATAATGAAAACACATGCTTAAATTATAAACGAAAAGATAAGTTTTTATGAAAATTGTGTTATATTGTAATACAAACTTACTATTTAAAATTTAAAATTTCTTGTCATTGATATTGCTACAAATGAGCTTTTCGAATTAATTTTTTAAAAAATAAAAATAAATAAACAAAAAAAAAAAAGAAGGAAATCTTTCTTAATTAAATTATTTTCTAAATCATTGAAAAAGTCATACCAAAAATGATAATGTTTCATTCCACATTCTGCTTTCAAAATTAAAAAAAAATGATCGATCATTTTTAAAATTAGCTATCAAGATATAGTAGAACCTTTACATGGAACCATATGAAATTTATTAATTAAAAGAAGTATTAATAAATTAATAATTTATTAATTTACGGAGTGTATTTACAATTTAATGAACATGCATTTAATCAATTAAAAATTCATTGCATTTTTATCAATTAAGTCAATTAAATATGAATTAATACACTAAATGAACATTTAATTAATCAAAATAAATTAATTTATTGTACTTATCTTCTTAATTATATAATATTCATTGCAATTGTATTAATTTAATTAAATGTATTCAACAAATTATATTATAAATAATTTTAATATAAATAAACACAAAATCTTCTAATATTTCTTAGTAAATCACTTAACATATATAATGATTTTTCGTTTAAAAGATGCGAAAAAATTGACCATGACAATTAAGGGCATTCTATTCTTTATGTACTTAAAAAGAATTGCAGTAATGAGCTTTTAAAAATTGGAGATGAAATCCAATTAAATTTAATTTTCAAGAAAAAACAAGTAATAATAATGTTATATTTTAATCAAATATCATAATTACAAGTATTTATAATTTTAGCAAATTATTAATTTATAATATCAATGAAACTAGAAAATTATAATATCTTCTTTTTCATCGTCTTATTATTATTATTATTATTATTAAGCATAATTCTTATTATTAGTATTATTAATATACAAGGTTTAATTATAAAAGGTCGGTAGATGCCATAATTCAATTGCATACTATGCATTTATGCTAGAACTAATGCGTCAATATATAATCAATCTCTAATTTAGACAAACAATGTCGTATAAAATCAAGTATTAGTCAATAAAGAAATTAAATGAATTAATTCTTTTTTTTTTCAAACAATTATCCTCAATTTTGACATATCTTGCTGACAAGTATGCTCAATTTTAACATAATTTGCAGACAATTACCCTTAATTTAGGCAAATTTTAGTTAAAATAATTTTCACAAGGTACAGTAACTGTGTCATGAGGTATTTAAAGACCATGAACACTTAAAACTCTAAAACAAAAACTTAAAACTAATAACCAAAAACTTGAAAGGGATAAACATTACATAAAATAGAGTATATGAAATTCAAAACATCCTGTGTAAAATTTGAAAAAAGGTACACTTAAATTATGACAACTATTTGTTAGAATGTCTACAAAAAAAAAAAAAAAGTGATATTTAAGACATTGAGGCAAAAACTTAAACTAAAACTGTAAAACTTGATACGATCATATGAAACTTGAAACATCTCTTATAATACTTGAAATGAGGTTCATATAAATTTTAAAAATTGTTCAATGAGATATTTATAAATTACAGATATTTAAAATACTACAATAAAGACTTGAAACTAAAAACAAAAAATTTAAAATGAGACCAATAATACTTAAAATGAAATGCATGTAATTATTCTGTGTAAGACTTGAAACAGGGTACACAACTTTTTTTTTTTGGAGTTTGATATACTTGAACGGATAAATAAAAAGAAAAATTGATTTAAAAAGGATTTTGGAGAGGCTGTAATAGTATCATTCATATTTTTAAAGATTGACAACACACAACTGACCCACCCCCCACTCTCCAATAAGAGTTAATGACACTTTAGTCCAAAAAATTAGAAAAATAACAGATATAGTCCATGTTGTTAGTTATTGTACTTAGATTTAATTATTGGATCTATAAAAACGCAATTTTACCCTTAGGAAAGAATAATTAAGACAATATAGCTCTAATAATGCAATTAATACTTATAATAGTTATAAGAATAATAATAATAGAGAAATCAAAGGCTTAATGTCACAACTTAAATACATTAAAATAACAAAATTATACATGAATAAATATAAAATATTAACAAGACAAAAATAACATTTATGAATATTTAAGCACGTTAAAAAAAGTTATTTATTTTTAAATATTCAACGATACACAAAAAAAATATATTTTTGCATATCAAAAGATACAAGAAAATTAATATTTTTAAATACTTAAAGATACATGCCAAATACTTAAAAATGTATTTTTATATTAATTACTCGTGATTTACCATGATACATGGAGGTAACAGTGCTATCATTGTTTTTAACTTTCCCAGAAGTTATTTTATGTCTTTCTAAAACCCTTTCAAATATTATTTATTCATATTTCAAAATTTTTTAACATGTTTTAAATTTTTTATTGTATATTTTAAATTTTGTTTATCATTTATTTTATTTATTTTAATATTTTTTTTTTCTGTTTTAAGTCTTATAAAGTCAGTTTCAAGTTCAACGTACAAAAAAACAAAAAAGGGGTAATGATACTCCTATGTACCATGGCCAACCCTTAATTACTCATATTAATTTACATATTAATTATATATATTAGATTTGTCTCATTATCATGGATCATGCCAAGTTAAATACTTAAAGTTCAATATTTTTCTATATGTTAACGAATGTATATATTGGAGTATTTTCGTATACCTCCCATTAGCTTTGACAAAAATAAACATAAACGCAAGTTTTCTAAAACTTAATACAAAAGATTTTTTATCAGAAAAATTATTATATTTAACTATTAATTAATTAATTAAAATAATAAAATAATTAAAATAATAAAATAATTAAAATAATGTATCTTTATATTTTTAATAAATATGAGCATTTTTCACATACTTTCTTGAGATCAAGTTTTGAAAAATTAAATAAATATTTTTACAAAAATGAACAAAAAATATCTCTCAAAAATGTGATTAATATTTTTTCTATTGTAGCAAGTAAATATACCATTTTCTTCGTACACACACCAATATTTAGCATTAGAGTTTATTTTTTCAATTGTAACATAATATATTATGAAAACTAAAATTTTAGTTTTGGATTTTGAGGTAGTAATTTGAAAAATATATTTTATGATGTTTTTAGTTCATATTTGTTACATTATTATAAATAAATATTTATTTATGTATTTGTATATATTTTAATTGGTCATGAACTATATAGTATTGATTAATCAAAACAATCGTGATTTGTATGCTTGTTAATAGAGATGAAAGTAAATAAAAATAAGCAAATTTTCGATGTAATTTATAAGTAAAGTTTTATTATATTATATTCGCATGTTACATTTTATGTATTTTGTATTTCATATGTTTTATTCGAATTGAATTATTTTTTTGTTATTTTTTAATTCATGCCTTATTTAGTGGATACATTTTATATTAAAAATTTAGTATTTATTTATTTTTTGTTAATTTTTATAAAATATATATTTATGTGTAATTTTTTAAATATAAAAAAAGATACGCTTGAATGTATAAAAAATCAAGATTTGTTATTTTATTTTTTAATTATTTAATTAAAAATTAAAAATAATTATTTTATTATAAATAAATATTTTTAAATTTTGCCAATTTTTTTAATATATATATATATATATATATAATTAATGTGCGCGCATGAATATATTTTCAACTTATCTAACATACGTCTTATATGTGTTATATTTCTCAACTTAAAATGGAATGTATCTGATATTTTAGCTAAACCATCTCAGCAGTCCCCGGAACACCCCTAAGTGCATGCCGTAGCTGAAATGTCGGCCCTTTCCCCGTTGAAGGCCCCGGTTTTCGTTGTCGTGTACTTGAGTTTCCACGATTTTCTCGTAACAATTGGCAACATAGTCGGACAAAGCGTCAAAAAAGGTACTTCTCTTTCCAGCGCATTTTAACAGATTATTTATTCTCAGTTCTCCCATGTCTGTTCACAGAGTTACAGTCTCGTTAACAAGAAAGACAAAACTAAAAAATTTTAGTTCTTTATTGTTTCTGCGTTTTATTGCCATGCATGCGGAATATATCCATTTTCGTTTCGTTGAATTTTTCATTTCGCTCTCTTCGGTATATTTTATGTTTAATTGTTCGAATTGTTGAATGTTCGATAAGCTAAAATGAGAAGAAAGCAAAACTAGAAGAAGCCATTTTTAAATATTATATTTACTATTGTTTTTCTCTTTTGATGAGAGGGAGATTAATGAATTGTGAGTTCCGTGGAATTGTCTTTTTTGTTCAGAATTGTTTTAGAAATCTTATTTTCTCTTCTTTAACGTTCTAGAAAACAAAGAGTTAAAATAATGGCGGAGAATTTAAACTCTGGTTGTGCTTGTTTTGTTGTAGGAAATACATCTAGTAGAATTACAAATTAACTATGTAATATGAATGGAGAACCGGAGACTGACTCTGAATTGCTAACCTGGTGGTGGGTTTTTTTTTTTTGGGTGAACGTTATGTTTGGAATGGTTGTGCTTCTGAATAACATCGAATGCATATAGACTGAAGTATTTAGTGAGCATCTTTACTTTGCAATTAATATTTAATTACTGTCGATGCAATTGTATTTAAAGTAAGTGATTCCATTATACTGCAACTGTGGATTAAAAAAGCTGTAGCACCTCAATCCCAAATATACCTGAAATTGACTTGCTTGAAGTTCTTGAGTCTCGGCTATTTGTGTTCCTTCGCATTCTGCCCTTCAGTCCTGCATGGTTTGTTTATCTAGTCATACATGGTTTACTCTTATGGAAACTTATTTTCTGTTCTTGAAATTGAACAACAATTGATTTTCAAGGTTATTTATCTTATTATTCAAAGCTGTAAAATAAAGATATATATATTTTTTGAAACTGCATGGCTTAGAGGTATCTGTCTCAGGAAACGGATGTATACTGGCACAAGTTGTCTTTTGTATGATGAAGACTTGTAATTAGTTAATTAATATGCCTTAAGTTCTTAGAATAATTTTAGGTCTTTTCTGAGTGGATAAACTAAGAGTTTATGCAAAGTGCTTGACGAATAATATGTAGAGCTGGTCTTTGAAAGTGAAGGTCATTGAGAAATGAATTTATTGATGTATTTAGCTTGACCACAAAGAACTAACAGGTAACAAGCATGAGAGGAAATTGATTGGACTTCTTCACAAAAGAAAACACGAAAAAATAAAACAGAAAAAGAAATGTCATTTTTGCAGAATGCTTTCATAATTTTCTTTGGCTTCTTTATATCTCTGTACTTTTAGAATTGACAAAATATGTTATCTGAGATAGAACATGCTTAATGCATAGGGACTGAAAAGGTTTACAGTTGTATATTGATAACCTTGTAAAGGTTTTCCTTTATGTTTTGTTTTGCACCCAAAACAGCCTTGGGTACAAGACTTGATTGCTTATAAATTGGAGAACAATCCGAAATGACCCTTTAAAAGCTTGGTAAGCTTAATGGGTAATATACATGTGTTTCCATATAAAATTCAGTTTCAGCCACCTTTCTATGTAGTATGATTATCAGGGATGCAGTTGGTTTCTTTTTGGAAAATATGTATTTCTGTAAACCCATTCAGAAGCTGCATCATAGGGCGGTTAGGAGCAACTGGAATCTCCAGGGGAAAAGCTGGTGGTATTGGCTCTCTGTACTCTGCCTAAGAAAAGCAGAGAAATCCCATTGGAGAGATTTAATATTCAGCATGTAAACCTAAAAGATATTCATCTTGACTGGCTTTCACGACCTTTGTTTGGGTCATGGAGGTAATATTAGTGTGGATAGGATGAAGCAATGGTATTTGTACTCAGATCCTGTTTTATGTCTATAACAGATAGCTAATTGTTGAATTTTTCAATGGATGTTATAAATATATTGTGCAAAATAGAACTTATGGCAGATCATAATTGATACCTCTTTTAATGGCCCTTTAAGGCTTTCTAAGGGAGCGATTATTGACAAAGAATTTATAGAAAGGAGGAGAAGATACTTTCTGTTTGATCTGAACATTATGTGGTCTAGGCTTGTAGCATGGCTTAGCCATAAGCACCTCTCTTATGTGTTGGGAATCATGTTATCTGAATGTGTTTTTATGTTGTACATTTGACAAGATAGGCAGATTTTAAAGAATGGTGATGCTTTAATTCATCCAGTTTGGTTATTTGTGTGAAGATGGCAATCAGACTAGCCATGAAATCCAAGTTATGAGATCATACCTGAGGCCTGTCAAGTTCAAGGTTCCAATGCTGAGTCATGTCTCTATATAAGTGTTCTTAGCATAAGAATGTGCTGTACATGCATAGAACTAGTATATGGATGCTCCGCTGTATCAAGATGGAACTGACCAAAATCAAGAAAGGTCACATAGGGGTATGCCGTACTAGAAGTTACTTTCCAAGGGGTGAATGGATCATGTGTCAGCTGCCATGAAAAAATATAACCTTGAAGAATACTGGAAGCTCAAATAGGTCGGCAAAGGAAGATATGAAATTAGGTGGGTTGTTTTGGTTATGGAACATGGTTTACTTGTTCAGTTCGAAGAGTAGCTCAAAAATAGAATTGCTAATTAATAGAAGTTGCATGCATTCTTGAAAAGAAATTTAATTGTGAGCTGCAACAGGAAAAACCCAATTAGTCAGGGAATAAAATTTAAATTTGGTTCATTTTGAGTATTATTAAAGCTCAAAGAAAGAGTAATGGATCTGAAGAAAATTGTTCTCTGGTCATAGAACAGAGAAAATATGATTCTATTGGTAAAGATTGAGTTGCTTACTTTTCTTAATTCAGTTTTAGATTAATAACAATTATGTTTTAGATTAATATTAATTCAGTTTCAAGTAGTATACTGTTGACTATCGGCTATTTTCCATGTTATTTGGTCTGGTAATGCCAACTTTAGTTGAGAAACAGATAGCTTAAGGAATAAATGAACACTTCATATATTAAAGAAGTGATGCATGACTACTACAAGTCATGTCACTTGTGTTGAGGTGTTAATGCTGTATTCCTCTTTGATAGATGTACTCCAAGATTTGTGACAAATGCATGCTCTCGTTGGTGGCAGTTTTCTTGAGCTTTAGAATCTCCTGACTGCTACTTGCATAATGACAGGGCTTCAAGCATGAGATGGAGAATAAGTGTTAAAACACCATTTTAACACAGAAAACCGTCGTCTAATCTCATTTTATTCATATTGTTCGTAGTGAATAAGTGTCATGGAAATTGACACTCTGCTTTATCTGGATTATTGTTGTTTCACGGCCGCAAATGGTGGAACTATCTTTGATCCTAATAAGCATTGGTTCATTACATCAGAGATTGCATCCATATTATTCTTTTCATTGCATAAGCTAATTACTGTCATTAATTTTTTGTTGACACCATTTTGGGAAAACATAATTGTTCTCCATTTGATGTTCTTTGATGCAAATTTTATTTCTGCTTGTATCTTCATTATCAATGAAACTACTGTTTTGGACTGTTCAATCCCTGTTGCTGATTGGGCTTCCTTACAAGCTGTTAATGATTTGATGTGAATCTTGACCATTAACTATTCTAGCAGGTTGGAACCTAATTAACTACAACATCCTTATGCAGATCTGATGAATGAGCTAATATATTCAATGGCTTATTAGTCTTTTACGCCCCAGGTTGTTGAGAAAACAATTCAGAAGTCCTAAGTTGGCCAATTCAATTCACCTGAAGGAGATTCTTGGGTAGCAGTGGTTACAGATTAACTTGTCAAGATTTTCATTTTGGCTGGCCGGGTTAAGCTGTTGTCAAGTTTACTTGTGAGACTAATTTTAGGAACTCAACAACATTTACCTATTAAACTAAAACTTAGTTGTGCCCTTTTAAATAAGTTGATTAAGAATTCCCATTGCATAACCACCATGAACTCTTTTTTAGGACTTTAACCTTGTATGCTGAATGTAATGCATCAATTAGAAGATTTTGTTCTTCTTCGGGATCCTTTATACTTGATGATTATGACAGAATACCGGTGCAGAATTCAGTATATTGAACAGCTATGCTGCTGTAGGTGGTCTTTTTATTGATAAGGGTCTATCATGATCTTTTATTAGAATCTCTTGACCATGCTTGGCACACGCTTCTTTGTTTTCATCAGCCAATTCCCTCAAAAATTATTTTCTAATTATGTAGTTTCTAAGATAATAAATGATGGTTTCACAAATAGAGAAAACAAGTTCATATGTCATGCTTTTGAGTGGCCTGGTTGTAAGTTGTATGAGGCACTACACAAAGTCTTTAATGATTGTATTGAGAACGAAGTGTAATTGCTAATGAGTGATGTTAAGAATGCAATTGGATTGCAATTTGGAAATTAACCCATATTCTTCGTCAAACACTAGCTGTGAACCACTTTCTGCATTGACTATGATTGAAGTTGACTTCAGCATATCATTTATTTATTTTTTATTCTAGGCTCCTTTTACAAGATATATATATATATATATATATCTTTTTACCTTCTAATCTGTGTACCAGATGCCTCGGGGATGCTCGAAATTGACTTTGTCTCTCTCTTTTAGAGAAAAAGTGAATACACGTCTTAGCACAAGCAGTGTTCATGATTGATCAAACTATTGCAGACTCCTTAACTCTTTTTCTTTATTATTATTATTATTATTGTTATTCTATGTTTTATTTGGGTTTTTTTTAACATACACGTTCCTTGGTGATTTTTTTTATTTTCCCCTTTAGCTTTTTACCATGTTATGGTGCATCATTTTTCTGTATCTATTTCATCTTTGTATTTTCCGTAATTCCTGGTTTTCAACTTCAGCTTTTGAATTCTACAAAGCCCTGGTTCAATGGGCTGGAAACAAGGTGACATCGCAAAGCTGAATTAAGGATAATGCTGTCTATAGGTCATCTTAAAACTTATTACACCAACATGGAAAAAAGACGTCATCACTTAGCTATGCATCCATGAGATTTCCATGTTCACATTTTTAAATCCCAACCTTTTTTTTTTTTTTATGAACAACTCTATTTGACATACTATCAATATTTTACATCTGGATTTATTACTAATCCTGACCCCACAAAGAGAAAAAATTATCTGTACTACTTTTGAAGGTAACCTACTCTCTTGCTGTCGGTTCTATCTTTGGATTGGACTCCATGTAATGAGGCTGCAGGCCTAACCATGTTTTTACTCAGGGCCAATGCAACTGTTCCCAATCCCAAAGAGTTGGGTCAAGATCATCAACTCTCCAATTCATATCTACGGTAGTCTCTGGGAGATCAGCATGGTCTTCTTCTGAGTATGAAGTTTCGGCCGAGCTTGTTCTTGCTACTGTTATGTTGTCCTGTGTAGATATTGTCGCCACATCCCCACGAACCATTGTGGCGCCTTGAAAGTATGTTTTGGACCAATTACTTTGAATCATTATGTTGTTTGGGGAAGATGTTGTAGCTCCATCAGCATGAGGTCGTTTCTCTCGTGCTGCAGCTTCTAGGGGGCGTCTATCAAATGCTCGAAAGGTTCCCGAGGTCACATAGACTCGACACACACTGAATTCATGCCTCAACTACTTTCAAGAAGGAAGAACAAACAAAGATTAGAAATGGATCATTATGTGGATATTTCCTGATATACTAATTCATCTTTGTGAATAAAAAGCTAAATCTACCATATATTAGCTCATATTTACCTTAGGAATGGCGGCCTTAGACGCATTGGGTACTCCTTCAATGGCTCTATACTCATTCATCTTCCATTTGGTTTTTTTTCCTGTAGGAGCCTTACCCTTGTAGAAAACCATGGTCTTTTTCACTCCAATCACTCGGTTATCAGATGAGTAAACATAATTAGGTGAGCCAGTGGCTTTCCAGTACCCAGAAGCTGTTGTTCGACTTGGTCTCCCTCCCCGTTCTTCCCTCTCTTGTCTTGGTGTGAAGAAAAACCATTGCTCAGTATCTCGTTGAGATGGCTCTCCAGAAAACTCTGCATACAGCATGTCAGGTAAACCAGTATTTCCATACATGCTAATTGAATGTTATCATGCATGCATTTATATTTGAATGACAAATTGGAGAATGTTATAAGAACGAGGAGATATCTATACTTGGAAGGTGCCACGGCTCTATTTCATAAAGCTGAATGACTGGGATAACACGATGCAGCTCTGGTCTCTTTCCTTCCAGCTTGTTGAGTAAATAGAAGGATACTAACTCCTCTTCCGTTGGATAGAAGCGAAAACCAGGTGGGAGATCTGCCATCCTTGTAGTATTTGTTGTTGCTATAATGTGTTTTGTTCAAGTTGAGCAACTGCCATTGCATAATAATATATAGAGAATCTTTTCGAAGAGAAAAGCGGGTGAAGTTTTGCCGAGTGAAATGAGAAAATTTTAAGATTTGCCATTGGCGGAAACTTCCACGCGGTTATGCAAAGAAAGGATGGACTATGGTTCTTTTTTGTCTTATAATCGAATTCCATTTGTACGAATAAGATGGGCAAACCAATAAAAACCCTTCTGGAACCAGTCAGCTGTGCATTCTTTCGTTTCTCTGCATTGCCATCCCAGGTTTTCCTTCGTGCGCCTCTAAGGCAAGCCAATACCACTACGTTTTCTTTACCAACTTTTAGGATTTGTTGATGGAAGTGATGTGAATGTCGTCGTGTGAAATATCTGCAGTGCAAGTAAGGCTTGGGCTTGCACATGCGGACTGCCGGGGCAGGGAAGTTAGTTGTCTCCTTGGTTTTGATTTTGCTCTTGTAGTCAAAGACACGTGCACGCACGCGAGTGACTTGGTCCTTGCACGCTGGTGGTAGTTTGGACTTCGTGAATTCGCTGATTGAAGTGCGAGCCGAAGTATGTATAGACAATTAATTCGCAGAGTGTATTCATAAAAATCAATAATATTAAAAATGTTATAAACAAACCATTTTCATGCAAAAGTATGCGTCAAAATTTTACTGTTATCCTATGTCCGTACAATTTTTTTTTGCTATTTTACTAAATTTTTTGACTCCGTATTTGAAATATTTGATTAAATTTTCAATTAAACATTAAAATGTAATATTTGATTAAGGTATTCTTCTTTTTTTATTCTAGTTCAAATTTTAATACGATTGATTAAAGTATTTTTTTTAAAAAAAAATAAATTAAACGCATTAGAATATAAAACTTGAATACAAAGAGACGAAGGAACAAAATTAATTTATTCACTATAATTTTTACTCAAAAATTTTTAACAAGAACATATTATATATATGTACCATATTTTAAAAGAATGTTAAATTACTAACGAGAGTAAATAGATGAATAGATAAATATTTTTATAAATTAACATCTCATTTGATTTTTGAGTTCTTACTATTTGTCTATCAAAAGATAAAAATAAAAATTTTAAAAAATTATTTATTAGATTTTCAAAGTAGGTATTTAATTTTAAGGTTGTAAGAAATTAAAATAATGTAAATTCTTAGATATTATTGATTTTCTTTCTCTCTCTCTCTTTTATTTATTTATTTATTACCTTTATGCCGGGGGTGGGGGTTGTGGCGGCGTTGGAGAAGGGGGATTGATTTGTAGAAAGACCGAGTCACGGAGGTCCGAGAAGAGATGGGAAGGGAAAGATTTGAAAGCTTGGAGAATCTTTTTAGGTCTATTTCTCTTGCGCAAATCCAAGACTGCGGATCCATTCCTATTGTCAATTGCTTTCGTGATGATATCCTTTGTTTGTTTTACCTTTTCCTTCCCCTCTATCCACGTAAGCTAAAACCATTTTTCTTTCACACGTCTAACTTTGTTGACTTTCAAACGTCATTTTGGGGGGGTGGAGGATAGCAAGCTAGCCTGTATCTGAACAATTTTGAAAATAATTTCCATTAAGTTTTTATCAAACTTGTATTATGAAAGGTTATGTGTGACAAATAATGTTTAGTAAATTGTAATAATGTAAATACAAATCACACGTTAAAATTATTTATTAGAAACTGTCAACATTAAATATAAAAAGTCATTGAGGTTTTATCCTAAGCTTCATAATAAGAAACTATTTGATGTCAAATACATTTTTGACTGAAAAAAAATTTGCTTTCAAACCCAAGTCAATAAATATTAGTGACTGACTATTAATGATTTTACAGGCGAATCAGACATTTATCGCTTTTCTTTTTTAACCTAAAAAGAAAAATACAATTTATGGCCTTGAATTTTATATATCCGTCTAATCCTGTATGTTCACAGAGGCAATTCAACAAACAGACCAATCAACATAGGTATATATGGTTCTAACATTCATTAATTAAATTACTTTTATTTGATAGATCTGTCATAATCAAATATTTTTCTTGACTAATGTTAATTAGTTGTCTCTCTCTCTCTCTCTCTTTAATGTTTAAAAATAAGTTTTTCAATTTATCTACTTGAATTAAAAGCATATGTCCCCCCATTCATTTAAAATTTTTGTCTTTAAGAAAATAAATTCACCCTCACATTAATTTAGGAAGAATTTTATTTTTGTTTTAATTTGTATTTTAAAAACATAGGACATAGTCCGATTAGTTCTTGCAAAAATTTTAAAAAAATATTATTAATAAAAATATCTTAAGAAAGATAATTATTCTTATAACTATAATTGACTGACAAGACGAGATAATATTTAATGAAATAAAAAAATAATTTTGAATATAATTCATAGTTTCATGTGTTACAGATGAATTTTTTTTTTTAAAAAATACTCAATAATATTTTTTAATTTAGAAATTAATAAAAAAAAACTACAGCCAATACAAAGAATATGTCAAAATAATAAGAAAATTTAAAAATATAATAAATACTTACTTCTCCATTAATTAATTAATTAATTAGTAAACAAACGGGACACAACATAGTTTTGCTTCATTCAGCTACAAATATTACACATGACATGATGATTACTTATAGTCTGCGTGCCAGCCTAATGAATACAATCCTCAGGCAGGCAACGATGACACACATCATATTTATCTATATGACATACATAAATTAACCCACCGTGTAGTTAATTAAACATATAATTAATTAAGGAATTCCAATAATTGGGAAGAAAGGGATATAGTAGCTAGATGGTGCAAGCCCCCACTCCGGAGGCAAAGGCAGATCAACTGTCTTTGATGATTCAAAATTATTTGCTGCTGCTTTCTTCCTTTTTGAGTTTGATGGACTTGAAATTGAAAACGCAAGAGGGTTTGAGATTTTGTACGAGTCTGAATTCGTATGCTTTATGATCTTGGTTACCATGTTTTTCTTCGAAGCATAGAGCTGA
>CP135565.1:3200318-3246994 GCA_032401905.1 Swietenia macrophylla
TAAATAAGAAACAAATATTACATTGGTAATTATAAATTTTTTATGTTTGAAAGTTTTAGTATATTATATGATTTTTATAAATAATTTGAACAATGTGATAATTTAAATAAATAGTTATTAATAATTAATTACAATACATTTTTTAAATAAAATTTTTGATAAAATATAAAATAGGAGTAAAATGGAAAGGTTGGAGTTTGAAATACGTGAAATCATAATTCTTTATTCATTAAAGGAGAATTATGATTCTTAATTAAGACAATAAATTTATGAAACTAAACAAAAGAATACTCATTTCTTCTCTGAGAATTGATTTTATTTTCCATATTATTCTTTCAACTAATTATACCGTCAGCGAATGTCCTTAATGGAGGTGGACTTCCAATTGCAGATTTCGCACATAAAGGAGACTAGAAAAAGAAAGAAAATATTAAGCCCTTAGTGAATATCATTGATTGAGGTGAACATCAAGATGGCAGATTCGCAAATAAAGGAGACTAAGAAACGGAAGAACATATTAAGATTTTTTTTTCACAATCTCTATGATTCACTTTCCCTTTTTTTTTTAAGAGAATCTTTGTTTTAGTAAATACATTAATTAGTTAATTAGTCCTCCATATTTTTATGGAAAAAAAAAAAAGAGAGAAGGTTATTTTTTAATCTTTTAGATTCTTTAATTTTTAAAAATTTAATAACACATCATCTTAAAAAATAACAAAAGACTCAAATTTTATTTTAACTAATTTTTAAAATTTTTTTAATCCTTTAATGTGTAAAAATTAGTTAAAAATAAAAAGGGTAGGGGAGAATTCTAATTATTAAAAAAAAAATTCCCATCAATTTTGCTTCCTATTTAAAGAATAATTTATTTCTTTTTCGATCAGTATTCATTGCGGGTAACTCTTTTCTTGTCCCTGAATTTTAGAATTTGACATGAATCTCCAAAGATCTTACGCGTAATACGGAAGGAAACAAAAATCTCACACAATATTCAATCATAAATACACAATTAGCACTTCGTTCTGTTCTCACTTATATAAATACATCCATAATTTCTTTCTTCCATCAAAAAATAAAGCCTAAGCCCTTTTCTATTTTCCAGTTCCTCCACATCAATCATCATGAGCAGCAACAACGACAATAGCAGTAATGATCAACACACAGGGAAGACAACGAGGGGCCGGCAAAAGATCGAAATCAAGAAACTTGAAGACAAAAGCAGCCTGCAAGTTACTTTTTCGAAACGACGTGCAGGCCTTTTCAGCAAAGCCATGGAGCTATGTGTCTTGTGCGGCGCAGAAGTGGGCATCATGGTGTTTTCTCCCAAAGGGAAGATCTTCCTCGTTGGACACCCTGACTTCGACACAATCTTGAATCGCTATCTCGACGAAAGCCACTCATCTGCTGAGCAAGTTGCCGCGACAGTCCCATATGTCCAGCAGCATAACAGGGAGTATGAAGAAGCCATGAAAGAGTTGGAAACGGAAAAGAAGCGAACAAAGATTATAGAAGAAGAGAAAAAGAAGAACAAAAATGTTAGGTTTTGGTGGGAAGAACCGATTGATGATATGGGGATAGAAGAGCTTGAAGAGTACGTGAAAGCCATGAAGAAATTGAGAGCCAAAGCAGAAATTAGGGTTCATGAAATTATGATAAATGAATTTTTTGTGCCCAATAATATTAGCATGTCTAATGATCATAATAGCGAAGATGGGTTTGCAAATATTGTTTCTGGTAATGAAGAGATTAGTGCTCATGGCGGTACTGCTGATATTGACCTTGCCCGGCTTTTCTGATTTTGCGTACGTAATTCCTTGATCATACATAACAAATAATGCATAATGTTTTGACGTTTAGTTCTTATTCTTGCTTGTCTTCTATTAGTTTATATATGTTGGGATTTTTTTTTCTTATGAAACTTAAAGAATAAAGTCTCATGAACGGGCAATCATGGAGGAATATTATGGTATGTGTATATATTATTTGTTTTTTTAATGTTTTAATATAAATTTTTTATTGTGTTTTAAAATGTATTAATGTATTTAAATACTTATTAGTCAACATTTTTGGAATTAATGAACCTTAAAATATATCAGTTTTTTGTCAAAAAAAAAATGAATTATAACGGTAACTAATATTTTGACTGTAAAAATTAGGACAAGATGTTAGACCAATAATAAATTAAATTTCTGAATTTTGGGTGCGGGAGTTAATAGTTCGAATGCAATATCAGAAGTTATCTTAAAATTTGTCTCTCCTTTACACCTACATCATATCTTTTTTTTTAAATAATAATTTGCTATGATAAATAATATGTTATATGATAATATAATAAATGTTATATTAATGTTACATATAATATAATTTGAGATATATAGTAAAAGTTTTTAAGTGCTACTAATCAATTATTTTTAATTATATAGCAAGTTTTAGATTGTAATAATTATCAATTGTGATCTTCTGGGCACTGTATGATGGGATTAAAAAGTTTAGATGGATTAGATGAGGATCAAGTTATGCTTGTGTTATGTCATTACCATTAGCATATGATTTATTTGTTGACACTTTGTTGTATAGAAAAGAGTCAATTAGTATGTTAGATTTGTTCAGTGCACAAAAATCTGAAAAGCTAAAGAAAAAGTTTTTGAATAGCAAAAATGTCGAAAGTGAAAATCTGATGTAAAGAGAAAAAACACAATATAGGGAGAATTTATATATAAAAAAAGAATAAGATTAGATCAAAATCTAGGTTTAAAAAACTATGTAGTTTTGAATATGGAGAGTAGAGTCATTTTAAAAGGGATTGTCCTTGTAGAAATGTAAGAGAAAAATAGGTTGAGAGCTCTATAAATGAAATTATTGGAACTTCAAAAAACGATAATGTAGATATGCTAGTGAGGTGTTCTCTATTTTTGTTAAATAGTAAAAGGACTAATTCGGGTACCTTATTTCACATATATTTACACACAGATTAATTTATCACTTGTTCACCAATGTGTGGCAAAATATATCTTAGTGATAATCATGTCTTAGAGGCAATTGATATTGTAACTATGTAAATTAAAATGTGTAATAGAATACATAAAACATTAGAGTGTTGGAATGTTTTAGGATTAAAAAGAAAACTTAATTTTCCTCGACACCTTATACATAGACCAAGAAATGCATTCAAATTTCATGGAGATAATATAGTTTTGAAAACTGCAAAACGGCTCAATGATTTACATGAAGGATAACTTGGATGATGGTCTGTACATCTTTTAAAAAATTATTGTTCTAAATACAACATTAGTAACTATTAAGAATAATAATATGGATAGAGTCCAATTATTGCATGTGAGACTTGGGTACATGAATGAAAGAGATTTGTTATAATTAAGCAAACAAGATATACTTAACATAAAGAAAATAAGTAATCTCAAATTTTGTGAGCATTGTGTTATCCAAAGGCATAAGAGAGTGAAGTTTAATAAGGCAATCTATAAAACTAAAGGCAAATTAGACTATGTGTATTTAGATTTGTAGGGTTTATGCAAAGTCATCTCGAAAGGTGGTGCTAGATATTTTATAACCATTATTGATGATTATTCAAGATAGTTTGGTTTATTTTTTGAAGGCCAAAGATGAGATATTCTAAACTTTTAAGCAATGGAAGATATTGATTAAGAAGTAAAATGGTAGATAGGTCAAGTGTCTAAAGAACAATAATAGTTTAGAATATTGCAATTTTAAGTTAGATGAGTTCTTTAACAAGAAAAAAACAATAAGACATTATGCTGGTATAAGGACAGCATAATAGAATAAGGTTATTGAATGTATGAACAGAACATTGTTGAAGAAAGCTCATTATTGTTTTCTTATTTTGGTTTGCGAAAGTTATTTTAAGTTAAGGTAGTACATACATCATGTTATTTGGTGAATACTTTTCCATTTACAACTATTAAGTGTAAGACTTTTTTTAAGGTATAATATAGTACACTTACTGATTATACTCATTTAAGAGTATTTAAGTCTACCATATATTTATGTTAACAATAGTAAACTTGAACCAAGGGCAAAGAAATGTTTATTACTAGGCTATGCACACTTTAGATTATTTGTAAATTTGTCACCTAAATCACAAGAGGAGTTTGAATACATGAGACATGTTTCATATTGTAATGCAGTTGCAAGTCTCATATATGTTATGATATATACCAAACTTGACATAGCTTATATTATAATTATAATGAATAAGCATGTAGCTTTTTCTAATAAGGAACATTGGAATGTTGTGAAGTGGATATTATAGTTTTCGAGGGATATTAGTAATGAAAGACTATTTCTCATTAAGGCAATATCCAATATGGCTTAATTAGCAGTTTATACAAATTTTGATTATATAAGAAATATAGACAAAAAGAGATTATTGACAATTCTATTCTTACCTTATCTAATTGTATCATTAGTTAAAGGCTAACATTATAATATAGTAGTTCTATCTAGTACAAACATTGAATATATGGCTATTATAGAAGTAGGAAAGAAAGATTTGTGGTTGAAAGGCTTTGTGAGTAATCTTGGCTTGCCACAATTGTAAACAATTTTGCATTTTAATAGTCAAAACGTAATATATTTGACTAAGAATTGATCATGAAGGGACAAAGCATATTGATGCTAAGTTCTTTTTTCTAAAGAAATAGTTTTATAGGGTTCTATTGTAATATGGATATTTTCACACATGAGAATTTAGTTGACATGTTGATTAAAATAGTGCATATGCTAAAGTTCAAGCATTACTTTGACTTGATGTGTGTTTATAATATTTGATAAGTTCTTAAAGGTGTGATGAAGAAATTAAATTAAATATTTGCCAAAGTGGAGAATTGTTAAAAGTGAGCATATGAAGTTTCAGTTTTAATTTCACTTAGGACTGAAACCTACCATAAATAGATTGAATTTTTAAATTTTAGAATTGAAACTTATTCTGTTTAATAAAATATCTTATTTGTCATATCCGGCTCAATTCCAAGATCCTCTATTTATAACTTTCTAACTTCTAATTACTTATTAAATTTGGTAAATTGCAATATTCCAAAAGCTTAAAAAATCATTATTAGTTTTTTTATTAGACTGATTGATCAGGAGATATTGAAATAACTTTCACAGCAACTAGCTTCCATCACTAGCAAAATCCAAATTGGTAGCATCTAAATATGAGTTGAAAATGTTTGTATATGTATACATATGATTATGATTATAGTATGGAATAAACTTAAATTATTTTAAATTGGTTATCATGTTTTATGATGAAAATGCTTAAGTGGCATATGTTGTAGATACGACGTGCTAAACAATTGTTGATATTTAAAGTTTTGTTTTGATAATATCTATATGATGAATTCATTAAATGTATTGTTTGATGAATGGTATGTACCGGTTTTTATTAATTTTATCTCATTATACAACCTAATTTTCTTTTAATTGAAAATAATATGGCTACAAAAAAGAATATGATCATTGTACATTAATCATGATTGATTGGATGGAACTTAGGGGGAGTGTCCCTAAGACCTAAAACTTACGCACATTACGTTAGTTACGAGGTCTATATGGTTGTTGTTAATGAGATTATCTTGTGGCCCTATTATGGCTAACGTGGATTTTGTGACTTTTGTTGACATATATGTTTATTGATTAATTCATATATTCAAATTTTATAAATGATATTTATTTTGATTGTATAAATATGCTATGAATAAACTGTAAATTTTTTTAATATTTAGCATGATTGATAATTTTATTGAAAATGAGAATAGATTACTTTTTTACTAACTATGCATATTTTATAATAAAACTAATATATGTAAATGATATTTATTCCTACTACGTAAAGTAGTTTTATTAACCCTTTTCTTTTCCCTTTGAAGAAAATTTTTAGTGTGATTTGGATACTGTAGAGCACATAGTACGGTTGGATACCAGAAGAAATAGCAAATAGGCTTATAACTTCTTAATAATTAGTATATTTCTATTAATTTATATTTAAATTATTAAACTTTTAATTATATGATGATGCATGATTTAAATGAACTACAATTATTTTTTAAAAAATATAGCAAGTGTTTTTATATTTTTATGAAATTTTATTATATTTACTATTTTTATATATTTTAAAAGACTTCGTAAAAAATTTGACTATTTAACTAATAGTATTTTATTAATAATTTGATTTTTCAACTTAAAAATTATTATTCCATATTTTGAGAGATGACATATTACATTTACATCACTTTGAATGATAATTCCCTCAAGTACATACAATCTATTCTTCTTTACCCCTTTTAATACCACCATCGAGCCATTAATCACTTCCAAAACTCTATCTTCAATCTTGAAACCATATCTACCTAAGACTATCATACCTAAGAATTCCTTTTTAATTTAAGGATAAATCTAACTTCATGTAACTCTTTATTGATTCTATTATGCATTTACCTCTATGGTACCAATTTCTTTTACATCACATACCACTTTACTTCCCATAAAAACTTTTCCCCCATCTAATATATTCAACGAAGACAACAAGATTTATTTGGACTCAAGTGAAAAAAGCAACTTAAATAAAAGATTTACTCACTTTTATGTGTATTGGCTAAGGCAACAAGCATGAATGTAGACCAAAAATACTTTAGTTTTCTCATCTATCACCATTGGTTCATCCCCTTCATTGAGTGGTTATTTTTCCTTCTTTTGGTTTCTCATCTAGCATCATCCTTATTGTCCTAGAATTCTTTCTTATTTGTCTTCCCTTGGCCTTCAATCCTTCTGCTTACCCAGAATCCTTTACTTTAGCTCTATTGTTCAACTCAAAGTTAAGAGGGGATTTAACATTATCCATTGACATTTACCTTACTATATTCATAAATTGTTCATATGACTTAGACATGAGGTGACCACTATTAAATCTTGCTCTTTATTATCAATCTTGATGTCAATTGTTTTAAGGTCAAGAACAATTTTATTAAACTAATCTAGGAGTTTAGATCCTCCTTCGTCAAGATTGAAAGCATACAATCTTTTTTTGGAGATATACCATATAAGCCAGAGACTTTCTCACATGCCTTGTTTCCAGCTTATTCTATATTCATAATGCTATATTTTCTTTTGAAAGTTCACTCAAAACTCCATCTTCTACTGAAAGAACTAGAGCGTTGTGAGCTTTCTTGAGAATATTTATCCTGTTTTAGTCAGTCAATTCTAATGACATTTTATCTTCTTCAACTAGACCTTCTTTTAATCCTTCATGCACTAGAAAAGATTGCATCTTCATTTTCCAATGATTAAAGTCATTTTTGCCATAAGCGAACTTCTCAATTGAAAACTTATAGTCAACACCATTTTTTGATCTTATTTGCTTTGATGCCACTTATGAAGTTTCTAAACTCAACCCACTAAGGTCAATGATACCAAAAAAAAAAAAAAATGGTTTGCTTTGATAACTCACCAAGAACCAATAAACAATAAACAATAATGAATAAATCTTAACAAGAAATGACAAAACAACTCAGGAAGCAATCAAGAGCATTAATCCCAAAATCTAGAAATAGAAAGAAAACACAAAATGCAAAATGAATTTCCGAGAAACAAGATTATGAATGCTTTATTGAATTTGTTAATGGAGGATACAATAAAACGAGAAGAACATCTAACACTCTCCTTTTTACTTATTTTTCTCCCAGCCTCCCGCACTCTCAAGAAGATAAGTTTCTCTTTTTTCCTTTTTTTTTTTCACAATTTATGCTCCCAATTTAGTTAACTAAGGAATTTAATTATAACAACTTTTGATAGAGTTGTCAACTCAGCACCACAAGCTTACTGCCACATTAGCTTCATTAAAACAGCATCGCATTTCCTTATAACAAATGCAGAGTTGAAGCAGAACTTCTCGTATGGAATTTCGAATCTCCTTCCACAATAATTATTTACTTTTTCTTTCTAATTTATAGTATGATGGCAATGAATAATTGGTTATAACACACTGATGTCAAAAATTATAAGAATATACTTATCCTAAATTCTATATTAAAGATAGTTTAGGGCATGTTGATATTGATTTTGTCTTTTGTTTGTCAAAAGTCGGTTGCCAAAAGTTCCGAATGTTATCTTAGAGGTTAACTTTAAATTTACATATAATTAATTTCTTTATTTATTTTTCAGAAGTCCAACTCGTTTAACTGTTATATACCATGGCTAGGAGCTTATTATCAATCCAAAAACCAATGGTTTTGATTCAAATTTTCATTTACTGAAAAATACTAACATGTTAAATGATATTGTTTTTTTTTTAATTTAGTATAATATTTTCAAATTCAAAATTATTTTATTAATTAATTAATTTTTATAGTAATTATAAGTACGTAGACTTGGAATTCAAATTCTTTTTCCAATTCATTTTTATAGTAATAACTGGGACACAAATTGTATTCCAAATGACATGGTACCTAGTAATACTTGTCATTTATCATGAGTTGTTGATTATATTACGTCACACTTGTCAATTTGCATACGGATTAACATTTTTTCTCAAGATGTTAGAAAAGTAACAGTATCAATTAACTATACAAGAGATCCTTTTTTTTTCCTTCTTTTAATAGAGAAAAAATGGTGCGAATATAAGAAGATGCTTGGAATTATTTAGCGCAAATTTCCTCGACAAACATCCAATCCAAAGGAAACTTCAATTCTCGTGAAAGTACGTGAATAAAAGGCGAAGGCAAGGACAAGGCTAACGCTCTTCATGTTCGCCATCTTCTCTTTTCAAGTTCTGAAGCAATAGAAATGGGTTTTACAATCTTGGGATTTTGTCTGTTCCTCTTGGTGATCCTCTTTCAGGTTCCTCTGGTATTTTCTCAGGAAAATCCTCTTCTTGCAGGTGCTTTTCCTTTCCTTGAATCTTGTTTCCCATATACTAAATGAAAGAATCTCTCTATATTTTCATGTCTCTGTATATACATGCCAGAGATATAATTGTATTTTTCTTAGCTTATCTTTTTATTGACGGTAAAAACTCCGTTCTTTGTTTTGAAAAATGAAACAACATAGAACAAATTCATGGCGAGTCTTGTTTGCTTATCAAATATATATTTAACTAATAACGATGATGATGATAAGAATGAATCAAATGATTATACCATCCACTGGGTTTCAGCATCCAAAAAGTAACATTCCTTGCTTGGAGAAGCAGCAACCGACGCCGAACCTTTATCTCAAATTGATATTTAGGCTCATTGGGCCTAAATGGATTGGGCCTTGATAAACCCATCCGTGACTGGAATCTCACTTGGGCCCATAGGACCATCTCGGTACAGAAAACAATTAGCATGTTACAATATTACATTTGTGATTTTATATCCAATCGGTTTTGTAGACTTTGATCAGCAACAAAATATACACCAAGGTATGCAAGAAAAGTTAGCCGTAAATAGGCGCGGCGGTGGCGGTGGTCACAGCGGAGGCCGTGGCGGTGGCGAGACCCAAGGCCACGGCAACGGGGATAGATCACCGTACACGCAAGGTGGAGCTGTTATTCCTCTTTATGCAGCCGGAAGTAACCATCACCGTAATGACCACGGGCATCATGGTCCTAATGTTGCTAGCCGCTGCCACATTGGTCTCAATTACTTTCTTTTCTGTACTTTGATAGCTCTTGTTTATGTATGTTTTAGTTTAGTGCCATAGTTTGTACACACTGCATGAACTTTTGCTTTTGCACTGTCAATTTTATATTTTATTTTATTGTTGTAAATTAATTTCTCTCGTTTGCTTCCAGTTTTGAGCTTTTATTTTAACAATTAAATGGAAGCTCTGTACTTCCACTATTTCATGGAAATTTTAGTCTTAATTCATTTGTAAAAAAATAAAAATAAAAAATTAATTGAATAGTTATATTATAAATATTTAAACAAGTTATGTTCACGTAACTTTTTTTTTTTTTACATCAATGCATTTTTTAGTTTCAATATTTAATGGCTGTTGTGAATTTCTGTAACCTTGCCATTCTCAACTGTATTTTGAACATTTAAATACAATTTAATTTGTTAAAATATTTTATTAATATTGAATTAAATAATATAGTGGGTTTAAAATAATTATTTCAAAAAGAGATTCTCAAACGAGATAGGATATTTTTGTCATTTTACACAATTAACGCTACGAAAACTTTACAATTTGTTAATATTTTAGACACCTTACACTCGTTTTTAGTTAATATTCATCAACTTTTTATAATTTTTATTGTCGTAATGCCAAAATAAAAAACTCTCTTAATTTATAATTTGGTTTAAAATCAAATTATTAGTACTACAAATTTGAAATCCCTCTATTAAATATACTCACATGATTTTTGTTAACACCGACAATAATATCAACATAGCTCTATTGATAGTCCCTTAATTTTATTTATCCTTTTAATGAACTTTATAATCCTTCAAACGATTTCTCTCACTAGCCTCAATTTCCGCGCATATCTTTTACTGTACAATTTGTAAAAAAATACAAGAACTCCATTAATAGAAAAAAAAATTACCTACATATAAAAATTTAAAATAATAAACAAATAATGTGAAAAAATCTTTTATAATTCATTTTTGGCTTTTCCATTTACTGTTATAACTTCAAAGAATTACTCATACGCTAAGTAAAGAGAAAATAGAGAACCCTTTTGAAGAACTATAGCTGTCCTTATATTGATTTAAACTTAACTCACCATCAATGCTGTAAAACAAGAATTATGCTAGAACACCATAATTGTTGCATCCATTTATTTTTCAAGTTAAATACTTTAAAGTTAGGCAGTTTCTTTCTTTCTGGCTCAAATCTTTTTTAAATTTCTGTAAGAGAAAAATATTAATATAATTAAATTAAAATTTAACAAAAAAATTAAGATACCTAAATGTAAGATAATACTAATAAATTAAATATTTTAACTAAAAAAATATTTTCTAGGTATAATTAGATTTGTAATCATTTTTAATGTAATATTTATTAAAATTAAAATGATAAAAATTTAAAGGAGTGATTTTGTAAGAGCTTTAAAGTGGTTGCTATAATACCAATTTTTTTGTAACTATTAATTGTTTATTTATTAATCCAAAATCTAAATTCATATTTCGAAATTAAAATCAATCCTAAGTTTACTTGCTAAAATGATAATGGGAATAAGAATTAAATTAATAGGACCCATCTAATAGAAATAAGAATTTAACTTTTAAATGAATTTGGGAATGAGATTCTTATTTCTAAGATTATTAATTTTACTATCACCTAAATAATTAATTATTCATTTATTCCTAATTCTTAAAAAAAATATGAAAAGCAAAAATAATTAATTACCTATTTTGTCTCTAATTTCTTTTCGTTTAATAAAATTATCTAAGATTATAAAAAATAATAATTAGTATTATTTTTATTAATTTTTTATAATTATTATTAATAAAATTATTATTATAATTAATTATTAATAAAAATAATTTTTTGAATAATAATCATAATTATTATAATAAACAATAATAATGACAAATATTAACTAAGAGTATTTTAATAACTTGAAATAATTTTTTTATTTTAATTTTAATTTCAAATTTATTAATACAAAACCAGCTAATTTTGATTCCAATTCCTATAATTAAAATAAATAATTTATTATGATTCTCATTATCTATTCTGATTTAATTTATTCTATTTACGAATTTGAAAACACACCATAATACTTAAAGTGTTTCTTTTATTAAAGATTAAGGTCCGAGTCCAGTTACTTTTTTTGTTTTAAACTTTGTGTTTTGAAAATTATTTCTTCATTTTTAATTAGTTATCTTTTATTTTTAAATTTTGAATTTTTTTTAAATATTTAATTATTTATCTTATTATCTAATTCACAAATATAATCTCAACACTTAAAATGCAAATTATGATAAGATTTGTGAAGTTTAGTATTACTCTTATAATTAAGAGTTTTTAATATAAAATTCAAGAAAAATATACCTCAATATTCAACATACGAAATATAGCTTTTATCAATAAAAGTTGATCAAACTAATAACATGACCTTTCTTTTCAAAGTATGATAAACTTCTTTCCTTACTGAATTAAGTATAAAATATGTCAAAATAAATCCTAGTTTATAAGTAATAAAATAATATGAAAACACACCAAAGAGGAATCTAATCAAATTAACAAGCATTAAAATATTCTTAAAAAATAAAATGTTATTTACTTTCTACATCACTTTATATTTTAAAAAGATAATCTTAATAATGATATTTATATTTAAGTAGTATAAAATCTAGGAATACAAAAATTTTACAAATATTATTCACGTTAATCTATTTGCTTGTGAGAGCAGGATTTCTTTTCACTTGTAATTTGCCCTATTTAATTTTCCTTAGAGAAATAGTATTTGTTTTTAGTTGTGATTATAGAGATAGTGTAAATAAGATTGTAATCTCTATTGAAGAAAATAGAAAAAATCTATGGAGATAAAAAGAAAATAAAGTTTTGAGACGTATATTACACTTTACTTAAGGTAATTATTGTTTTCAATTTGTTAAACAATTTACCTTCAAACACAATAAAACTAAGAAATTATATACCAATACTTTATGATTTCAAACAAGAATTTCAGAGAAAATAGAAGAAGAGAAAATATTGAGAGTTTTGTTTTATATAAATTACATGAACATATATCTTAATATATGTTAGTTTAATTAATTTATTTACCAAAATAAATAATTAATTAAACATTTACTTTAAATATATGTTCATCAAGTGTCCATGTTATACCAAAACAATGTTGCTCATCCAATTTGTTTATTTATAAACTTATTTTTTTCATATCATCAAAGTGGGACAATATTGCAATCTATAATAATAATTCTTCACTTGGATTGTGATATTGTTAGGTCATTCATCAAAAGATTTCTCTTGAGTTGAATCTTTTACTAGTATAAACACTTCCAAGTATTAACAAAATCAATGATAGTTTGAACTTTGAACCTTGACTCCTTATTGTTAATACCATAATTGTTATACACATAAAATCTATGTTTCTTTTTTGAAATTCAATAAAAATTATGACTATTAAGGCCATATGATATGTCTTGAAATCATGAACATTTATAAAAGTTATTTTTACTTTTGTTAAAAGCGACACTATTTCACATGTTCATATAAATGAAGTTCTCATTTGCTTTAGTTCAAGCACATTGTTTATTTTCAAATAATTAACTTTATTAAGAATATTTAATATTTACCCTCAGTGTTACTAAGTACTAAAATTTTTAATGTTACGTGTAATAATTGCTAATAATTTGTTATTACCAATTAAACCTTAAAAGTATTTTTGAGAAAGTGAAGGTTGGGTCCCACCACTAGTAACTTATTAGAATATCCCTAGATCCATTCCAATAACCATATCTTTTAACATATCTCCCAAGAGTGCCTTAGTAAATGAATCAAATAGATTATAATTTTATCTTACATAAACAATTGTAATTATGCCTTTAGAAAATCAGTTGTCTAATGTATTCATGATGTAAGCTAATATATCTTGTTAAATGTCTTAAACATTGTAGCTTCACTATCACAATTTAAAGAAATCATTGGCATTAATTGTGGCCATAACTTAATATCTAATAACATGTTTCTCAGCTATTGCCCCTTTACCTACAACTGCCAGAGCAATAAACTATGATTCTATAATCAAATGAGTGATACTAATTTGTTTTTTTGAAGTCCATGATATCACTCCACCACCTAATATCAACACCCATATCAAAGTGAATTTATTATTACTACTATTAGTTATCCAAATAGTATTAGAATATCTTGTTAGTATATGTCTTAAATCTAATAGTATTTTTTTGATATTTAGCGTATTTATTTCTTATGTATGATGATATTATTTATTTATATACCATTTGTTATTTTATTATTACATATCTATGTATTTAATAAAATAATATGCTCTTAAAATAATAAGTTCAATTAGTTGAATACTATTTTTAAATATTTTTAGTCAAATATTATTGTGAATAAAGTAATAATAATACAAAAAAAACTAGTATATTTAGTGACTAATAATAACATATTGTGTGCTATGATATGAGATATTTAGTCAACATATGAGTACAAGTTAGTGAACTAATGTATTGAACCGACTTACCATAACAACATTACATGAATTATTATATGAGTGTCATAAACGATTATAGTAATAATAGTGTATGTAATCTTTAGATTTAAAATTACCATAGTTTTCAATATTAAAAATGACATATTTTGACATTTTTAAATGTTATCTATAACAAAATATACTATAAAAAAAATAGTCAAATATGTCATAACTCTTATAAAGATATATATATATATAATCAAGATAAGATTTATTATTCCTATATAATGGAAGTGATATTTTAAATTTTTTAATTAAGTAAGACTATAAAAATACATAATTGTATACAAATAAATTAATATGTAATATTAATTTTATTTATTAGAATAAGTATAATTAAAATATCAAAAAAATGTAAAATTAAATTATGTAAAGGTGACACATTTTCTGCCCTTATTTAATTGCGATATGTAAAATAAAAAAATTAAATTATACAATAACATCAGTCACAAATAAGATAATGTAAACTATTAGTATTCTCATTACTTGAATAATTATAATATATTGTTAAATATCACTCACTGCTTATAATACCAAAATTATAATTTAATATTACTACTAATATTACAAAAACTTATTATGTTATACATTAAAATTAAAAAGAATAGTAACGTTAATTTACAAAAATAAATTTTGATACACGCACACACACACACGGGAAAAATTTTAAATTTGTTTAAAACTTATTAAATTATTTGGGTATTAAATTTGGTTAATGTAAAGATTGAACTAAATTTTTTAATACATACTAAATTTAATATAAATCAATTAACACAAAATATACTAAAAGAGCGCACTAACATCTATCTACCACCGTTGTTCCACTCAACTTTTACTCACCTATGCACTTTAAAGGTTTACTATAGATTATACGTTATAATTATAGAAATATCTAATACACACACAATATTATATACTGGCACAAGGCCACATCACTATTATAACTATATATAAATAATATAAAATATTTAATCAAAATTTAAGCAGCATAATAACAAGAAATTAAAAAAAAAAACCATCTTATATATTATTTATCAAAATTATATATTTTATATATTTTTATACTATGCAGATAATATCTAAATAAAATATTTAAATCAATATAAGTTTAACACACTATAACTGCAATACATTTCACCCAAATATTTTATTTTAAAAAATTATAATTAATTTCAAATAATTTAAATTATGTTTCAAGTCATAATCATAATTATAAATAAATGCAAATATGCATATCCAATTTATATTTTAAAAATATAAAATAACTAAGTAAGTAACGAAATTTTTACTTTGATCACTTCGATTTACATGCATCTTGGTTCAAAAAATTATTTGATAATTTTAAACTCACTGTTAAATTCCTTTCATCAAAATAATTCTAAAGGATACCTACAAATTGAAACTCAGTTTGATTACAAATAGTTAACATATAGTCGCAAGAAACCATGATGCTTTTTGGTAAACACTATCATGACTCTTCAAGTAGAAACATCGTGGTGTATTAATCTCATTTGTAATTCTGTTAATTTAGTCAATGTCATATAATATAGAGAGATATAAAAATTTGAGATGTAACTAAAACTAAATGAACATAAAACTTTATCAATGTGTCTAGTAATAATCTAGACAACTCTTTAAAAAACATATCAAAAAATGATCCAACCTTTAATATAAAGGGGGTTCGTCAACTAATAACTAATTTTTTTTGAATCAATCATAAGTATTCAAATTCTTCAATTTCTTTTATCCATCGTAACACACTTTAAAACAAAGAAAGTCTCACACATGAAAGAATTTATCATACTATTAACTTTTTGTTCTTTTCTCAAAATATAACTTCCTTATCATAGTATTCCACTATAACTCAATAATCATACAACCAATTAATATTTAAGATAACTTATACCAACTATCATAATTAAATCAACCAAATTGAATTAAGTATTTACCTATCACAAATTTAGATTATACTTAACACGTACCTTAAAAACACTTCCTACAATATCAAATTTTTCTTTATGGCCTTTAGCTATCTTTTACTTGTAACAAGATTAGGCTATTTTTGAAAGGGTAACAACTCCACTTTATAAATTCTTTAAGCATAGTTACTTTTATTAATCTCTATTCGTAAAATATGTAATATCATATTTATACCTTCATAACCTCACATGTAAAATTTCTTATAGACACATCCAAATTTCTAATGGTTTATTAATACATAATATTTGTGATATCTCTAAGATAATTTCTAATCACCTTCAACATTTGTCCATGAAATTTATCTTCTTTTTAATATGATTAAAGCCTATAATACTGTAACAAAATCATTATTCAACTTATAAAAATCTAATAATAAACATTTATTAATTGACATATTAAATAAATTACCCTAAAATTATATGTACATTTTGTCCTTATTCTACTTTATATCCTAAAATAATGCATGTAAAATATAAAAATCCTAAAATAATAATAAATATTTCTTACAATACCATATAATGCAATCCATGAAACTTTAAAATCAATTATGAATTAATACATCTATATACTATATGCAAATGATTCAAAGTATTATTTTTATCATATCATGATTCATATTATCAATATGTCCAATTAACCACTTCCTATAAATTATACATCAATTTAGAGAATTCTTCATATTAATATCCTTTTAATCACATAATCATTCAACACTTTACTTACACCATTTAACTATTTCAAAATACAACAATCAACAAAAGAATGTTAATTCATCAAATAATTCCTAATGGTTAGCATAGCATTTGAGAGAACTAATCCTAGTAATAATAAATCAAAAAATTTTGGATTTAAACTATTTCCATTCAATCCTTAATTTGTATATCAAAGATTCATCAAATATATTAGACACATGCTATCAATTGTATTTATTATACTAACATAACAAGTTTAAGACTTTTCATAAATTTATTTTATTGACATTGTATCATTTATCAGACTTTATCACTAAAATGATATATATGAATCAAAATGATTAAAATCACTGAAATTAAACTTTTAAAATTTTAATTTTCAATTGTTGTGTTCAAAAAAAAGTAAAACTATACTCTAATACTAAATGTCACGCCCCAAATTAGGATGAGTGACTATTAAAAATGAAAAGTTAAAATTTGAATTTAAATACATTAAAATTTCAAAAGTCACAAGGTTAAAAAGTAACCCGAAATTTTAAAATACATTTAAAAATGATTATAAAAATAAATCTAATAAAATCTCATAGAAATATATGAACTATTGCTTTATTTTGAAAATAAATAATTTAAATTCTAGTAGTTCATATAAATCATGCATCATCATATAATTAAAAATTTAATAATTTAAATACAAGTCATAAAACATACCAACTAACTAACAATTAAAAATCCATTCAATTTATCTCTTAGTACCTAAGTGTACTACTTACCTCTCGATATGTATAGTACACTAAAAATATTTTTGAAAGAGAAAAAGAATAGATCAACAAAGTTACGTACTCAGTAAAAATTAATATCACTTAACTTAATTAGTTTTACCTAAAGGTTTGCATAGTTAATTTTTCATGCTCAATTTTAATAAAACTATCGATGATGCTAAAGTTATAAATTTACCCTTTATATGAAATATATACATATATATACATATAATAAAAATAAGTATCATCAATTTAACCTAAATTAATCAATATAAAATACACCAAAGAGGTGTACTAGCATTCATTTACCACTCCTATTCCACTCAAATTTTGCTTGCTTATGAACTTCAAAGACCCATTAGGGGTTCCATGTAGTAACTACAGAAATATTTAATATATATATATATATATATATATATATATAATATTACATACTGGCCCAATGCTACATCATTATTGTAACTATATATAAGTAATATAAATTATTTAATTAAAATTTGGGCCGTATAATAGAAAGAAATCAATGAAAAAAAATCATCTTGTAAACTATTCATCAGAATCATAAATTTTATATATTTTCATACCATGTAGATAATATTGAGGTAAAACATTGAAATTAATACAAGTTTGGCATGCCACAGCTTCTAAACGTATCACCTAAATATTTTATTATAAAAAAATACATAATTAATTTTAAATAATTTAAATTCAATGTCAAGTTATAATCATAATCATAAACATATGCAAATATGTATAACCAATTTATATTTTTAAAAAAATAAATAACTAAGTAAGTGATGAAATATTTACATTTATCACCTGTATGCACTCTAGTTCAAAAAGTCATTTAATAATTTTGAACTTGTAATGGAATTTCTCTCATCAAAATAAGTCCAAAAAATACCTTCGGGGTTAAAAATAATAATCGAAAGGTCTCGTACAGCAGAGTTTACCAAGAGTTTACTGTTGATTAGTCAACTCACTAATCAACGTTGGTCAAAAGCAATGACATGTCAGAATTTAATGATTCAAACAGAGGATCTTCATAGGTCTTATAGTTTCTGACGTCCTGAATCAAGTGATAGATCTATTTTCCTATCAATGCACCATTTGCCAGAAATCTAGCCAAAAAGTTATAGTTCTAATGACTTTTTCAAAAAAAATCTAATAATTTTTGGATCTCAACCTTTTGATGGTTTTGTTCTGCTCATCAAAGGTAAATTTACCGATTTTATGATAGGAGGCGAGATTAGTTGAAAAGTTGAGTTAAAAAAATTTTAAAATTTTAAATAAAATTTATTGGTTCGTCAAAAGTCGAATTGAGGTGAGATTTGCGGTAGTGGAACGACAACATCAAGGAGAATATATGATCCAAAAATGATGTTAACCAACGGTCAAAAAAGGATTTATTAGAAAGGTGACTAAAAATGAGGAGAGAGAAAGAGGTGGAGTTGCTATAAAAATATTGAAAAAGTTGAAATATTTTTAAGAAAATATTTTAAAAATTACAAAATGACTCCAACCTGTTTAAAATTATACTGGATCATAAATATTCAAAAATCATACAATTTTATTCAAATTTTCTTACAATTTAATTCTCATTGAAAATCGACAAATATTTATATATTTTGTAATATTTACATATTTATTTGATATTTTTTAGAGTATTATAGATAGTATATTTTGTATTTGTTTTCTTAGTTATTCTTACAGCCCTAGTTGCTCTTGTAAGAAACACCAGCATCATCAAATTTTTTATTTTATTCATTAATTTTTTGTGTTTTAGTGTCATTCTCAATATTATACACTTTTGAACCAATCCCCCTAACATTTCATTTTTCTCAAATTCAAGTTTTTTTCCTCAACTTATATATGTTTAAGAGGTTTATCAATTGAAATCTTATGAAGTACGCAATAATTTATTTCTATAATTATTCTAGGATGTTGGCAATTTTTACCATAATTGCAGCAACTTGTCATGATTCAGAAATATCTACTTTCAAATTAAAACTTGTAGTTCATCAACCTGAGCATCACAGATTTATTTTAAATCATTCTATACGTAAAGTATTTAAGAGAAAAGAATTTGTCAGTACCTTGTCTTTCTGCAGTATATTTTGCTTATGGTGCTTTCCAAATGTCCTTAAGAGACATGAAGGATTGGAAGAGATTATACAAACAATCAGATAGATGGTTCAATATGTGGCCTCTGTAGCATACTTCATCATCATCACATTTCTTATGGGCGGTCTTAATCTCACCAGTACCGTCTTCCTTTGGTGCAGAGATTTCTAGAAGATTTTCATCTAGTTTGTAGAACATAGCCAATTCAGTAAAGGAAAAATGATCTTAAGTTTCCAACAAGTATAATTACTTCCATCAAATCACTCCAATTTGTACATGTCTTGGTTGACCCTTTTTGTGTATGTGGACTTTGTACCATAAAACTCCATAACAAATAATTATCTTAAGATTGTTGAAGAAAATAGAAATTGTATATGGAGATAAAAAGGGAACAGAGCTTTGAGGCATGTATTACACTTTTCTTAAGATAGTTATTGTCCCTCTTTTGTTACGAGATTAAGATAATAAAACTTCAGAATATAACAAATAAAAAAATCACGTACTAACAATTTTATGATTTCAAACAAGAATTTTAGAGAAAGAATAAGAAAAGAAAATATAGAGATTTTGTTATGTTTAAATTGCATGAGTGTATGTCTTTGCATAGATGTTGAAGAGATACAAAACCAAACATTGTATCAATTTGGAAAAAATATTTTTTGGATTTAAATGCCAAAATACAAGTTAGTTTAACGAGGTAATACAAACTAAATTTTGTATCGATTCAATGATACTTTTTCGGATAAAAATATCTTTTAATAATAAAAAATGTACGTCAATTTAATTAATTTATTTATTAAAATAAATAATTAATTAAATACTTATTTAAATATACATTCATAAAGTATTCATGTTATACTAAAATTATATTTCTCATCTAACTTATTTATTCATAAATTCATTTTCTCATGTCGTTAAAGTACAATAATATTGCAAACTATAATAATAATCTCACAAATTCTTTAACAAATACAATATTGATATTTGTTATTTTTCTTCGATAATGAAGTGAGCAAAACCAAAATTTAGATTCAGAAGAATCCATGTAACAGTAAGGCTAGTACCAATAATGATCGGGGAGCCTCTGCACGTGCGAGGCTGCATGAATGTAGAAACTACGTACAGCGGTATAGCAGCGGAAACTGCTCGAATGCATGCAGAGACGTGGATGACTAATCCGATGCCGGGGTTCATCTTAACATACTTGCCTCGCGACGATGATTTCGCAAACCTCGATCCCATCAACGAGTGTTGGGAGAGATTTTGAGGCGCTCTTGATCGGTACCCTTTACTTTTATCAGCTAGAGCTAGTACTATTGTATTGTTCATCTTTAACATATTGTATTGATCTTTAAAAGTAAGTATTTGAATATATACGTGTGTGTGTGTATATCTTTGGAAACTAAATTAGAATTCGATTCCCACTAAGGCGTCAAGTCAACACTAATGATTGATGTTTTTATTACTAATCACGTTCGTTCGTTCGTTCGTTCGTTCTTCTGAATTTTGGATATTAAATGAAGGCGGCTGCTGAGATGAGAAGAAGACATAACATTAATTAACTAACTAACTAACTATTACATCTTTTGCATACACGAAATCTTTGTTTACTTGCTTGCATTCATGTCACCCCATGTTTTCAATTCCCAATTGGTAGCAGCAGCCGCCGCCTTCTTCAATCTTTATGTTCTTGCTAGCTTTAGCCGTCCTAATTTCAATTCTTCAACTCTTCTCTCCCCCTTTTATTTTATCTTTTTTGATTCCATTTAATATCTTTATTAGAAACAAAACTAACAATTTGGTTAACTAATTAGTTAGCACTCTACAATACCAATTATACTACTAAAGCTATTATGAAATTGAATTGTTCTATCTCATTTCTCACCCTTTATTACACATTTAAATAAAATTACTTTCATTTATTTCTTCACACGCACGCACGCGTATATTAGTTTTGAGGAGGATTGATATTAAAATTAATTATATTGATTTGCAAATTAAGAAAAAAATATTAAATTATATTTACTAAATAAATTTGATAATTTTTGCATATTTTTACAACTTATATATATAATGATGTGGCAATAGAGATTTCAAGAATTTGCAAACCATCTACAGTAAAGTAATTATTTTTAAAATGAAAAAAAATAAATTTCTCTAATTCAATTAAAAAAAATCTAGTAAGAAACATTAAGTTGAAAATAAATACAAAATAAATGAATTATTACATTCTTTTATAAAAAGATTTTTGAAAAAAATAATTTTAACATAGTAATTTGATGTATTTTTAATTGCTTAGATATACTTCATAATTATTGATATTTAACTGATTCAATTGGTAAAATTTTACGTGCTGCTAGTATAAGAAATAAAATAATATTGACTATATAAATTCTCTATAGAAATTATTTTATATAATATGATAATATTTAATTGAATAAAAATATAAATATCGACGTAATTATTGATAATAAATTATATGAACTATACGACAATTACATATCAGTATCACCTCAATTTATATTCCTTAGTTTGTAAGAAAAATTTATATCTCTGGTGCTACTTTAAAAAATATAAAGCTTAATTTGCTCTTATTAATATTACAAAAGAATGTTGTTTTTTTTTTGTTATTAAATTATATTTGCTTGGTTTTAAAAAAAAAAAAAAAAAAAAGAAAATAAACTTGTCAATTATATTTATAAATATATTAGAAAAGGTTAATAGATAAATAGAAGTAGGCTTATTTTTTTCACACCAAATCCTTGGCTGTCTGAAGTTTGCTTGTTCAACGATCAAAAACATGATGATTCTCACGTCTCATTCCCACTCTCGCTCCTTTTCCTTGAATCCAACTCCACCCCCAAATCTCTGCAACAAATCTTTGAAAGCCAAAAACATTGAAAACGCTCTCTCTTTTCTTTTTATTATTTTTATTTTCATTTTCATTTTTATATTTCAAGAAAACATCTCTTTCCGTTGCCAGTCATGACTCTTCTTCTCCAACTACCAACTCTTCTCCACCTCCTCCGTTTTCTTCTTCTACTGACTTTGACCCAGAACAGACGGAGCGCAGAGAGAGGGATCAGTTGTCTGTGTTGGCTCTGCTTATTGCCATTTTCAGGAAATCTTTGTTTGCATGCATGAGTGACAGAAGAGAGCATTGCGCCATGGAGATCAGCTGGCCATCCAATGTAAGACACGTGGCACATGTTACCTTCGATAGGTTCAATGGTTTCTTGGGCTTACCTGATGAGTTCGAGCCTGAGGTCTCCAGAAGAGCTCCCAGTGCAAGGTACATTGTCTTTTTTACCCTGTAATTTTGATTGTTGAAATTGAGTTTCAATTGAAATGTGAATGTGGAATGTTGGATTGGTTCATTCGATTTAATCATTGTTGAGTATTATTTTCCCCTTAATAGTTTCCCAGTCTATGAAATTATTGGTACTGTCGATTTTCTTTTTCTTTTTTTTGTTGAGTGGGTTTTGATTTTTTTTTTCTTTCTCTCTGTTATGTGGTTGTTTATGTAATGAAAATTTTGCAAAATTTTTTGTTTTGTTTTTGGTGTTAAATTTCTGAGATGTTATTTTTCTTGATGTTATATTACTCATATGCAACTCTTAAATGTTGACGATGCAAGGTTCTATTGGATTGTCTGGTTCGTGAAATTTGTTGCTTTTGATAGATTGCTCCTTTTCGAAACAAAAACAACTCTTTTGCCAGAATAAACTACATTGAACTCTAAATTATTCGGTATTATGTTGGTTGATTGAAGGATATTTTCAGTTTTTCATTACATATTGTCAAATTCATTCTATTGTTTCTATTCTCTGGTTTTTGCACTGCTTAAAACATTTTCCAATTTCTGTCTCTTTTATGAAATCTGAGATGGTGTATCATCACAAAGGGAAAAAGAGATGGCTTGGTCATTTATTGAACAATGCAAGTTTGAGGTGCTTCTTGAAGGTTTTCCATGCAAAATTGAACCAGACTTTGAGCGGACTCTTGTATGTCTAGTCTCAAGGGCAGGGTTATTACATAACAGTAATGTTTCACATGCAACTCTTCTTTTTTGAAGTCCTCAATTATGGCTGCAGAAATTGATGCGCCCATGTTGTTGCAATGAGATTTCTTTCCAGCCAGCATTCTAAGACTCATACTTGAAATGTATTCATGTTATATTTGCTACCAAGTCCATTTCATACCTGGCTCTGCATCAACAGAGATTTACAACTGCTTTATGCTTAAAATTGTCTGGCTACTTTTATCTGGCTTGGACCTAAATCTGTGGAACTTGATGCTGAAATCATTTCCTCTAAAGCTCTAGGTAATTATTCTGATGATTTAGCTATCCTAGCTGCCTAAAATCTATTACAAATGCATATTCGATTCTCCTCTATTTTGAGGCCTCTACAGCTAAGACTTCCACATTTATAGGCCTAATATTGGATCAAGCCACATGGACTCGTAAGTCATATGAACAATTCCTCTCCCATGTGAAATTTTAGCCCTGCCATCTCAACATATTCATAATGTGCTTTAACCAGATATTCTTTTGATATGGCAAGTTATTTACATTTCCTTGTCAAGCTTCCATTTGAACACCTTGTATTTGAGTCATGACATCTTGCACTTGTTCATAAGTCATTTCCTTTTTCTTATTTATATCATCACCCTCCATCTCCGTGTGTGCACCACTCTAACCTTGCTGGTTGAGAAGACCCATTTCATCTCCCATCAGTCAATACCATAAAGACAACTGCCAATGTACTAATTATCTAATTTCTGCTGCTTGTTTGCAATTCTTAATATTGATAGCTGGCTCCCTCTCCCTGCCCCTCGTTCATTTGGTCTATAAATGGATCTACTTATAGTCAGAGATACCCTTCTTCCTTAGTTTGTAAGATACATATTCAGTTTGGTAAACATTGGATTCTGAGTGACAATCAGGAAGGGATTAATTCTCCATCAGGAAACTCGCATGAAAACCAGTCTGAGTCAGCATCACCTTAAAAATCTGCATTAAATGTTATTAATTCATATACAATTAGCATAGATTCTTCGAGTAAATCTTGACTGAAATGTACATCATTTGAGATAATCAAACTTTGGTCATCAAGGCTCTAAGACTTGGTAGCTAATATGTTGTCTCTTATTCATACTTTACATCTAGATGGCCATCTTTTCAAGTTTATCTAGTAATTAACTACCGTTATCTTTAGCTCTCTAAGTGCCTTTGTTTTAAATCTTTTCATCTGTAGTGCTACTGTTTTTGGAGTTTCCTCAGAATCTATGCAGTTGTCGTATGACTCCAGAGGTAACAGTGTGCCAACAATACTTTTGCTCATGCAAAGACACTTGTATGGTCAAGGAGGCTTGCAGGTATCTCACCTTGTTTTCCTCTGTTCGCCTCCATAATCTATCTCATTATGTTAGTTGGACAAGCTGTTGCTATTCAAGTTTTTTCTCTCACCCATATAATGGGGACTTGTTCTACTGGTACATTTTTTTGTTGAATGTGTTTTATATATGCTTGTTTGGCCTTCTGAAGTTGTGAACCTGTGCATACATGTATCCAGGCAGAAGGGATTTTCAGGATCAATGCAGAAAATAGTCAGGAGGAGTATGTGAGGGACCAATTAAATAGAGGAATTATTCCTGATGGCGTTGATGTTCACAGTTTGGCAGGACTTATCAAGGTATAGATATGGAAGTTATCATCGGTTAACTATTCATTTACAGTTCACTGTGTTTGTCACATGTTACTTTGGGAATTGTGGCTTAACTAATCATTTTGGATGCAATGCAGTCCTCATTTGTGAACTTTAATCAATCAAGTGCCAACTTGATACAATTTTTTTCCCTACATATGGGCCTAAGGGCCAAATGCTGGTCATAATGTTGCTAAGAAGGAAGAACAGATAAGTCTAAGATGGTGAATGACTCAAGAAAATAATTATTAGGAACTTATTTTTATATAAAAAGAAGATTTTAATGGCTTAAAATGCCGTTGTATTGTTTGACTGACTAACCGAAACTATTTTGTGGTTGTACAGTAAATAAAAGTAACATGGATGCATGTGTCACCAATGGGATATATTTCTAACTGAACGTGTGTGTTGTCAACTAATCAATTCAGGAAAATTTGATTTGAAAAAGAAAAAATTGAAAAAAAAGGGTAGGTTCTTACTCTAAGTTAATCCTGCCAAGATTGCTCTTGGAAGAGGGTATCTTTATGTAGTCTTGTCAGTATTTTTGTCAGAGGCAATTGCTCTTGATATTCTAAACCATGCATCTGTGTTTAGCAGCATGGCTTTTTTACCATTTCTAGTCTTGGAGTACTTTTTGCGCTTTGGTTTATGATATTCTGATATGCTTTGCTGGAAGCATCCTCGGTGACATTGCATCTTAATGTTATTTTGATATGTCTACTACAAGCCATTTCTACAAAAAGTTATCGATTCCCCAACCTTATCTATTTCATATTTAGCAGAACCAACAAATAAACTCTATGCTTACTCATTTCTTTGATTAAGCAAACAAAGATTGAACTGCAATCCTTGCATGTGGTGTATAAACATCTCTTTGCATATTTATTTTGGGGTAGAATTATAACACAGAAGAAAAATTAAGACACCAAAGAAAATGTGTGCTAAGGAAATACTAATTATATCTTTGATTTTGAAAATGAATGATAAGTAGATTGCTTTTTGATCCATAATTAGATATGATCTTATTGCTGGAAGGTTGTAAAATTGTCATTAAATCCAAAATGTCTCTAGGATAAATCATATCTGTGCTTGCTGCCTGGGCCCAGAGGCACATAAAATTGTCATTAATTCTAAGAAGTTTTATAAGGATTTTAAAACCCCATTGTTCTTGCCATTACTTGTATACCATGATTTACCCTTACCCTTGATGCCATTTACACACTATTGATTTTTGAGTAATCAATTGATATCTGACAGGAAATTGTTTTTGGCTATTGCTCAGTTTACGAAAAGAATTTTCTGATAAAGGACGTTTGACTTGCCACTTGTTCGTCTGTCCCAAAATAAAGTTACCATGCACTTTTCTTGCTTTCAAATTGGAATCTTCTCTTTCTGCATCAAATGTTTATATGTTGACTTATTATATTTGTTTTATTCATAGGCTTGGTTTAGAGAGCTCCCAAGTGGGGTTCTGGATTCTTTGTTGCCCGAGCAAGTGATGCAATGCCAGACAGAAGAGAAATGTGTTGAGCTTGTGAGGCTTTTACCCGCAACAGAAGCAGCTCTATTGGATTGGGCTATCAATCTGATGGCTGATGTTGTCCAACAAGAACATCTAAATAAGATGAATGCCCGCAACATTGCAATGGTTTTTGCACCAAATATGACTCAGGTGACTTTGTTTGAAATCATTTATATTTTGGAGATTTCATCCAACAAACCTTCACAAAAGAATGAGATATCAGTTGTGCAAATAAGGATCTGAAAATATATTTGGTTTTCAAGGCATTTAACTCAGTCCTGCATTCTTTTACTTTTTGAAAACAAGTGCTATCTAGATATCAAGAAGGCATTCTTATCTTTCTCCTTTGTTCTTGGGATTTCAGTATGCTATATATGTGTCGCTAATATGCCATGTATTAATGCCATCAATTGGTTAATGTTAACCTCTGATGCTTTATTACTACCACTCCAATTCCACACACAAGTGATCCAATTGTTAATTATTTTGGATATGACAATGCCTAATTTAGAGTGGGTGCTAGTTAGTTCAGCTGGTAAACTTGAGAGTGGTACAAGAGGTCTACTGTTCAGCCCTGTTCACACTAGGTTGGGGAGAAGATAGGTTTATTTTCTTGTAATTTGAAGGAATTTTTTTCATTTTTTTCAAGAAAATGCCCAATACAGATGGCTTATGCCAATATCTGGTGCAATAACAATCTATTATTCCATAATATTGATTGCAGATGGCAGACCCTTTGTCTGCGTTGATGTATGCAGTTCAAGTGATGAACTTTCTCAAGACTCTTATATTAAGAACATTGCGAGAAAGAGAAGATTCTATGGTAGATCAAAATTGTGCCCTGCTTTTGAAACCTTTTGATGAGAATGGACACCAGAGCCCCTTGCAGTCTTGTGTAGAAGTTGCTGAAAAAGATAATGAGGAAACAGATGTTGAAAAACCTGTTATTGAAGGCTCCACAGACCCTGGTCAGAAGAATGAGAAAACTCATGAAGAATATCTTGGTCCTATAGCCTCTGTTGAGAAGTTGGCTCTCTCTAGTGCGGCTCCAATCCAAGTTGACACCTTCATTTGCGAAACAGATGCTTGTGGAGTCGATGGCCTTAACACTCAGGCAAACAATGGAAAGTGCATGATTGGTCAATGAAGTGATCCAAACTTAAAAGAGGAGCCAGAAGATTTGGCAGGCAGCAAAGTGAGCTTCATATAACAGGAACTGTTGAGAAGACAGAGAGAATCAATAATCTGAGCTGTGTAAATTTGAGAACAGAGTGTATTGAAGCTTGGCGATGAAAGAAACACAACTGCAGTTGTACCCAACTTATTTGATGACGATATGAAACCGTAAGTTTGTTTGGTTTTGCAAGTTGTGAGGAAAAAGTGTGTGAACTATCATGTATGTTTTGTGCGTGCTAGGTGGTTTGCCTGACCTATTCTAATTCCACGGATGGCACTTCCTAGATACAACTAACATTTTCATATTCTGCTTTCAGAGCTACCAGCTTAACATTGAATTCTTATTGATGCATGTTCTTCTTGTGTTCATTTTCATTCCTCTTCTATGGCTTTTTATATTTCTGCCTTGTTTTCTCCTTTTCCTGCTATCTCGGACAGAAAGAGACCCTTCACTTTTTGAGATTGTGTGAATTTTCTATTCAAATTTGTGAGGAACATTTTGCGTTTCTTCGTATCTACCGGGATAGCCAACTGACAAGTGGCATTACAAGTATTGTCCAATAAACAGTGGACCACAAAATAAAGAAAACAAAAGCGGATGCTCACTCTGCTGATAGCCATATACGTTGTCTATGGAGAAGAAAATTACACACGATTGTTTATGGCACCTCTCATTAGTGAGACAGCTTCTTTTCCTGGTTGGCCTGCATCGATAACCAAATAACATACATTCTGGCAATAAAAATAACAGGATTAGAATAGCATATAGTGGAACTGGACTGTGGTTCACTCTTTTACCTAACCTATGTCGAAAAATTTAAGCTTTCCTAATCATACAAGGTTAGCTTCTTTATCCCAATGACCCCTCGTTAGTGTTAGGTGATCGTTACGATGCAAGTCCACGGAAGTTAACAATAAGAAATGTAAAATTTACAAGTTGTGACCTTAGATGTCGAATTTGTGGGATTGTATGTTACAAAACATCCTTCAAATAGCTCAATTTTAAAGAAGCTTTTCAAAAGGGTAACTGAAGAAAATTTGGAGAAAATAAGAATTTTATGATGGCCCAACGGTTTCTCTTGTTTTAGCAATCACATCAATATCACTGGACAGCACACCATCCACAACACAACAGAGTTGACTTTTCACGCTTTGATTGAATTTTGCAAATTTCGCCGGAAGAAGCCTTGACCTTTTTCACCATCAGCCAGTCAACAATCGTTGTTATGGGTGTAGATGTAGTGCAAGCCTTTGTTTTTCCCTCTCCACCAGCGGAGAAAATGCTTTAAAATATTTTAAAAAATGAAGAACCCACCAACCATATTTGATATAATAAATCCGCTGAAAACTCGTTAGAAAATATACATACAATTTTGACCACGAAATCTGAGACACAAAGCTCTCGTGTCGTGTAATAAACACCAATCCCTATTAAACTCCAAGTGAAGAGCTAGCTACTCCCAATTAATAGCACCTCTCCCACTTGATTTTTTCAACCCAAACCCGTGACAATCCCGTGCTTGCTTATTCATTTCCTGACAATCTTTCTCTCCCTTGCTACTAACAATACTTCATAACTTTTATTGATTTCTTTCTTTTTTCTCTTCATCTTGAGCATCAATATCCAACAGAAACAGAATCCTGGATAGCCAAGATATGGCTGCCTGTGGAAGCCTCCAACACATATTTGTAAACTCCTTAACAGAAAAACCAACACTTCTTGAATCCATCTCACCATTGAACCAAAGCAAACCTGTTGATCAATCCACATTCATTGAAATGTTTGGTGAACTTCAATTCGATGCAAATTCTCAATCTTCTTCTTCCTCTACTCCTTTTCCCATTTCATCACTTTCACTTTCTTCATCTTCCACCTCTTTGCTCGACCTGAACCTGCAAAACAATGATGGTCTCAAAGTCAACAACAAGGATAACAAGAAGAGTTTATCATCAGAAACATTTGCAAGCATCCCCAAGATCTTAGGTCCCAGTTCTCGCACGAAAAGTGATAGTTTTTCCTTGAACTCTGAAACCTCAGTGCATAGTTTCAAATACACTGGTTGTCACAAGAAGAATGATAACTTTTCCTCAATGAATTCTGAAAGCTTACAACTATGCACTGAGGGACTTGGTTTTGAAAGTTTCGACGATGTTGAGGACTTAAAGAATGAGATTAATGAAGATTGGCAAAACCTGCAGGAGAAAGTAAGTGTTAGAAGGCACTCACAGACAGTGAATCTATGTGGCGAATTCAGAAGGTCAAGGACAAGCAGTGGAGGATTTCCTCCTCCAATTTCTTGTATAGGAAAGAGTGGTAAGCCTTGGGTTAGCTTCAAGTCTTACAGGCATGATGGCAGGTTTGTCCTCAAAGAGATCAGGATGCCAAGACAAGAGTTCTTGCATGCCTCTAGAGAAAATGGGCGATTAAAGCTGCAGTTTGTTCAACCAAATGATTACATCCAGGAGCTGGAAGAAGAAGAAGATGATTACAAGAAAGATGAAGATGGAGATGAAGATGAAGAATTAGAAGACATAGAAGTAGAAGACGTTGAAGTAGATGAGGAAGAAGAAAATGGAATCATCTGCAATGTTTGAGAACAGGAAAGGCAGGCTGATTCCAGGTGTGAAACAGGAAATGAATTGCAATAGTTAGCAAAATTCCAGGTTCAAGGAGAGTTTTCATACCTGTTTTCGTTTCCCAAGATCAAGGGATTGGCAAATAACTAGAGAACAAAAGAAATGAAATCAACTTTGCTGTCCATGGGATAGTCTTTCTTTCTCCCTCCTCACTACTAAAAACGAGGAGGAAGGAAAAAAAAAAAAAAAAAGAAGGCATTGTTTCATCAAATCAATTTTAGTGTTTATATTTAGCAATTTTAAGTGATCAGATGGTAACAATATTAAAAAACATTACATGCATAAGAGTGCTAATCAAATGAAAGCAACTTGTATATGTTCGACATGTAAAACATCACATGTAGAACACATTGATTCTTGAAATACTAAAAATTATAAGAAACCATATTTTTCCAACAAGGCAATCTCATTTTTCATTCAATTAATTTTCTCATGACAGTAAAAATTCTCGTCCTTATTTCTGCAGTGAAATCTTATGTGCAGAAAGGATGATGAATTGCCAACACTAGCGTAGAAGCAATTATGAGGATAACATCCATATCAAATCAAATCCAAGAAAAAGTGAGCAAAACATCATGCATGGCCCCAGATGGATATCTAATGTTCCGACATTCAACCTACAGGTAATAATGTGCATAACATCCAACATACCGTATCAAATCAAAATCTGCGAGCTCACAGGATATCATCCATGGCCCCCAGATATCTGAAGGTCCATAAATTATACACTTGATTTTGCATGCCTAAAGCATCTTGCTTATTATTGTAGCCATAACAAAACTCAAGCAAGAAGACAAGGAAAACTACAGTACGGTAAATTATTGAACCTAGGACAGATAGGGAGCAAAATTGCATAAGAGGACTACAGCAAGATGAAGATGGTTTGGTATGTGCATAAAATATACCACAAAACTAGTAGTGGAATGAAGGTTAAAAATTGGCAGCTAAAGGTAAAAGCAGACTGAAGACAAAGCAGTGAGTACAGATTATGAATAGTGACATGAGAAGTGTAACTTCATGTGATCCAAAATCATAATTAGATCATGACATGTGAAACTACCAACTACACAGATTCCGTTTACACATGTAATGATATGAAACACAAGATCACTGTGGTCCTAAATCAATCTATGGCTAAAACACAATGAAACCAAGAAATGAGTATATGTCATATTGAAACTTACGGCAGCGCTTACAAAATATACATTCCATTTAAGATCCACACTGGTACAACCTTCAATTGACACAGTGATAAGGAACTATTCAATTATTATTCAGCAAAATAACATATCAACGTAAAACCAATGATTAAAGTTCAACAAAGTATATCCATCTAGCAGAAAGGAAATGAGAAGTCATAGGACGTCAGAATGAAATGACTCAAATGCCATTTAACTTAGATTTTATGTCCTCAGACTTTTTAAGCTCTGGTACAGTAAAGATTTTTTGGCAAGCTTTTTTTAGATGGAAAGTAACTGCAATAAAACTCTTAAAGACTTATTGAAATGCTTATAAGGAAATAAAGAAGAGATCTTTTATGAACAAAGCATAAGATTTTAGCCAGACAAGTAGCGAGACATACGTCCCAATCCTTTAACTGCGTAGATAAACCATAAAGCCATCCTGTAGCTCACAATAAAAAATGCAACTCTTAACTAGCCTGCACAGAAGAGGGTCATCTTGGAACTGTAAGTACAAAAATAAGAAAAAAGGGGGCTAAATGGCTTGGAGAAAAATGATAAAGAATACTCCATCTACCTTGATAACTATATAAAGTAGTAGTATCAAAAGTAATAATTTGTCTAACGTAATGTAAATTTCTAGCCTTGATTTTGGCCCTTTGTAAAAAGTGGCAAATTAACTTATATGATAACAATCATTTGACATTAGCCCCAAGAAAAATTAGTTAAAATAAAACCTGTCTAATGCAAAAAATTAAAGGGTCTGGTCTTTCTAAAGCAGTATTTTATATAAATGAATCTATATACAACCTATATAATTACATGCATGCATGCGAAAAATATGCTCAGAGACATTGCCTTACATGGAAAGGTGTGTGCAAGCGCAGGAATGCTTACACATGCAAAGACAAAGAGTCATATGAAGGATGAAAGCTTAAGTGGATAAAGAAAATGATACTGCAAACAGTCTGGGCTAATGGGATGTATGACAAAAATATGTGAGATGTCCATGGCTACTTAGGCACAAGAAAATAATGCTTTCTTATAAATCACTTTCAAATGATATGGTACACCTTTTCCACATCCTTCGGATATATTACTTGGATCTAAATCATCTGCCATTGTTGGCTTGCCATTAGTACAGCTAGCTAGAGTTAGACAGCATAAACTAAGAAACTGGCCGCCTCAGGATTGAATATGCAAGTTAAAGTTGAAAACATTGAATTATCAGTCTAAGCAGAAAATTTTTGGCTCTTGGTACAGATTGGCTGGAGAATTGAGACGTCACTGAGCTTATTGACAAGCTCAGTTATTGATCAGAATCTTATGGTTGGATAGTTCAAAGTCTGCATATTTACGAGAATTAATGAAGAATATCGATGTTGTCTTCATGAAAATAACAAGGTCACAGACCAGCACCGGTGCCTATTACCTTTCTTGAATGGGTTCATAAAATCATAGCTAATAATAAATTTGAAAAAGAAAATAAATAAACTTTCAGCAAAATTACTTATATTCGCCTCCATTTAATATAACCCCTCAACGAAAACAATCTTGTGAAATTCAAAAGGTAAAAAGGATGTTTCTGGGTCTGGTTAACGATTAAAGTCAAAAGAAAAGTAAGCAAATATAACTTGGGGATGATAATTAAAGACACTGGAAATTAAAAAAAAATGACAAATAAAGAAGAAGAAAGTAGTAGTGAGTCAGACCATTCAGCAGTGGCAATGTTAACAGAGACATCATCAGTGCAGGCGAATTGCAGAGATGAAACTCTTTCCATCCTCCATTTCCCCTCATTACTTTGCAGAGAATTTGAGAAGGCGAGTGATGGCTGCCAAATTCGCAACTACGACTAGGGAAAGTAATCTCGGTTTGTAGAGCAGCGGACCGGATTTCGAACAAATATCGCTTATCGTTTCTCCTAAAAAAAATTAATATTAAATTCAAACTAAACACAAATTTAATATCTCATTGTTAAACACGTTTAAATAATATTAACGCTTATCAAATTCGTATAAATATTAATTAATTTTTAATAATTTTTTTATTTTTTAATTATACTTATATTATTATAAAATATTAAATTTAAACTTATAATATAATTAATAAATTTAAATATTAATTTAAAATAATATATATAATTTATATAAAATATTAAATTCATCGACATAACATAAATTGATCACAATAATTTTATAAAAAAATATAAAATTATTTTATAAATTTATACATAAAAATTATATGGTATCCAAAAAGTAATTTAAAAAAATACTTAACAAGTGTCATTAAAAAAAATTACAAATAAAACTTAGTCTACTGACTTGGTTTAATATAAAAGTAAAAATTTTAAATTTCAAATAATATTTACTTTAAATCTAAAATTAGATTCTAAAATAATATTAATATTACAAAAATACTAAATTTTAAATTATAAAATTATATTTTATTTAAAATAAAATATAATTTCATAATTCAAATTATAGCACTTTTTTAAAGTTCATATTATTTTAGATAAATTAATTAACTCTTAACTAAATCTTATTATATTTTTCTAAATTATACCTTTAATTACATCACATTACTCCAGATAATCGAACTTATATTTTACTTTTAGTCCTACCTTGTCATAAAATAATTTAAAAATTATATGTAAAATGCATAATAATGTGAAAAAAAAATTAACTATTTAAAAATATTTTTTTTACTATTTAGTTAAACTTAAAACATTTTATGTATATACAACAATGATGTATAAATTAAAGTAATTTTTTTTCTATTTTTTTTATTAATTATTTTTTTTATTAATTACTTATATATTGAGTTAGAGTTATAATTTAATAAAAAATTTTAAAAATTTTAATTTGAGTCGAAGATTAAATAAAATAAATTTTAAGTGAAAATATATATTTAAAATAAAATAATAATATATAAAAATAAAATATACTATGATATCTTAGACAATACCATACATATATTTATTTATATTTATACCCATACTAAACTTGTTATAAATTTTAATTTTTTTTCTCATACTTGTCTTGTACCGGCTAAGAGATACTAAACTTGTCCATTAAAATTTGGTGCTAACTAATTTACGGATAAATTTGTCACAAGTTTTTTTGGAAAAAAATATTACAATTAAAAGAAATTACTTTTACAACAAATATTCCTCTTCTTGGACGCAGGAGATTAAGCTTTAATAATTAATATTGTCAATCTTTATACTTAAATAAATAAAAACAGTCAAACAAGCACACACATACTTCAATTGAGTGTGCACTTTAATTTCATTAATTTAAAAATTACTTATGCAAATATATCACTCATTAATCTTATACAAAATTTTATTAAATACATTTTTTATAATTATAAATGAGAGAAAATTATTCAAATTAACAAATCCTTTTAATTAAAAATGTGTGTGTCTATATATATATATATATATATATATTTAAAATTAGTGGGATTAAAATGTATTTTTTAATAGAGTACCTGTATATTTCCTTTTGTTTTTATTAAAAAAATTCATCCTCAAATTCAATAATTTTAATGAACAACCAAAGAATTGGATGAGGAGGAGTTGGAACACTTCCACGTCGCAATGGGAGTTGATTTCCTGATCAACCTCGGGTATGGATTGTTGTCTATTTGGGCCGGAGATTTGAGTTCATCGTTCAAGTTTTATTAGATTTTTTTTATGTATTTATGATAACTTTATTTTGTAATAGATTTTATTTAAAAATATATAATATTTTTTAAAATTTTAATTATAAATTAAATAATTAAAATATAAATATATTTTTAATTTATTTATTTTTTAATTTATATATATTAGTACTAATTTATATTTTAAATTTTATAATATAATTATTGTGGTATAAAAATAGTCTAAATAATAAAATTAATATATTTAAATATTATGATTAATTGACACCAATTTAATATCTGTATAATTTTTTTTTATATTGATTATGAATCTTATATGAAATAAAAACTAATTCTAAATTAATTTATTGATACTATTTTTATAAAACTTACTACAAAACAAAATTTATATAAATTTTGAAAAAAGTATTTGATAAAACATACAATTTTAGTAGAGTTCTAGTTTACAAAAATGTCAATGATATTATAAAAATTAATTATGTGAATAAAAATCTCACAAATGTGAAATTTTTATTTTATTTATAATTAATTATGTGATGGGACGTACGCGTTAATAGCGTTTCAATAATAATCGCACCACAAAGTCTTGAGCTCCAAAAAAGTACTCAAGCATTGGTAAAGATAAATGTGTAATTTGCAATACCTGATACCCAGACAACTAAAAGCAACACCAGTATGATCAGGTGAAACAAATGAGAGATTATACAAACAAAATGGGAGACAATAATGTGATGAAGTTTTGATTTATTTCTAACTACTACATCAATTTAGTAGTGTGTGGCAGTCCGACGATGCCATGCCATGCCATGCCATCATACATTGTCCTCCATTACCCATCCATCCCAGCCACATCTTTCAATCCTGAACCACTTGTGTTTTCTTCCCGCTTGATTTCAGATACCAACCCAGAGCACCAAATCCGGTTACTACACCAGCTACAACTGCATAGTTCCGGTACTTGTCAGTTGATACTTTCTCGCTTGATGCTCCTGCAGCAGAGGTTGGTTTGGCATCGGTTGCGGCCCCTGAGCTAGTTGCTGCTGCCTCTTCTGGTTTGGGTCCCTGAATACATTTAATTGATTAAGCATTAGCATAGGTTTTGGCAATTATCATATGATTCCTCCAAACAGGTCGACTTTTTGTGGAAAGAAAGCCATATAATAAACTTGTGCTTCGAAAGAGCACAAATCCGTTTCCCTAATGACATTTAAATAATTGCTTTGGGCACAAACGCACACACAGAGGCACCGAAGGAGGGAGGGTGAGACAGAGAGACTATCAAGCAACTCAATTGGCCCGGACCTCGGATTCTGTTGTTTACAAAACCTTCACCCAAAAGGGCACCTCAAACAGAAGCCCTAATATATGCCTTTCCACCCCATTGCTACTCAGAATCCACCACTCTGCAAATTCAGAGTAGATCAACATTTAATTCAAAGATTGAACTTCACAGGAGTGTAGATCTGTCAATCTTCTACCTGTTTGGCCTACAAAGCCAAACAGGAACACCACCCTTGCATGCATACTCCTAACATGCTTGCTAAAAACTAACAACACAATGTCAATTCCCCAGAATGGTAGGGCATTTGGAGGAGTCTGCCGTCAATTCTTGAATTTTTTTTTTTCTTTGTTTTGGTTTAGGAGAGCTGTCATGATAAGTATTTCATAAATAATTCATTAAGACACTAACACATGGATTCATATGTGCATTTACCTGTACATCCCTCCTGTTAAATTTATTTTTACTAATAGCAGGTCGCACTGATGCTTTACACATAGGTGATATAGTTCATACCCACTACACTGGGCAGAGCAAATTGAATTGGCCATTTTTGTATTGGAAAAGTTAATATGTCAATGAATACAACCCTTAACATTTTGGGGAGTCAAGAGGTGTGATAAACTATGTATGAGTGTGAGGAAGTGCACCAAGTTTTCTACTATCTTGTTTCTTTCTCTATAAGCAGCACCAGACTCTGCCCACACTGTCCTACAACATCATCCCATGATTAAGCTCAAAAATTTTTTTAAAAAATCATGATTAATGACACTGCTCAAATGCCAAAACTTCTCAGATTTGGAATATATCCTACTAAGATCACAAATTAGGTAATAGAAAAATAAATTGTGATCATACCCTGCGTGCCAGCTTCTCCAATTTCTCTTGCTCAGTTTTCTGCAATATTAGAAGTTTTTATAAACACGCTGACATGAGAAACCACTGGAATAAGAGCAGACAGATATTCCATGCTACAACATATGTTCTTTCTGCCATTCGAAAGAGAATTACAGAGAGGAGAGTTGGCCAAAGAAACATTATAAAACTCATGTATACCATCACTATCTCACACACACAAAGCAGTCTCAAAGATAATTGCTTGATAAAGTTGGGTAGTTCCTGTCTATCAAATCTCTGATGTACCACAAAGGAATATCCAGTAAACTTGAGTAGGCCACTATTCTGACACAACAGAATACACAAAACAGTTCATTCCAATTGCAGTATAGCAAACCTGTATAGACTGATTCCAGGTCCACAAAGTTACAGAAAATTTCTGAGCTATATCACATCTGCACCAATGTAGCTTCCCACTTACAGGATTCCCAGGTAAAATAAATGATGGGAAGTTATCATTACTGATAATAGAAAGTAGATCCATCTATATAAATCTATTGACAATGTAAGGAACCACTTAAGTGAGAATATAGTTTGTATAAGAATCAAATGGTTATCTTGATAAAAAGTTTACCATTTTTTTTAATCATGTACAAGTTCTCATTATGTCTTATTGTCTGTTTTAAATGAGAAGGCACATTTGCATCATTGATCATCATCAAGAATAATCAATTTAAGATGTGCTTTGATTAGCCTTCACAGTTTTGACTAATAAATTACTGCAAAAATATTGCCAGCAGCACTCACACCAAAGATTTTTTTTCTTCTTTCCTGTAATTTCCTATAAATTTGAAGTCTTTCCTACAAAGCTATACCAAAAACTGTTGAACTATCATGAAAAATCAACCAAAAACAACCTTTGACCTCTATAGCAAAGCTACCCTCAAATTTTAGAAACTCTGAACCCCTTTCCCAAACGAATAAAGGGAAATGATACACCTTAAAAATCTTTTGGCCCAAAAAAAGAAAAGGGAAAAAATAATAATTTCCATCTAAATTGTGCATAGTTATTCAATTGCAACCCAACAGCTAAAGAGAAGAAAAAATATTTGATATCACATAAATGCAGTCTAATTTTTTTTTTTCTCAACAATCAACAAGACCCACAAAGACATTTACAAGATCAGACCACAATTCAACTCTATTTCCTTCAGCCAAGTTACCAACTTCACTAGACAATAATCCAAAACAATGTTGGCTCATAGACCCCTAAATTCCCCATGAAACCAGAAAATCTCAGGAGGACAAAAGATTCAACCAACAGGGAAACAAAAAACAAAGAGAGAGCAGAACACAGTCGCAAAAGGAACTAAAGAAAAGAATGAATATCACCAAGAGAAAAATCAAGGTACAAAATATTAACACAAGTTAGACACTGAGTTTGTACTGGGGTAACAGCACCCGTGCAAAAGTGAAATAAACAGAAATCACAAAAGAAGCAGCAAAAGACTGGTGAACAAAAAACATGTGTACACAACAAAGGGAACATGACCATTACTTTGATGTAAACGTTTTCTGCTGCTTTTTCCTCCTCGCTAAGTATTTTTCCACCACTTGAGAACCTTTGTGTTATTTGTCTAGCTCTTGCAGCAATCCTTGTTGCCATGATGGTCAGTTATATACACCCTGCCAAAAAAAATGGTGCACGATGAACTTCCAGCACCACTGTAGTCACTTTATCAATCATAATTCATTCCAAACTCTAGACAATGTGATGTTGTAACAACAGAAGGAAAAGAAACGAGCACATTTCTACAGAACCAACCATCTAGCTCATTCCATTCGTTTGTTATCTAAAAAGAAATTGCTCATGAACATTATTTAGATATTCTACAGCTTGTCTCGAAGCAGTCTCTGAAAGCAATGCATGGCATCTGATCCCTCAACCAACAATATCACCTTGTCCCCCGTGTCAAATGTAAATTAACACAATTCTGTGATTGTGTTCTTCCATAAATCAAACAAACAGATAACGAGAATCATATGAATCCTTCACAAGCACATATTAGCTCCAGAAAAATATACTTCAGATTACACGGATAATTATATATAAGGAAACACAATATCAAATAATATTGAAGATGGTCTCAACGTTAGCAATTCTAAAGTTGAGATCAACATTGTATATCAGAATCTTTTGCTGGCAAAAATAACAAAATCCTAATCCATCAAAGTATCTGAAATCGACCCCCCAAATGAGCAAACATCCATGAACCAATCCCCCAACAGCTAAATGTTAAATAAACGAAATAACAAAAACTGAATTCATCGATACAAGACAAGAGAAAAATTCAAGGAAAATCAGATGTTAAGAAAATCCAAGGAAAAAACAAGTCACCACTACCACCACCATCACCATCACTGTAATCAAGATTCCGACCCGAAAACAACAACATTAACAGCCGTTGTGAAGCATGCAGGCTCATAAATTTGAGAATAAAACCATGAAATGGAAGCAAATTTGATACATTGGTCGAGATAAACTGCTTACTATGGCAGATGAAGCGATGCTAACGGTGATGCGAGAGAGACGTTGAAGACTTGAGTAGTAGAATAAATCGAAATTAAATGAATTGAGGAGTTAGTGTTGGTTACTGAACCGTGAAGGTTCGATTTTGATGGATTTTACAGTGGACACGGTTGGTCTGATAGAAAGGGAGGAAGATATTCGCCGTCTGATTCACGAAAAGGGAATGATTCGGTGCAACTGTATGCATAAATGCAAAAGAACACTTGGGGACTCGCGAGAGAAGGATCGAATAATCTTCCCTTGGTTAACACTTCTCACTCTGGTTTTTTATTTTCTTTTTTTTTTTTAAATGATAAATATCATCTCACTACCACAGTATTTGACATATATAATTCTTTTGAAATATATTTTAAAAATTACAATCTAAACCTATAACGTTTCGGGAAACCTCTCTTGAATTTTAATTCCAAGGTAGCTTTTAATGTACCAAGATCATTATCAATTCATCTTTCAATTGCCATACAATCTAAATTATGAAACAAGATATATTAAAATTAAATTTAACATATACAATTGATGAAAAATAATATAAATATATATAGAATATTATTGTAAATTTGATACATCAGTTCCCATATTTTCTAATAATTTGTATAAAAATGAGATGCCATTTATCTTACCACAAAAATTAAAATTTAATTGATATGGGGTTAATAATATTAGGCCTTTTGACTCTTGGTCACTAAACTATATTTCAGTATTGAATTACATATGCAATGTATGGTGATTTACTATTATACAACGCATGTCGTTGATCTATTTAGTTTCGTTGAATTATATATATATATATATATATATATATATATTATGTTTTATGAATCGATGGCTTGATTTGTATGTTGATTTACTATAGATTCACAATCATATTAGTTCAGTTTATTTCTTGAATTCATTATTTTTGGATCCATTTGATATAGAATTCAAATATAACTTTTAGTTTTTGAAAATAAAGAATACAAAATTATATTGAAAAAATAAGTTGCAATTTATTTTCAAAAATAGTACATAAAGAATATTGAAAAGAAAAAGTTTGGCAATTTAATTTTCAAAAATGATTTTAAGATAAAAAAATTAAAATTTAGCATAAAATTAAAAAAAATGATAAATTATTTTTTTAATATTTAATTATACTCAAAACTCTTGTCTATAAAATATACCTTTGTTTCTTTTCATAAACTATCTCTTTTAGTATTTCTCCTTAAATATATTAAAAGCATCTCTTTTCTTTAATATTAAACTCAAATTTTCTCGATTTGCAAATCATACTTAATTGTTAGAGTTTATTATCAATATATTAGCTTGCAATTCTTAATTAAAATATGTTCTATATTTTATAATTTGTTCCTTGTAATTAGGGTAGATGTTTATTGAAAAATTAATTTTTCATGAGTAAATAAATTTTTTTAATATTATATCAAACAGTTATTTTGACTCTTTGAATTTGAAAACAATTTTTAAATATTATATTTGAATTATTTTTAAATATTAAAAATAAAATTAAAGTTTTTGTATTATATTTTAATCTTTAAAAGCTACTTTTAAATTGTATATCAAGTGACTTTTAATTGTTTGAAAAAATTTTTAAAATAATCTTATTTTAAGGTTATTTATGTAAATTACATTTAAAGCAATATTAAATAATATATACATACAAATAAATATTATTTTATATGACAAGAGTCGATGTAGTTCAATGATTAGTGTATTGTCTCGTACTATTGTGACGTGAGTTTGATTCCTCACCATTGTATTTATTTATTTATTTATAATAAACAACATGTTGACAAATAGTAAATTTGAGCAAGAGCCTTTTAGTGGATGCCCAGCCATGTAGTGGGGCTCAAAATCGAGTCCACTCTGGGCTCGAAATTAAGCCCAATGAAGAGCTTGAAGTCGAGTCAAGCTTAATGATGGTCTTGAATTCGAAATGGGTCAATTTTGAGCTCATTGTAAGCTCAGTTTTGAATCTAGGAGGGGCTTGATTTTTAATATTGTTTTATTATATATATATATATATATATTGTTGAAATACAATTTGGAGGTTTACTATGTTTAAACTATGTTCAAGAGTTTTTTGGCATTTTATTAAATTTTATAGTCTTAGAAATAGTAAAATTTGAAATTTGTTTACTCAAACATGATTAAAAGTTTACATTTCAAAGGATTCTAGTTTGGCATGGGGTTATTTATGTAATTACATAAATTGGTGTTAATCAAAAAACAATTAAAGGTGTTCACTTTTATAAAATTTACCATAAATTAAAATTTTCATAAGTTTCGAAAAGATATTTGATAAAATTTTCATTTAAAAAACTAAAATTTAAAAAGAAGAGAAAAAAAAAAAAAAGCAAAACACATCAACAATAATTAAAAACTTTTCTAATAAGAGAGAACGCAAAACTCTTTCTACCAAAATATTTACAAAAAATATAGTAAAATTTAATATTTGTTACAAAAATTAGATTTCTATTGATGAATTTCCACCACCTTCACTTGTTTTAATTAATGTCTCCATGCATAATAATAAGCAAACACATGCTTCATTTTCATTAACCCTGTGGGTGGCATCTTCTTTGTTTTTGCAAAGTTCAAGTTACAATAATAATGTTTAACAATGTCTATACATTGATAATAATGTAATTTCAAATAAGAAACTTAAGTAATTAATCTAGAAATATTGTATCAAGACCTAAAGTTCTACATCTTTAAAATTATCACATGTATAAACCTGAAGTTCTAAATATATGTATAGAATTTTTAATAATTTTTGTGTCATACTTATTTATATGATATATTTTATAATGTCACTAATTTATTTCAAAATACATATAGTTTATTGAAAATGTCAAGTATTATCAATTTGCAAATTCTTACTCTTAATGTATCAAGATATAAATATCTTTTATGGGTTCTTAATGCAAAGATGCACCTTTAAGTTATGGGTTTAGAAAGCACAATCAATAAGAAAAGTCAAGCATTCTTGAAAGATAAATTAAAGGTTATATTTTCCTTCACCATTATTTAAATGATAGCTTAAAGACTCAACATCAGATAGTAAGGATCCATCAAAGTTGTGAAAAAATTTGAAAGAAAGATATAACTACTAAAGAGATGTTTTCCTTCTAAAGCTAAAACAAAAATAAATGAATTTGAGACTATAAGATTATAAAACTATTGTTGAGTAGTATTCTACTTTATTTTAAATCATCTGACAGCTGAAATTGTGTGGTGGAAAAAGTTATTGAACATGACATGCTAGATAGGGCATTCTCTACTTACCATCCATTTGATGTGGTTCTACAAGAACAATATTATGAACCTAACTTCAAAAAATACTCAAAACTCATATTATATTTTCTTGTTGCTAAATAGAATAATGGATTTTTGTTAAAAAATTATGAATCATGTCCAATTAATTCTTTACTGTTCCCAAAAGTGAATGTCAATATATATAGCAATAATGGATGTGGTAGAAGATTTAAAAAAGTATAAGAATATCTCATCCTTACAGTGGTTATAGGTTTTCAAAATGACAAAGCAACAAACATAATTATTAGAAGTGAAATTTTATCAAAGACGAGAAAATGATAAAAGTGCTAAGCATAAACCTCACAAAAATCTTGATGACACATGTATTTGATGTGGAGGCAAAGGACATTAGTCATGTATATATTAGAAATCTATCAAGGCCAAAGGAAAAGAATGTGGAGATTAATTTTATTGATGATTTAGATATTGTAAAACTTATTGATTTTGACGTTTCTAATTTTTTCAAAGACAAACATGTGAAAATAGACATTTAATTAATGATGATAATATTCATATCAATTAAAGTTTAATTATAATCTTCTTTTTATTTTTTATCATCTTTTTACATTTTTTATACTTTTTGTAATCACATTAGTTGTGCTTTCTTGCTTTTGTATTTTACTAATTTGATCTTTAATATGAACTTTTGTTTAATGAAAGAATATGAATTTTATTAAATTTTGTCTCTTGGAAAAGATAGGTGAGGATATATAGATAGTTAATAGTGTAACTATACGCATTATTTTTTAAAATCATAAATATTGAGGTTAAAATAAATACCATATCAAATCCTACAGATTTTGATTTAAAACTCTAAAAGAGTCATAATATTGTCGATAAATGAAATTAAATTATGTATTTATAATACTTTAAATTCATCTAGATTAAAAAAAATTATTCAATTTTGAGAATATTCGCTAAATTGAATATCATATAAAGACTTCAAATCAGAATAATATAAAATATTTTTATATTTCTTTTAATATTTTGCATAAAAATTACACATTAAAAAAACTTTTAATTTAATTATTTGAATTATATTATAAAATTATAAATATAATTAAAAATTACGTATTAATAAACTAGAAATTTATTAATTTAAAAATATTTATATTATGGCAGGGGAGAAGATAATTCCCGGGCCCAAACACTCGTACTAAACAATCACATAGCACCCTGCGCACGTTAGTCTAGTCGGGTCAAAACCCTAGCAATCAAACTCTATATTTTTTTCTTTTTCGTCATGCCTTTTCAGTGCGGCCGCATCGTGTCCTTCACTCGGAAACCTCTCTGCAGCTCCATCGATCACAATGGTAGGCCAACTTGAAGCCCCTCTCAATCCCCCCTTTTTTCCCTGAGAAAATCATAGGCAAATAAAGAAAATAAAACGAGCAAAAGCTGATGTTGTGTTAGCTACAGTTATGTAGATTGCTATTTTTAGTGATTTAGTGGAAGTCTAGTTAATCAATTTTGAGAGAGTTACTGTTTTCTTCATGTGTTTTGATGGAAAATCATTCTGAGAACAGTGTGTTAGATTTTTACACTTTCAGTGATATAGCATAGACTAAAGACATTGTTTTCTGATTTGGATGTCTAACATTTTAACGATGGTTTAAAGAATAATGGCGGCATCTTGACGATATGTAAGATTTTCTAAGTTCGATCTAACACACTGTTCTTTCGTAGATTTGTTAGTCAGCATACAATTTTCATTTTGTGGCAATGTCTCAATGTTTATGGTGTTCCTTGTGGCAGGCACCGAAGAAGGATAAGGCCCCGCCTCCGTCCTCAAAGCCTGCTAAGTCCGGTGGAGGGAAGCAGAAGAAGAAGGTAAAAGAGATTTGGTTTATGGAGTTGTTTAGTTTGTAATTTTGCGCGAACTTTGGTATGGGGCTTTAGTTCATTGTGGCAAATATTTGCTATTATCTGAATATGAAAATGAAAATTTTATTTTGTTTGATGACTTGCAGAAGTGGAGCAAGGGAAAGCAAAAGGAGAAGGTGAACAACATGGTTTTGTTCGACCAGGGAACCTATGACAAGCTTCTTTCCGAGGCCCCCAAGTACAAGCTTATTACTCCTTCCATACTCTCTGACAGATTGAGGGTACATTCCTAGTTTGTCTCTTTTTCTGTCGTCTGCATGAATTTCTTTATTATCATTTCATTTATTAAATTTAGAACATTCATGTATTGTATGGTAAATAAATAACATGCAAGTCTATGTTATTATTTTTTTAAAGAAAAAATGTCCATATATTTAATATGTAATTAAGGATTCTCTTATATTTGTTTCTTTATAGATTATGCTATTAGATGAAGGTCTGCTTGTGGAATTGATCTACTGGTTAATATTTCCTTCTTTTAACTTGTTACCTTGGCTTTGCAAATGGGGCAAATATTTCTTTTACAATGTCTGGATTACTTGTTAATTTGGATTCCTAAATGGTCTAATGTGTGTCCTGTGCAAGCCCACAAATACGGGGATTTGTCTCATGTATTTATTTTAGGTGGTCTCTCTGGGCATAAAATAATACACAATTGGTAATCATGCTTAAGAACTGTATGGTTATTGGATCTTTATGGAAATACAATATTTGTTTTTGTATAGATATTGGCATTGTCTACTGTCTTACTGTATACCTTTTAAACCTTTTTTTTTTCCTTTTTCACCCTTATTGAGTTTTACATTTCTTCTGTTACTAAACTCCATAGATTATGGTTTTACTAGCATGCAATTGATTAAGTTAAGGAGTATCCCAACTTTTGCCCAATGATGGATAAATCAAGAGCATTGAATGGCTGTGTGGTTTTTATCCATCACTAGTCTTTACATACCACCACACACGCACTCCCTCTTTCTCTCCTCTTTCTATCTCTTTTTCTCTTTCTCTCTCTTTCTGTCTCTCTCTCAATGTGTTTGGTGGTGTGTAAAGGTTTGAATGAATGCCATGGCATGCCGTATATGATGTGTTATAAGCTATGAGATCTGAGGGCAATTTCCTTA